>CM032631.1:2287589-2887589 GCA_019097785.1 Fraxinus excelsior
CGACTTCTGAGTAGATACGACTTAATTCAATTGGGTATTGCTGACTGTTATGGAGTTGAAATTGCTAAAAATTGGGACGTGTTGAATTGAGATTGTTAAAGTTTGGGTATTGTTGAAATGAAATTGTTGAAATCTTATGAAAAAATACTTTCAAAGAAAAATTTATTTGGACAACGTAAATGTTGTTGGGGCGACATCGAATATTGCGAAATTTGACATCATTAAACTTCCAACTGATTCGGTTTAAGGATACTCATTTTAGATTACAATGCTAACATCCGAGATCAAGTTCGAATATCATATATGTTAATGGGTCCTTGTCAGCCACATAATCATGACTTTCCGAAACAACAATTTGGAGTAAAAGCTAGACGATTTAATCCTTCTTAGTTTAAAGAGTTCGGTTCTTGGTTGGAGTATAGTGTAGAAAAAAATGACGCTTATTGTTTGTATTGTTATCTTTTTAAATCAAGTTTTGGAAAGCAAGGTTGGGGTGAATATTTTGTTGGTGAATGTTTTACATGTTGGAAATAGAAGAAAAAACTTCATATTCATGTTAGAGAACGTGATAGTGCACATAATTAAGCTCGCATTAAGTGCGAAGCTTTGATGAATCAAGACCAACACATTCAATCAATTTTGTACAAGCAGTCAGAACAAGTACAAAGTGCATATGTTACCCGTTTTAATGCATCTATTGATTGTGTTCGACTTCTATTGCGACAAGGGCAATCATTTCGGGGACATGATGAGTCCAATGATACTCTCAATCCAGGCAATTTTTTAGTCCTATTAGAATTTTTTACTACTCATAACGAAGATATTAAAGATGTGACATTGGAAATGCTCCTCAAAATTGCAAATTGACATCACTTGATATTCAGAATGATATAGTAAATGCTTGTGCCGTTGAGACGATCAATGTTATTATCAAAGATATTGACGATTCATTATTTTCTATTCAAGTTGATAAATCTCGTAATGTGTCAATGAAGGAGCAAATGTCAATTGTAATACGTTATTTAGATAAAAGTGGGCATGTGAATGAACGCTTCATAGGGATTGAGCATGTTACAAGTACCAAGGCTCTATCATTGAAGGTTGCAATTGATAAGGTATTTTCTAGATATAACATGAGCATGTCTAGATTGAGAGGACAAAGTTATGATGATGTAAGTAATATATAAGTTGAATTTAATGGTCTAAAAGCACCTATTTTAAAGGAGAATCCATGTGCTTTTTATATTCATTGTTTTGCTCATCAACTCCAAATAACTCTTGTAGCTATTGCAAAGAAAAATATTCATATTACTAACTTCTTTCGTGTAGTCGGTGATATGGTAAATACTGTTGGAACATCTTCTAAACGTTGTGATCTTTTTCGAGAGAAGCAATCAGACTTTATTGTTGAGACATTGAACACGGGTGAGATTTTAAGTGGAAAGGGACTTAATCAAGAAACAACCTTTCAACGTGCTGATGATACGCGATGAGGTTCATATTATAATTCACTAGTCAGCTTACTTGTCATGTTTTCTTCTGTTATTGATGTACTTGCAGTGATTGTTGAAGATGACTCTTATTCTTGTGACCAAAGATCCGACGCGACAAATTTATTGGAGTCAATACAGACATTTGATTTTGCATTTAATTTACAGTTGATGAGAAGTGTCTTGGGGATTTCAAATGAACTGTCAAAAGTATTACAACGAAAAGATCAAGATATTGTGAATGCAATGCAAATGGTGAAGTTATGCAAGCAATGACTACAAATAATGAGAGATGAAGGCTATGACTCATGGGAATATGTATGTTCTTTCTGTCAATAGCATTATATTGATGTACTCAACATGGATGATATGTTTGTACCTCGTGCACTTCGTGATCGCCCACAACGTAATCCTCCAGAACTTACAAATTTACATCATTATCAGGTAGATTTGTTCTACTCTGTCATCGATTTTCAACTTCAAGAATTGAATAATCGTTTCTCTGAGGTAAATACAGAGTTAATCATGTGTATAGCTTGTTTATGCCTACAAGATTCATTTTCTTCTTTTGACAAGAAAAGTCTTATTCGACTTACTGACTTTATCCATTAGATTTCTCTGCATTAGATCTCGTTGTACTTCTAATCATTTGGGACTTATATTTTTGACATGCGCTCTAACAAAGAGTTTGAAGGGTTGAAAGACCTTGGTGATCTTGCAGAAAAGCTAGTTCAGACAAAAAAAAAATGATATATCCATTGGTTTACAAGTTTTTGACTTTAGCATTGATTTTACATGTTGCTACCATTACTGTGGAGGGAGTATTAATGTGGATTATTGCCTATGTGATTGTAGCAAAGGTGTGCCATTTATTGTAGATGTGTCGGCTCTTTGGCTATTCCAGTTTACTCTTCATAGTGATACTTACAATTCACTTGGGAGAATTTTGAATTTGTATAGTTTGTGCGGGTATCATCAAGAGAAGAATTCGAATTGCATTACCTACTAGTTTATGTGGGTATCATCATGAGAAGACTTTTTTCATGTGCTTGTCACTTCTTTTTTCAAATTTCTGTCTCTTTTTTTTTTTACCATCACTCCCTTAAAAATTTTATCACTTTCTTGAAATTTCTATTACTATTTTTAGTAACAACCATCACTTTTTTTTTTTAATAAAAATGATATTTTATGTCACTTAACTTTAAAAAGTGACATTGCGTCACTTAATTTTATACAGTAATTTTTACTTTTCTCCTATTTTCTATCACTTTCTTGAAATTTTTGTGACTTTTTTGAGTAACTAATATTTAATAAAAAAGTGACACCGTGTCACCTTTTAATTTAAAAAAAAAAAAAAGTGATACTTAATTTTATAACGTAATTTTTATTTTCAACATATTTTTCATATGATTTATCAAAAGATCCATAATTTTAGGGGTATATTTGTAAGTTAACCGAATTCAAATCCGAACCCCGAGTCAGTCTATAGATGTTGAAACATGGATCAGAAGAGACAAATTACAATGAATAAATGATGACGGGATAAAAGACCTTTCCAAATTGCAAGCAATGTGAAACTACAAATCAATTTTCTTTCCAATGCATTTACCTTGAAAAGTATTCAAAAAAGGAATAAATTCCAAGTTAATTAAATATTAATTATTAATATATAAGTTTAGATTATCAAGATTGACATTTTAAAACAAAATTACAAGTTTTAGAACTTATTTGGTAGGACTCCAGGTTTTTTCCCTCCCTTTTTTTTTTTTTTAAAGACATTTATGAGGAAGTCATCTAAAATAAATTCTCTAAAAGATATTCTAATTAGATAAAGTATTTTCAGAAAATTAGTCAAATAAATCCAAGCGTAATATGTTAGTTCTAGAAATAGTTTTTAACTTTTTAAAAGTCAAACGGACATTTAGCTTTCGTTTGGGCTCTATTAAAAATAAATTTTGGAAAAATGTGTTTTGGAATAATAGTTTTTTTAAGAATGTGTGGTTAAAAAGTAAGGAAATTTTTTTATTTTTATTTTTTTTTTATGTGTAATATTTTTTATTAGAGAATGTATGGTTAAAAATAAAAAAGAGAAAAATGTATTTTCTAAAAAATAGAGCCCAAACAGGAACTTATAATATGTTTTCAGATTTAATTGAACTCTAACGAGTAATTCAATCGATTTAAAGTTCAAATGAAGGTTCATATTTAAGAAATTGATTGACCATTTAAAAGGAAATTTCAAATATTAGCCCTTGTTCGACACACATTCTTTCAAAATATATTCATTTAAAACTCATTTTCAACCACACTTTTTCAATAAAATAATATTTTTCATCACATCAATAATTTTTCCTTACTTTTTAACCACATATTTTCCATCATATCACTATTTAAAATACATCATTTCTTCAAAAATATTCATCAAACACTCCTTTAACAAGTATTAGAACGTTAGATTATTCAAATCTGTGACTCTATTACCTCATATATGACGTCTAGTCTAATTTCTCTTAAGTCAACCCAGAATACATCGAACGTGCTTGAATCTTGAAATTAAGTTCATGTTTCATTTAGCTAAAATAATAGTATATTTTAATAAAAAATAATAAAACGTGTGATTAAAAAGTTAATAAGAATTATAAATTCCATAAAATATGCAATTATTGATTTTAACTTAATTTTTTATCAACTTTTTTTAAATAAACCAAACAAGGGCTAATTAAGACCGCTGGTTGAAGCATAAATTACACAAGATATGTTATTGATTCAAACCTTGTGATTTGCAGGATGAATAATGTTGTTTATGCAATGATTGTTGATAACTTTTGTTGACAATTCATGTATTATCAATTCTATTTGGTTGATTTTGCCAATTCATGATTGTCAACAAAAATTGTCAACCATAGCTGTACATATAGTGCCCCGTACAATGGTAGAAAGTGATAATATTTTTATTCTTTATTTAAACAAGCAATTAAGTTTGTTGTACAAACATGGTTGACAATTATGTGTGGTCAAAATTCTAACTATTGATATGAAAACAGTCTTAACAATTTTAAAATGAATGGATGTGTGTCAAATGTTTAGTTGTCGATAAAGGTTGTACATGTAGTGGTAGCATGATTGTTAAACAAGAATGATGGCAGAATTGGTCCTATGTTTCATTTTCATCCTATGTCCGAAGTTTTATTAGTGTATGCAATTTTTTTAGTCCTCATCGGGTTATGTTACCCAACTCAAAAAACCAAATACTACTTATTGTATGTATGGTGGAATTTAAATATTTATTTATAAGTAAAATAATTATTCATTTTTAATAAAAGTTCGACATACAGTACTTGATTTGAAAGTAAAGCTGATCATATAAAGTAGTATTTATATTTATATTTATAAGTAAGATAAAAGCATTTGATTTGATCCAAAATATTTAGAAATAAGAAGATTCTTAAAAGGTAAATCTAAACATAGCGAAACACGGGGTTAAATACTGAGGAACACGTTTATTAAAAGTGCTATTCGCAAGAATGCAGAAAAGAAGAAACAAAACCAGTCGCAGAAAAGAGTGTAAAATCGAAGTATACCCTTCTTAAACCTTTTCCGCTGCTCTTTCTTTACCATCCATGGAATTGCAAGCATCTACTTCTTCTCCTTTGTCTTCCTATCAATAACAAGAAACCCTTTCAGTTCAAAATATGCTTCTTTTACCTCAGAGGAGACTATTTTTGATCACCAATTCCAACTGCAACAAAGAAATTTTCATGGGATCCAAACGCTTGCTTCTTCTTAAGTCTATACTCACACCCGTAACACATAAACATACATATGTGGCCCATTTTTCTTCGACTTCGCAACCTCAGTTATTTTGTACTCATAGGAAAAATATAGCATTTTCTACTTCTTCTCCGAAAACCCATATCTCCAACTCGTCGGATGACCTCTGAGTTGAGTTATTACCCTTACCCCCATGCTGCTATGCCTATACCCAGACCAGGTTTTTTTATTCTATTTATTTTCTTTTCTATTTTGATGTTTTGATCACTTTAACATATTTGCCGTGTTATTAATGTTTGCAAGTCGACTGTTAGATGAAGCTACAACCAGTTAAGCACTGCAACCAGTGGCAGACCCAACCTCGAAGCTCAGCCCGGGCGGAACGCGAACGTTGACAGGTTAAAGTCGACAGTCAACGATCGTAAGAGCGAGTTCGATTATTAATATTTAATGTTAGATATTATTTTCTATAAGTTTAAAATATTTTAATTTAACAAAGTAAACTATTTTAACATATTTATTTTTAATTTTTAGTGTTGGGACTAATTGTAGGATATATAATAAATCTAATTAGTAAAGATAGATTTACTTTAAATTATTTTTATGTATTTATTGCATTCGGTTTGACCGCAGTTGAATTTCCACAAACTTCATGTCGGAATCATTCTCGATTGTGAATTAAAATCATTCATCTCCATTTTCAGATATCGGAATTATCAAATCCGCAAACTTTTCGTATAAATCCTATGATTAATGCTCATGTTTAGTTCCTTAATTAATAAAAAAAAATTAAAATTCTCCCAACACTATTTGGCAATATTATAGTATTATATTAAATGTTTAGTAAGTATTATTTTTAAATATTAGATGATTTTATGATATAGTAAAAAATCTCTTTTTTTTATAATATAGAAAAAAAATATTTTTTAAAATAAAAATATATTTAATGTCTTAAAAATAATTAAAATAATATTAAAAATACGAAACGTATTATGACGCTTATCCTTCGTATTGACACGCCTAAACTTGTGATTCTTGATTCTCAACATCGACATCTCGCAACGCATTACGCCTTTTAGAACATTATTAATAAATAAATGGAAAATGCAAAAAAATTTGTACTACTACATTTTAGTCACTAGGAAAAAATGAAACTAAAAAAATGGATGTGGATATTATCAATTTAAAAATGCTAATAGTTTATTTGGTAAGGTACATTGAACTTAATGAAGAAAAAATATTTATTTATTTAGTTTTGTATTATAATGTTATCTATTATTTTATTATGTATAAAAGTTCATGATTAAATACAAAATTTAATATAATATAATAGTACGAAACACAAACTTATACATTTTAATTTAGAAATTAACACTATTCAAGTTAAAATTAATATATCACAATGTGTAATTATTTATCAATTACATAAACATTACATCATTAATTATTTAATGAACCAAAAAAATTATATATAACTAAGCAAACGTGCATTGCACGTTGCTTAAACCTAGTATATATATAAAGTGTCTATTTAACGGAATTTGTTGGTTTAACGGAAAAACTAACGGAATTTTTTGATTTAACGGAAAAACTAACGGAATTTCTTGATTTAACGGAAAATCTTTTTTCACCACCTCTTATTTTCAAAATTATAATTAAATAATAATAAAAATAAATTAGTTTTTGATAATTCTTTCAAACTAAAATATCTTGGAGCTAACTTATCCGAATCGACTTTTTCTCGAATCTGATTTATGTATCTAATTACGATTTATCCAACGAGACCAATATTCATATATTTACGATAACTCCATCAATATCTAAATATTTAACACAAATAAAATATAATTTGATAAATGTATCATTTAGTCCCTAACTTTCAAAATATTAAAATATAGTATATAAAAATTGAATTATATTTTATGAAAATTTTCGGGGTATTACATTCTCACCCGCTTAAAATATTTTCGTCCTCAAAAATTTACCCATCACTTACTAATACTAAGTTTAACACATGATATACATATATTATCGTAATGCATATCATACTTTAACGATAAAATGAATTGCATTATTACTTAAAAAATAGTAAAAACTTAAGTCATGCAAAAAGTTTAAGTCTCCGTTTGTTTCTCATTAAAAACTCATAAAAATGAAAAATATGACTATTATCCATCACATCAATTATCAATTTTGAATTTCTATCTCTTGTGTGGGGTCCAATAACATCTAATTTTTCATTCTCATTCTACATTAATGAGAATCAAACGGAGTCTAAGTAAACTCATCTTCTTACCCCTTAATATACCTTGAATTTTCTGTTTGTGATTTTATATATATATACACACACACACACACACACACACACACACACACACACACACACTAGAACTGGAAGAAACAGTTATGAACTTCTCTTCGGGTTGAAAAAATTATTCCATAATCTACAATTGCAAGTGTGCAACATAAATCAATCCTAAAATCAATGCAACTAATTTCTCATGAATGATGAATGTATGTTAACTTAATTCCAAATTCAATTCAATTCCAATTTTATTTTCCCCGAATTCCAAACGCTAAACCCTAAATCCAATTTTAATTCCAAATCCAATTTTATTTTCCCCCAATTCCAATTCCAATTCCAATTCCAAATTCCAATTCATATTCCAATTCCAATTTTAGTTTGCCCCAAATGCCCAATTCCAATTCATAAATCATATTTCAAATAAGTTGAAAACTATCACAAAATCATGATGTCAATAACTCATAGTCAGATAATAACACCAAAAACAAAAACAAAAACAAAAACAAAAACCAAAAAACCAAAAAAAAAAAAAAAACGATGGGCAGTCGGCATTTGCAAAACAAAAAAAAAAAAAAGAAAAACTCGCCGGGCTCAAGAATAAATTGTTGACAAAAGAAGACGGTGGCCGGTGTTGGTGGTCGGCAGCGACGGCACGACGACGACCTGACGGCAGGCAATCGAGTCGGGGAGAGGCGTAGGCGTAGCAAAGCTGCAAAGTCGTGTCTTTGTTTCTTGGAGGAAATGAGACCAAATATAATTGGTGGGCTGGGCTAGGATTACATATATATTAAGTATTGGGCTCAAGATTAAATTGGCCCAACCCAATAAAAAATAAAATAAAGGCATAATTACAAAAATCAGGTGTAAAATTTACACCAATTCAAAAATCAGGGACCAAACTTTATTTTTCAAAAATCAGGTACTATATAAACATCCCAACCCTAATTTTTTACCCTACCCCTCTTCTCTCTCTCTCTCTCCCCCTCTCCTCTCCTCCCTTCTCTACGTCCCCTCCCTCCTTTCTGTCGACACCCCTCTTCTCTCCTCCCTTCTCTGCGTCCCCTCCCCCCTCCTTTCTGCCGGAGCAGCAGCATCGGCCGAGCAGCAGCTTGCTACCGCTGCCGGTGCTCGCGCTCGCAGTAGCGGCCGAAGCTGCTGCGAGCACCGGCGGCAGCTTGCTGCAGCACCGGCCGAAGCTTGCTGCCGGCGGCGGCGGTGGTTTTTTGTTGGCGGATCTGTGTGGTGGTTGGATGTTTATATTTGTTGTTGTTGGTGGCAGATTTATTGTTGGTGGCGGCGGCGTCGCAGTTCAGTTTTCGTCCGTGTTTTGTGATTGGTTAGTTTGTGTTGGTCTATCTGTGACTTGTGACCAAGTATTTGTAGTAGTGTATTTAGTCTGTGACCAAATGTTGGGTTATATGTGACCAAATGTTGGGTGATCTGTGACCAAATGTTTGGTGTGATCTGTGACCAATCAATCAACTGTGACCTAAAAATTTAAAAATCCGTGACTCAAAATTAATATGTGACCAATTAATTTAGAATCTGTGACCTCGAAATAATATGTGACGTAAAAAAATTTTGATCTGTGACCTCGAATAATCAAATTTGACGATATGTGACCATTAAATAAATCTGTAACTTATAATTATGAATCTGTGACCATTAATTAGTGACTTTATTATCATTATTTAATAAATATTTTTAATTAATTAAATTTATACCTGATTTTTGAATTTTCAAACTATTTACCTTATTTTTGAATTGAGGTAAAGAAAACACCTTAAATATGTATTTTTCCCTAAAATAAAAGGGATTGTGTATTGGTGTGGGCCTATATAATTAACAAGGCCCAACCTACCAACCTAGCAACCCATATAAAAAAAAAAAGGAAGAATTCAAAATTCAGGTGTTAACTTTGACACAATTCATTTTTCAGGTGTGAAGTTTCAAAATGCAAAATTCAGGTATTTATTTACTAATTAAAAATATTTTTATTAATTAATTATTAAATAATATAATTAACTCGCCCCACCTCCACCTCCACCACCCCTATCGTTCCGTGGACTATTCCGACGACTGTTCCGACCACCGCTCTTCTCCGGCGATCGTTCCGGTGACTGCTCCGATTCCGACAATTATTCCGGCGGTCACAGTTCAAATTTCGGCAGTCACATTTCAAAAATTTTATAGGTCACAGATTTCAAAATTAGTTGGTCACAGATCAGAATTTGTAGGTCACGCAATCACAGATTTCCAAATAATTGGTCACAGATCAAATTTTACAGGTCACACAGTCACATATTTCCAAATAAATTAGTCACAGATTTTTTACGATCACAGATTATATAATTTCTAGGTCACAGATAAAAAAATGGTTGGTCACAGATTACCTAATTTAAGGTCACAGATCATATTTTTAGTCACAGAACCAATCACCAGATCCTCCACCTGTACCACCGTCGTTGCTACCACCATTATCAACCCACCACACAAAGCCGCCACCCAATACACTGCCAATAAAAATCATCACAACCACAAGTGTCATCGCCGCCGCCCGTACACAAAAACAATGTCAAACCCACCCACCGCCAGAGGAACTGGACACCAACAGAGCCGCCACCATCACCACCGCACCCACAATACACACACCTACCACCACCGCATCCAGCTACCCCACCTTCTCACAGCATCGATCCCAGTCTCAGCACTACCCACTACCAACAAAAACCACTAAAATCCCCAACACAACCAAAACATAGCACCACCATCGCACCACAGCCCCGCCATCGCACTGCACACCTCCATCGTACCACGCACCGTGCAACTCGTCGGAATGCGTGCCTTGCCGAAACATTAAAATCACCACCCGACTGCACAGTACACTGCCCTACTACTCAACCAGCGAACCACACCAAATCGACCGTCACAAATCACACACAACTCCATAGATCTGTGCGAAGAAATCAAATTAAGAAAAAAAAAATTGATTCGCCCCGCCTCTGCCGTGAACCAGCACCACCACCCCTTCTCCTACTCGATCTGCAGCGTCGGAGAAGACGGGCGCTTGTGGCGTAGTGAAGGCCGGAGCAGCTCCATCGCCGGCGGTCGTGGAGGCGGCGGTTGTGGAGCGGCGGGAGGAATAGATTGGGAGGGAGGGAGGGAGTGGAGAGAAATGAATTAGGTTAGGGTTTTGATATATTAAGGCTTTAATATTTAAAATAAAATACCTGATTTTTGAATAAAGAAATTGTATACATGATTTTTAAAAGTCAATCTTTAAACCCCTGATTTTCTATAATTTCCCATAAAAAAATAAAAATAAAAAGGATGTCAGCTGGGCTGGGCTAAAAGCTAAGGCCCAAAGGCCAAACTTTAACACTTAAGTTATAAGAAAACAAAAAAAAAACTAAAAAACAAAAAAAGTAAAAAAGTTGTAAGTGACTAGTTTTGTTTGTTCTGTTTTTAATGGATTTTGAAGAATGCTTTTATTTAATTTTGTCTACTTTCTCAAAATTATCTATGAGAAACAATGAGTTGAATTAAGCATTCTACATCCTTTCAACCATTAACACCACCATGCTCGGCTGCACATTTATAAATTCTTCCAAATAGAGACTTAATATAGATCCATTAGTCAACATAAATTGGCCGACGCAGATTGCATACCTCTATAAATAATTTTGAACCTACCATAACTTTAGTGTGGAGGTGGGCTGTCTAACTATGCATGATCCAAACATCTTTTTACGCACGAGTCTGCCTTAATCAATCGAGGTCGGTACATATGAGGTGTCTAAGTTGTATATTGAAATATGGGATGCGAGCTTCTACCACCTAGCCTAACTTAGCATGAATATAGAAACAAGTTGGCTCATAACAGGTGGTCGAGATAATTTTTTCTTCTACTGCGCCTTTTTAGAGCTAGCTAGCCATATATATTTGACACTTCACTTCCACAGTGTGGAAATACATTGATTTGAAAAGAAAACGTTGGCACCAGGAGACTTTGCTTTTCAAGTAGTCTATGGAGGAGTTTTTAAGCTTCTGTTTGGAAAAAAATTTGTAAATTATTGAATTTATAAATAGATAGAAATTAGTGATAGTTAAGTGAATAGTGTTCGTGAATTCGCTGAAATGTGTAATTAAAAATTTAGTTCGATTATATATAAATGATTTTTGAATTTTTTTCAAACTAAGACACTGTCAAGAGTTTTACCATAGTTTAGTCCTATCCCCATCCAATGCTCAAGTGCTATCTTCATTGTTAATTTTCACATGGACAACCAAAACTTAAATGACTTGCATGCCATCGACTGGCACACCGAGTGTTCAATCACCGCTTACCACTCCTTTCAAATTCTATAAGTATCCATTTCTGACAAAATAAAGGAAAAATTGTGATATTTGATCAAGTAATTGTAGGGAAAATTAAATCCATGTTAATCGTTCAATAATTAAAAATGTGCTTTGAATGTCAAAAATAAAATCACAAATCAAAGATTCATAATACAAGTTTCATCGTAAACTAGCACAAAATAATCTAGCCTAGGATGAAGGGAAGAAGAAAATTAGAAAAAACAATGAAGAAACGACATCACCCTGATTAATCTTGAATTGAATTTTCGTGTTTTTTGAGTTGATATTAACGTTCTGCATCTTTTCTTTTCTCAAAACCCTTGTAAAATATCCTTTTTAGGTCAAAAGAAGGTCTCCCCACGTCACTACAGCAAAAATAGTAATTTTCAACATTAAAAAGACAACATTTGTCAATAAGGCCCTATTTGATTGCTTAGATTTTCCATTTTCCAACTTTTTTGCTGTTTGATGGCAAAATATTTTCATCCCACCATTTTGGTGGGAAAATGAATTCTAGGTTCTGACCATTTTTTTTTTTTTTACAATGAAAATAAATTTCATAACCAATTGTAAAAAAAAAATCACTTTAATGGATAATTTTCACGTAAAACGAAGTCAAATGAACACTAAACTTTAATAAAAAAATAGTTTTCGAGTAAACCTTTTTTATTTTTTGGCAATCGTAACAAATTTCATAACCAATTGTTAAAAAAAATTCACTTTAATGAACAATTTTCATGTAAAATAAAATCAAACGTGAACAAAAAGATCCAAAATTTTAAAATTTTTCGGGTGGAAAATTATACCAATCAAACACACTTAATTAATAATTCCCTAAAAAACAAATTTTAGGCAATTATTTTATCTGAAATTCATTTTCTTTCTACCCATTTTCTACCCTTACAATCAAACAGACCCTAAATGTTGCCAAAACGTCTTTTTGCAACATTTTAGTAAGTGAATGTTGTCATTAGTTAATATAAATGATTTTTAGTAACGTTTTTTAGAAAAATGTTGCGGTAAACACCTTTAACAACGTTTATTAAGTGTTGCGAAAGATTTTACATTTAGCAACGTTTAATAAAAGTTGCAAAAGGTAAGACTTTTCGCGACGTTCACCAAACATTGCTAAAAGTCACATTTATCAAACGTTGCGAAAGATCTTACCTTTCCCAATGTTTATCAAACGTTGCTAAAGGTGACTTTTCGCAACGTTCAAAAAATGTCGCAAAGTCTTACCTTTAGCAACGTTTGATAAATGTTGCGAATAATATTCTGGCACATTTAAATGAAAGGAACAAAATATATCCAAGGTTTTTACTTTACACCATTTCAAAAATACAAAAACAAGTTTCAAATTTCAAAAATAAGATTTTTTTTTAATTTTTATTTATGAAATAATAAATTATTAAATCAATTTATTATTACATATTTAATACTAATATAACATAATTACCCCACCCCACTTCCACCACCCCTATCGTTTCGGGAACTATTCCGGCTACTGTTCCGGTCACAACTGATCTCCGACAACCGTTTCGACAACTACTCCGATTTGGTGACTATTCTGATGACCGTTCCACCACCACTTTATTTCGACGACTTTTTCGATTCTGACGAATATATTAAGGTCACAGATCTATGCAATTTGGTCACAATTCAAAAAATTTAGAAGTTGTAGTTCGTTCATCGATTACAAATTAAAAATTTAAAAGTCACAATATATTCATCGATCAGAAATCACAAAATTCACAAGTCACACAACTTATTTTATGGTCACAAAACACTAAGTTATAGGTTACAGATTACTTTTATTGGTCACAAATTAATAAATTTGTAGGTCACACAGTATTTATTGGTCACAATTTGTTATTTATTAGTCACATACCGACCAATTTATTGGTCAGAATCAACAAATCACTCGTGACTACCACCAACACATCGCCACCGTCATCTCCGCCGCCAACACCACCACTTCCTATTAACAAAATCATTGTTTCAAACATTGCAGCCAACATTTTCACCACCAACACTACACCAAACTGTCAACTTCACCACCACCCAAACACCACTAAACCCGCTGCCATCGTCATCGCCAAACCCACCCTACCATTGCCATTGGCGCCGCACCTCCACCACACCACCAAACACAACCTAACGGTGCTACTGCCACCATCATAACCCACCACCGCACCACAATCACGAAGCGACAATAGCCAACCAACGAGAGTCCCCTGCCAAGGTCCTTAGAGCCCTTACCACCACCACCTTTACTGCGCCGCCGCTACCTAATCCATCACTAGATCTAACATAATAGCCGCTACCCAATTGTCGTGACAGCGACAAGAGAGAGGGGATCAGCGAGAAAGAGAACGGGTTTAGGAGGAAATGACAAACACATCCAACAACAAAATAAAAAAATCACCACCGCACCCACCGCCAACCGCATGCACGACAAAACCCGACACCCACCGCCACACCACCGCACCAAATCTGCACTGAGGATGCTACTGAACAAATGGGGGCACCACCGCGATGATTGCTGCCGCGCGAGGCAGATGCTGTTGATGAGGATAAATCTGTAAAGGGGTGATTGGCGGTGGAATGGGGGTGATTGACGGTGAAAGACGGAGAGGAGAAGAGGCACAGAAAACAACTATTATAATAGAGAAGGGGATGAAAAATTAGGGATGAAAACATATATAATCAATAATTAAAATCTTTAATTAAAACCTAATTTTTGTATTATGAAACTAGATACTTGATTTAAGAAAATGATATTTTAAAACCAAGGCTATGTGTAATTTCCTCTTAAATGAATCCATCACATTCCAATCCATCTCTTGACCATTTTCCAACCAAAGCCCGATAGAAAAAAAAAATAGAGAAACCCTAATCTACTCCACTCCAGTAGAAAGAAGTCGTAGCCTAGAGGTGTCAAAACGGACTGGCCGGCCAGACTCGTAAAAATCGGCCCGGATCGACCCGGGACCACGAGTCGACCTGTAACCCGAGCGGGCGGTTTACGGGCCACAAAGTTGTGACCCGCGGGTTTTGCGGGCTTAGGCTTCACGGGCCGTAGTTAACCCGCTGGCCCGTGAAAAAAAAAATAAAAGAAAAATCGTGGGGGAGAGCAGCCAGCTGTTACAAGCAGCATGTTTGCTGCAGGCGTAGCTGCAGCTACGCCTGCATGCTTTTTTTTATTTTTTTATTTTTTTTTACTAATTGTAACGGTAATATCAAATATTTCATCTATAAATTAAATTCGAATATTTTTTAGTTCACTTCATTTTCGTTTTTCAAATTTCAACTACAAATATTATCATTATCTCTATTATATTTCTTTTTTCTTACTACTAAACTGTTTAATACTATTATTTATATTATAGATTCTCACGATTTTTCGTCTCAAAATCCTATTTTTAATGATAGTTGCTCCCCAATAAATATAGAAGATGATAATGTTGCAAAAGTTGGATCATCTTAAAATTCAAGGAAAAAAAACAAACATCAGATGTGTGGCAAATTTTTACAGTAAATGAAATGGATGGAAAAGCAGTATGCAATATCTACAAAAAAGATTATGTCTGGAGATATGGTCAAGACACGGCACGCTACGGAGACACAAAGAGAAACATCTAAATGAAACAGGATATTTGAATCCTAGACAAACTCAAATTACTGGTTTTACTAATGTTAGTGGATCGTTCGCTTTTACTAATTTTGTTTATTCGCAGGGACGAATGCGATTTGAAATGTCGGAATTTTTAGCAGCTCGTGAGATGCCATTCACATTTGCAGAAGATCAGTATTTTGAAGAGTTCCTGCAAAAGTACATTCAACCTTCTTACAGGAGCGTAAGTAGAAATACTGCTCGTTCTGATTCTATGAAATTATTTTATACAAGGGCTGAGAATTTAAAAAATGAACTTAAAAAAATTGATGGAATTATGTGTTTCACGTCTGATTGTTGGTCTGGACGAAATCATAATAGTTATGCTTGTGTTACAGCACATTTCATTGATAATAATTGGTTATTACATAAGAGAATTATTGCTTTTCGTTTACTTGAATATCCACATAATGGTGTAAATTTGTGTGAAAATTTATTACAAGTTTTTAATGAATTTGGTGTGTTAAATAAACTATTTAGTATTACCTTTGATAATGCAAGTGCTAATAATGCATGTATCGAGCTTTTAATTAGGGCGGTTAGACCCCTTATATGATTCTAAATTATTTCACATGCGTTGTGTTTGTCATATATATAATGTAGTTGTGCAAGATGGTTTGAAATTAATAACACCGCAAATAAGTATAATTAGAGAATCTATTAATTATATTTCTTGTTCAGATTCTAGACAACAAGAATTTACAAAAAAATGTAAAAATCTTGGATTGAAAAGAAGAAAATTTGTTGATGATATTCCTAATAGATGGAATTCAACATTTTTAATGTTAAAATCGTATGTTGGCTATACTAATGCTATTAATGCATTTGTTAATTCAAAACAAAGTCAATTTTATATAACTGATTCGGACTGGGAAAAAGCATTTAAAGTTATGAAAATTTTGAAACCTTTTTATTAGGCAACAAAAGTTAGTTCTGGAGTTTATTATCTAACTAGTAATCTTGTACTTTTACAATTAGTAGAAATTGTTGGACAATTTTCATCATTTAGAGACGATCCATTTTTCTTTCAAATTATTTACTCAATGGTGGAAAAATTTTAAAAATATTATGAAAACATGCCACTAATTTTTCCATTGGCAGCTTTAATGGATCCTCGCATTAAGTTCTTTGGTGTTCATTGTGCTTTAGAATCACTTTCTGATACATTAGCTTTTAACATAAATATTACAAATCGACAATTGGATACTTTTATTAATGAAATGTATAACGACTATTTTATTAAATATGGTAACAATGAAAATATTTCTTCTTCTACAAACTCTAGTACAACTTGAAAAGGCAAATCTTCTTTTTTCTCCATAATAGCTAAGAAACGTAATGTTCTTGGTTCTTCATCTACAACTTCAACTGCAAATTCAAATACCACACCTGCTGAATTAGAAAGATATTATCAATTTGATCATTATAGTTTAATACATGAAGAAGAAGTTGATAATTTAGATATTTTACGATGGTGGAAATTAAATGAGCGATCATATCCTGTATTATCTAAAATGGCACGAGATCTACTAACAGTTCCAGTCTCAACAGTGGCATTCGAGTCTGTTTTTAGTGCAGGTAACAGAGTATTGGACGAAAGAAGATCTAGACTTAAAGAAGATATTTTGGAAGCTCTCATATGCGTGAAAGATTGGATATTCGCGGATTGAATGATATAAGATAAATTATTGATGATAGCTGAAGACTTCAAAAATCTTGCAATTCCTGAAAATTGATTGGAAAATAAAAATATAAATTTTGAACAATTAAATTATAGTTAAGTAGGTGCCAACCTAGTTGGGATGTACTTAAATTATAAATTATAGTAAAAGTATGTGTCAACCTTGTTGGGATGTACTTATGCTATAAATATTTGATAATAGTAATTAGACATGTATTTAGTTGTTATTTGTTTAAGTTAAATTTAATTTTGCAATGTTATAAATAATTTATGTAACATTAAATTTGAATTCTAAGTAAAAATTTCTTGATATAATTATGAATTTATCATTTTGTTCAATTCTTAGTTTACATTTAACCAAAAAAAATATTTTATGCTATAAATATGAAAAATTATATATTTTTATAATTTTATTTATAGAATCATACGAGCAAAACCGGAACGAACCGCAACCCGTGACCCGCATGGGTTCGACCCGAATGGGTCAGCGGGCGGATCTGAGTTGTAGTCCAAAATTGTAGGCCGACCCGTAACCCGCAGCGAGCGGACTTTTTTTTCACGCGGGTCGTTACCGGGCTCACATGATAACGGGCCGACCCGGCCCGAACCACCCGGATTGACACATGTATCGTAGCCCCAAATCTCTCACCACTCTCAGCTCCGCCTCTATCCACCGTCGGTAAACTCTCTCGCCTCCCTAAATAAATTGAACAAATATTTTGAGGGCATGACCTCCAAGAAGCTGCAACGAAAAGAACTATCCACCAACGAAAGATCGAGTGGTTCAAACTTGAAGATTGGAACCCAGGTGAACCGAAGCTCATTGGAACGTGGAAACCAGAAATTCGAGGATCAGCCTAAGAATGTTATTCTGAATAAGCGTGTGCGCACATCAGTGGCAGAAACTCGGGTTCGTGATAATTGAAATTTGTTTTTGTTGAGTTTCCGGCATTTCTTACGCTTAATTCTCGTTTCTGATTTAAAAAGATAGGAGAGGCACAATCACTTTCAATCTGTTTACTTTGATTATTTCCACTTCACTTCCTTTGGTTGCCTTTATATGTACCATTGTAACTGAGAAAGGGGGTTAGAAATGTGATATTGAATGGAAGCAAGATTTTTATTTGGAAGCAAGTTTGGGAGAAAAGAGAGGTGGAAGTGGAACAATCGAATGAGGGAAATTTCAGTGACCGCAATAAAATATTTTAAAGTCTGTTTGATGAAATTACTGACGTTGGAATAATGAACCCTGCATGACAATGCCTACAATCTATTTGATGAAATTACTAACAAAGACGTCGTTGCCTAAAAGTTCAATGTTGGGAAAAGATAAGGAAATTTCAGTATGTGAGGAAAAGATAAGGAAATTACCTGCTGGTGGAGAGGGTTGGGAGAAGAGAATGAAAAGGAAGCGTTCTGTTGGTGCAACTTTTTCCAAACTTATTGGCAATGATGGGGAAGCAAAATGAAATGCACATCAATGGCAGATGCAAGGGCTGTTCTGATTAAACTTTGGAAATATTTGTTCCACTAGCCAATCGATTAGGGATCTCTACTTGAAGTCCTTTGATATATTACCATTTTATTTCATTTTGAAGCTCCTTTTTATTTAGGTGTTGTATTACATTCTAATGTTAAAGTGTATGGATTCAAAAATTTGTAATGAAATTTTTACGTAATTCCAAAATTTGTTCATAAGGAGTCATTTTCAATTTTGCCAATCAATTTTGCATAAATTGCTGTTAAAAAAAAATACGGCAATATTTTTAGGAGTTCTACTATACCGCAACACCTTGATTTACAACACATGTTCAAAGGTCTACGACAACGTTCGAACGTTGCCGTATGCTATTTTTATTCTAGTGCATGTTTTGGTCGAGTTTGGTATATATAGGATGTCTAAAATTTGTGTGTTCAAGAAGATGCTCATGAAAGACCAAACATGGCTTCGATACTTTTGATGCTCAATAATTATTCAGACACTCTTGGTATTCCTCATTAACCGGCAATTTTTCTTCGTAGTCGAACACAGAGCTTGCCCAAAGTGCAAGATCCGGAGAATTCCACGTTAAACTCAACAGCCTTCTCTATTGCTGAATTATATCTAAGATAGAGAAATATATATTGCCATCAAAAGCAGAAATAATACATAAGACTTAGCTCATCTTTGCCACCGGAAGTAAATTTTACTAATTCATCAAACTTAGCTAAAATTATGGACACCAAGAGTTATTTACATATATATATATTTTCTAACTACATTTGTAACTTCGATTTTTTATGGTTGAATAATATATAAGATGTCATTTTTACATGTAATTATTTACATCGGTTTGAAGATTTTAGTTTTGTCGCATCTTTTTTTACCGCAGTTCACTTGACCTTAAGACTGAATGGAGGTGGATCGATTTGAACTTGCTCGTCTATTTTGATACAAGTACCCTCGATGTATATTATATATTTGACGAAAACCAGCTATAGCCTATACCTATGAAGCCAATGTGAATAATTTCACAAGGCATTTTCCTTTGTCAAGAACGCGTTAGCACCGAGCTTGGCATGAATATTTTAAAATTGAGGCCATTTGGCTAGGTGGAAGTTAAATGTGAACCCCTTAAGTAGTCTATAGAAAATGAAACAAGGAAGTTTAAATCAGAGACAAATTACAATTTATTTTAGATATTGAAACAATTTGCTTTTCAAATTGCAGGCAATGTCAGAAGTACAAATCAATTGTCTTTCCATTAAATTGACATCAAAAAATATTTACAATATTCTGAGATATCGATTATGTTATAATTAACTGGACATGTATAAACCTCAAATCTTAATAGGTATTTGTATACATTTGTTTAGATTATTCCCATTTTGACGTCATTGCCCTACGTTTAATGCCTAGTCTAATTTTTCTTAAGTCAACCCAACTAAATTTGGAATATTGTGACATGTTTAATCAATCTTTAACATTGAACATTTGTATCTTGAAATTAAGTCCTTGTTTGGTTTAGTTAAAATTCATATTTTTAGTAAATTTTGATAAAAGTTAACAAAAGATGTGGTTGATAAAAGTTGTGGACTTCATAAAATGCTTGGTTGAAAATAAATTTGGAAAAAAAATGAGGCCAACCAAGGGCTAATTTAGACCACGGGATAAAGCATAAATTACACAATATACAATATACGAAGTTGATTCAAGTCTTTAGATCTTTGTGATTTGCAGAAAGGATCATGCTACAAGTACATAATCACTTACATAATACATTACATAATGGACATGTGGCACGCATCCATCGACAGTCTACAATTTTTGACTTTTCCACACTTCGCATTCACGGTCAGATTTCTTCCACATGGGGTTATGTAATCCATTATGTACAATAATTATGTACATATAGATTTATCCTTGCAGAAATGGTCCTATTTTTATTGGCTATATTTAAAACAAAAATGATGGCAGAATTGATCATCTGTTTCATTTTTCATCCCATGACTATTTTTCTAACAGTTAGGTTTTATAGTTTTTGGCAATCTTTAAACAAAAATATAGTTATAAAATAATTTTAAAAGTCAAAGAGTCAATTGGTGGGTTGTATAGATGAACTAGGAGTTTTTGGGTCTTGCTCGTTGTCGTCCGCATGTCGTTTGAACAACGCACATGTAGCTCGTCGAGCGACGGTATTTTTCGAAAAACCCTAGTTCATGATTTTGAAGAGTTATATCTATCATATACTATACCAAAACCTCTATATTATATATACCCAAATCCCACTTTGTGAAAAAAGTTGGTTGAACATTATTTTATATAAGAAATCACTTCCTACGCATCATACATATAATTCAATCTTCTCTTGATTCGACCAAATCATTGAAAATATTAAATCTACGTAATCAAAATACCAAAACCTATACTTCCGCATAATCGTCAGGGTTCTGAAGATCAAGGAAGGTGATCGGAGTTCCGATTAAAGGAGAATGAAGTGTTCTTAGGTGATCTACAAAAAAATAGGCAATTCTAGAAGGTTAGGAGCTGGTACAGGAGCACGCGGTCTAGGAGGGCCTTGGTGATTATAGTCAGGAGGTTAGAAAATACTAGAGTTGGTCGAGTCTGGACCATACTATGAGTTGTTTCATTTACAGTGGATTATCCTGCAAAGTGCTCGGAATTTTTAATCATTTGCGAAGAGTTTTCTTCGTGATCAATTTGGTGTTCTTTACTGCTTTCGTATTGCAAATTTTGGTAATTCAACTTAGGATAATTGACGTGATTGACAGTTAAAAGGTGAATTGTTACTTAATTGTGTACAAATAGTCGGTAAATTTAAACTTTCACTTACAATTATAGTACTCCAAGTTTCACGAAAATTTCCGTTTTCTTCTATAGCTACCTGTTGGACATCGACTAGATTTCATTTTGATCATTAATAAGAGTAGGAGATTTGCACAAACAAGCAGCAACTAGAGGAAGAGTTGGAGTTGGAACTACAATTAGGTGGTATTAAAAAAAAAAAAAAAATGATATCACCATCTTGTTATCTTAGCGAAGCCAAGGGTGTTTCTGAATGTTGTTTATAGGATGAGAATTGTGATTATTTGCTCGATCAACTCTTGTCTTCATCGACATTTTCTTCAAGTAGGCTGCTGAAAGTTTACTTTAATCGTAACTGAAATCTCCAAAATGCAAAAACAAATAAACTGTATGTATATGTATAGATTAGGGTTTGGGTTAGGGCTTGAATTGTATGTATATATAAAATTAGGGTTCGAAGGAAGGGAAACGAGACAGAATATTTTTTTAAAAAGACGTATTTTTCGTTTGTTTTCATAAGTAAAATTCATGAATCTATTTTTTGAAGGATAGGGTTATAAAAATATAACATTACATTATCTTGGGATGGACTTGATATTTTTTTCAGACATGAGTCTGAAGTTTAAAAGTTGGGGGTACTGTTAGAATATTAGACCCATCCATCCGACCAATGATTCGCCAGTTCAAAAAACGAGTTTGTGACTCAAAGGTTTGGCAGAGTCAACGTTCACATCTCGAGTTTGATAACTATTGACTTAATTTTATTTATAAGTAAGAAAAAAGGATCTAAAATATTTAGAAACAAGAAGGTTCTTAAAAAGTAAATTTAAGCATAGCCAAACATGGTGTTATATTCTAAGGAACACGCTTTTTAATAGTGGCATTCACAAGAAGGCAGAAAAGAAGAGACAAAACTGTCGCCGAAAAGTTTGTAAAAGCGATGTATACCCTTAAACCATTTTCTCTGCTCTTTCTCATCCATGGAATTGCAAGCAACACGTAACTATTTTTCCTCTTCTTACTTTTAGTTCTTGTCATTTTAATATTTGAATCTTTCTGCAACGCGTAACTTATTTTGATTCCCTAAGATATATACATACTTTTTCATCTACCAACGCGTAACTTATTTTGATTCCCTAAGATATATACATACTTTTTCATCTACTAGTTAAAGTTGAACGTGTGTTGCATGTTATTTTGAAATGTTTTATAAATACTGTCAATTTACCCTTTTGATTTAAATATGAGAGAAATGCAACTCTGAAAATAAATGTTAATTATTATACATGCACGTAAATAGTGAAATGCATACTTGAATGTAAGTATTAGAATTACAACTAACTGCATAAATGAAAATAGATGACAAATATGATACATGAATTAACGTGAATGTTAATTAATTTAAAATTAATATTAAGGAATATATGCGCGACAATGAATGTTAAATAATTTATATTAAATGAATATAATTTAATTTTTAATTAAATGAAATTGTATGCTAATTAGCATACATGTACGTGAATAATAAAATGTATTCTTAAATATGAAATTCTAACTAATATTAATTAAATGAATGTGAATATTAATTAATTGAGAATTAATTATATTATTTATTACAATATGTAAATTAAATATATATTATTGAAATATTTGAATCGTAGTAGGGCTATAAACGTTCAAAACTTGATATGATATTTAATATATTATAAATAATTAGTATAATTTCAATAATTCGTTGACTTTTCTCTCCCAAAAAAATCAAGATCTTTACAAAGTTTCCCAGCCTCATTATTACTCCAATTTCTATTATTCCTTAAAGCATGCATAACAAGCATTGAGCTATATTCAAGATGGTTTAAAAGAAGTAATGAAATGAATTAGGTGTGCCGCGCATGGGTTGACCCTTTCAAATGTTTCCGGAGTTTCAGAAATCAAAACTCAGTTCTATCCATTAACTTGATACATTTGACGCGTCTGGAAAGTTGAAATGTCAAGAGTTGTCAATTCTAGACCATATAAAAATCAACAGTATTCAGTCTTTTCTCCATCAAAAGAGTTGCCATCATCTTTATTAATTTCCACAAACCTTGCAATATTCCAATGACTGGCATATCAAGTCTTCGCTCACCGATGACTAGGGACGGAGATAGGGGCGGTCAACATTGTCCGCGGTCCACTATTTCTAGTTAATTTGTAATGTATTTTTCAATTTCGCCCCTCTCCCAAAAAAAATTTGACTCGCCCCCAGAATATTTTGAATTTTTTTTATTTTTTTTCCATTAATTACAAAAATCTTAGACTTAAATAAAAGATTCAATAGTTACTTAAATAAATAAATAGCCCAAATCCAATCCAAAAGCAAAGGACCCATTTATGAATCTATTACCCAATATTGCATTAAAAATAAAGGAAAATTGGTTCTAGCCCATTGTTTAACCCATTTGAAAAATGAAAACTCAACCCAATTGTAATATAATTAATTCTCCCAACCCTTTTGAGGAAGCTTCTACCTCTAATCTTGAATCTCTTATTCCGAAAGATAACATTGGTCAAGAACCATATGTTGTTGATTCTTCTCCTCAGAATGAGGAATTCGATTCATTTTCACTGGAACGTGATCCTGGACTACTCAAATCAATGTTGAATTTTCATGTTTTTAATTTGTATAGCGTTAGACATATAAATGGACATATTGTTTTTGTATCAACAAACTGATTGTCTTTTTTGTCAGTCAATCTAACTTGACTATTTTGGTATTCAAAATCGTCGTTTTCAATTATCTTCTAGTTAAAAAAAAAAAAAAAATTCGGGGGAACCCCCGGCAGGGGGGGCCCGCCCACCTCCATCCCCCGTATTTCGCCCCCCAACTAAAAATCATGTCTACATCCCTGCCGATGACCAGTACTTCCACATCCTATAAAAATCCATTTGTGTTTGAAAAAATATCAAAATTGTAAGCAGATTTCTTTTTAGAATAATCATGTCAGACTCCATAATCTCTACATATTTTTGCTTATTTTGCGTTCTCTGCTTCAGCACAAGAATTAGATCGGATCCTCCTCTTTACCATTATTGCCCAAATACAGTTACATACAGTCCTAGTAGCACCTATCGATCCAATTTGAATCAACTTTTCCTTGCTTTATCCTCAAACGCCATCCGGGAGACTAGATATTACTATCACATGGTCGGCGACGGCCTTCAAAACACCGTATACGGTATCTTTCTATGTAGGGGCGATGTTAACACCGATGCCTGCCAACAGTGTGTGAAAACTGCTAGAAGTGAAGTCCTACAACGTTGTCCCAAGGAAAAAAGGGCAACTATCTGGTATAACTAATTATTTTATCAAAAGTTGAACTTATCAACATGTATTCATTTAAATATTATTTTCAACAGGTACGACTATTGCATGTTACGCTACTCGAATGAATATATATTGTCGAGGCCGGAGCAGTCAATCACTTCACACCTGTCTAATAAGCAGAACATTACAGATGAACCCGACAGGTTCAGACAGTTATTAGGAGAAACTATGAATGAAATAATTTCAGAAGTCGTAAATAATTATCCCTCCGATGAGAAGTTTGCTACAAAAATAGTTAAATTCACGGCATCTGAAAGCCTGTATACACTGGCGCAGTGCATGCCATATCTTACGAGTGGTGAGTGCGACTTTTGCCTTAAAAGTGCAATCCCAGAATTAAGAAACTGTTGTGATAATAAGGTAGGAGGAAGAGTTATTGGCGAAAGCTGTAATATTAGGTATGAGATTTACTCCTTCTTTAGTTCTACTGGGGCCTATGCACCACCGCGTACTCCAAAAGGTAACTCTTGATTCTTAAGCAGTACTTTATTTTTTCAAAAAAACAAAAAAAAAAAAAGGATATCAACAAGAAAAAGAAAAAGAGTAAAAATAAAATAGTAAACATCAATATGAGTCTGCAATGATCATAACTAGTCTCCAGAGATATATCTCAGAAAATCTTCTAGTTGTTCAATGGATGATTTCGACAAGAAAATTTATCCTTTTCTTGTCCTCTTTTGTGTTTCCAATTCAGGAAATGGAGGAATTTCAAAACAAGTTATTATTGCCATCGTTGTATCAATTGCTGTTTCCTTTGTGTTTCTTTTCATAATCCACCGCTTCTTAACAAGGAGAACAAGGAAGAAAGCTTACGATGCCTTCAATGAGGAAAATGGTAAGCTACGATTACATAAGAAAAGTAGAAGAAAAAGATTCCCATTCGGTCTTATTTGAATTTGTGTACACACTAGGATTCTGCATCGATCCAAATCATCTAGAAGATTAAGCCCCTTCATATGCACACACGTCTACAATTTTTTTTGTAAAATGAATGGTGATCAGAGAACTTGTTGGGTTTGTTGATACACAATAAATCTCTAGCGGATGTAAAGCCGATGTTGGATAAGTATTGTATCGACACCTAAGATTGATAACCCAACGCTAATACTATTTGGGGCCATTGGAAGCAGTCTAATTAATTAGAGTTGTCATGGCCCGATTCCTCACTTAGCGGATGGCTTATTTGGCCCACTTATCGTCTTCTTGTTGGGCTAGCCCATTATTGTACCCTAAGTGATCATATATATATTGTTCCTTTACGGCTTTGTCATTTAAGTGTGTTTTGTCCTT
Organism: Fraxinus excelsior; assembly: GCA_019097785.1. Lineage (NCBI taxonomy): Eukaryota > Viridiplantae > Streptophyta > Magnoliopsida > Lamiales > Oleaceae > Fraxinus > Fraxinus excelsior. The sequence goes on from CM032631.1 coordinate 2,313,832, forward strand.
TTGTTTGAGAGAGAGACACGACTGCTTTCTCTTTGTGTTTTGTGCTTCCGCTTGTAGTTTGTCTCATTCATATTCTCATTGTTCTTAGCCTTTGTGGCTCCACCTTTGGCGCACCTTTCCTTTGTGTCCTAAGTGGGTACATTTGAAAGCAATCGAAGAGAGGAATAGTTTGAAGGTTTTGGGTCGATCGATTGGGTGTCTATTTGGTTGGTAAACTGAGCCCAGGAAATCCATTATTGTTGTAATTTTGCTCCACAATTGGTATCGAAGCCATGTTGGTGGTGGATTTCCGACAAAAAATAGATCTAAAATCAATAGAATTGGAGCAGAATTCTGTCCAGTTTTTTGAAAAAACCCAGACCTGCAAACGTGATTTTCGGCCAAACCAGTGGCCGGTTGGACGAACGGAGACCACTAGTGGACTGTGCAGACGGAGGCACTTCTGGATTGGGTGCGTTTGACGTTTTCAGGCGCCTGTTTCTTCTGGCATAATATTTCTAACGTGATTTCTAACGATTTTGTGTTGTTAATTTTCTATTTCAGGTTATATGGTAGAATTTGGACGATTTTGCCCTTTGTGCTCTATCGTAGTTGGTTGATTCCCGTGGTTGCTGGAGAATTTAGGGCGAATAGTGGTGGTCCTAAAGTAGCAAATTCTCATATATTGATATTTACGGACTCGGATTGATGCGCTCTGGTATATTGGCTTATCCCAATTTAAATTTCAGCATTAGCACGTCATCATGTGGGGTTACTTTAGGATTGAGGTTACTGTCAGGGACGGAGCTAGGGTGGGGGGCTATGCAAATCAATGGAACGTGATCATGGACTATGCAAATCAATGTTGGATTTTCATATTTTCAATTTGTATAGCGTTAGACACATAGATGGATATATTGTATTTTGTATTGACAAACTGATTGTCTTTTTGGTCAGTCAATCTAACTTGCCTATTTTGGTACTCAAAATCGTCGTTTTCAATCATCTTCTAGTTAAAAAAAAAAATTCGGGGGCAAACCCTCGGGAGGGGGCTGCCCCCCTCTACCCCCCGTATTTTCGCCCCCCTAACTAAAAATCCTGGTTACTGTGTAGGGTAACCATTGCCTGTGCTAGAAATTTAGGAATTATTCGTCATATTTGTAGTGTTAAATTTTGAGTGCAAGATGGTAATTGGTTTTGGGCACCTTAACAGTTGTTTAGTCTCTGTGCGAGTTTGCATTGCGTGGAAATTTGAATTTTATTGGCATACCTTCGTGTTGCATTGATTATTCCATTAGAACACCTAGACTTAACCCGTTTGAACATTCCCTTTATCCGAGATCTTGAGTGTTACGAAACCCTGGGAATCTAGAATGATGTATATTGTTGCCTTTGTATGTGTGACCTATTCGTGCATTTTTTTGTTCTATTTTTCAAAATGTCTTCGCATTTCAAAATTGAAATTTTCAATGGGAAATGAGATTTTTCAATTTGGTAACAAAAGATGAAGGGGATTTTAGTTCAAGAAAAAGTTTCAAAAGCCATAGATGGCAAAATTTTTACAAATTTAACAAAAGTACAAAAGGAAGAATATGATGAACTTGCTTACATTTCAATTATTTTACACTTGTCCGACACTGTTTTGAGAAAAATTGGAAAACTTGATTCTACTAAAGAACTTTGGCAAAATTTGGACAACTTATATTTGGTTAAGTTTACTCCTAATAAGTTGTACTTGCTTGAAAGATTTTTTAGTTTTAAAATGGATCCTTCAAAGGATCTTCATGACAATTTGGATATTTTCAACAAACTTGTTCAAGATATCGTTAATTGTAATAAAAAAAGTGTCAGATACATATAAGGCCATTGCTTTGTTGAATTATATGCTTGATTCATATAGAGAGGTTAAGAATGCAATTAAGTGTGGTAAAGACACTTTAATACCTGAGATTGTCATAGATTCCCTTAGGAGTAAGGAGATAGAGATTAAAGCTTAAAAAGAAAAGAAGAGAAGTGGTAAGTTGCATATGATGAGGAGTACAATGAAGTTTAAGCATATGAATTCGGGTAAAGTTCAAGATAATGGTGATTCGAGTAGTTACTCGAGTGATGTGGGTGGTAAGGAGAAGGGCAAGGAATGAGACAAGTCTAGTAGTAGACGGTGTTACAATTGTGGTAAGACTAGACACTTTATTAGGTAGTATCCCTAGAAGAAAAATGATAAGCAGAATGGAAAGATGAGAGGCGAGACGAATTTGGTGAGAGGGTCGAGTGATGACATAGTGAGGTTTATTGAGTGTAAACCTAGTTATTGCATGTGCATCCACGTGTAATTATTTTTGCATGTGTGTGATTGCTCAATTTCGTTACATGATTATATGTTGAATTTCAATATGTTTGATATGTGCATGGCATGAATTTAAGTGATCTTATTACTTGGTGTAATTGTTTGCATGCATAGTAGTTTGGGATGCATTTGCAGTGTGTAGTATGTCTTTTGGTAAGGTGGAATATAGATGCCTAAGAGTACATTGGTAGTTTATACCGGGGATGTGGAGTGTGATATTTGGATCACAAGTGGAGTGGTAATCAAATGTTGGAATCTTTTATCTGAAAAGAGACCCTAATCAGGTGGAGTGTGAGAAAGGCACTTTTATCACCTCTGTTAGGTGGAGACCCCATTATCCACGTAGGTTGGGAGAAGTGACGTGGTGATAGAGAATTATCCTGAGAACTTAGAATCTATAGAGATTTATTAGTTAGACATGGGTTGAGTGATTAGTCTAGTGAGGATGGTAGGCAATGAGGTGAAATATGTGTTCTCGAGGTATAAGCAACACAGAATGAGATATGATAAGTGTGGTGAGATCTTTTTTGTGGGGTCATTTATGTATTTGTTGCTTATGTGTTAGCCTGTTGATTAACTTGGTGTTAATCTGTTGTTCTGTGTAAACGTGTCTTTGTGAAAAGATTTGTATTATCATATACGATATCTTCATCGCATGTTTATTTACTCTTGATTGTAGGGATGACAAAAAAACTCGTTTAACCCGATACGAGGCCCCGCCCCGAATGGGGTGGGGATTACCCGTCTAATCGAGTAAATGGGGCGGGGAGGAACAATGGTCATTGCCTCGAAGCGGTATGGGATGGGTACGAAAAATATAGTCCATGCCCCGTTTAAAGTTAAATTCAAATTTAAGTTTTTTATTAAACAAAAATAATAGATTTATCATCATTTTTAAAGAGAACATAAATTGTTTTTAATAAATTGGTAAAAAAGTAATAATATTTATTAACTAAAAACATAAAAAAGTTAAAAGCAAAAAATAAAATAAATAAAAAATAAATGAGAAGATAAATGGGACAGAAGACCCGCCCCGCTTTAGTCGGGTATGTGGATGGGATAAGGTAACAAAAATTCCCAACGGGACGGGGGTCGAAATGGCCAACCCGTCGCATACCCGCCCCGTTGTCATCCCTACTCGATTGATTATATATGTTTCTACTTGAGTGTTCTTGATCTTAGCCCTGGTGAGTACATGGAGCAAGTATGGTATGTGTTTCGGGTTCGAAACACGAGATAAGGTCCATGAATCCAATTTTATTGGTTACCTTGATTATGCAAGTATAAACTGTGTGTTTTTGGGTTACTTGCAGATTGATGGGTATCAAACGTGGAAATTTGTTGGGTTTTTCGATACCCAATATATCCCGGATGATGTGTAAAACCAATGTTGGATAAGTATTTATCGACACCTAAGATTGATGACCCGGCCCTAAAACTATTTGGGGTCATTGGAATCGGGGTTCCTCACTTAGTGGATGGCTTATTTGGCCCACTTATCGTGTTCTTGTTGGGCTGGCCCATTACTGTACCCTAAGTGATCCTATATATATTGCTCCTTCACAGCTTTGTAATTTAAGTGCGTTTTGCCCTTTTGTTTGAGAGAGAGACACGGTTGCTTTCTCTTTGTGTTTTGTGCTTCCGTTTGTAGTTTGTCTCGTTCATCTTCTCATTATTTTTCAGCCTTTGTGGCTCCGCCTTTGCCGCTGCAAAACACCTTCCCTTTGTGTCCTAAGTGGGTACAATTGAAAGCAACCGAAGAGAGGAATAGTTTGAAGGTTTTGGGTCGATCGATTGGGTGTCGATTTGGTTGGTAAACTGAGCCCGAAAAATCCATTATTGTTGTAATTTTGCACCACAGAACTAATTTAGGATTTCTGTTGGCTCTTAACATATTAAATCCCGCCATCTCAAACTTTAAGTGGAGTTAGATATGCGACATGTTTATTTATTTAAATTTGAATTTCAATGTTTTGGACAATTTGATGAAGATGCAGCACCGACTTTATGGAAGTCACCAGAATTTCCTAGCTATAGAAATTGTGAACTCCACCGCCATACTAGGAGGAGGAGCAACAACCGACACATCTACTTCAACCACCACCATTCTAAAGTTTTCTCCTCCACCGCCCAAACAGAAATGTGTAGAATAAACCACCGACTTTTAATGCCTATATATATGTGTGTGTCTGTCTCTGCTGTAGTGTGTGCAAGTGGAGAGTATGAGTGATGAGAGTCTGTGTATGAGAGCGTGTGCGTGAGTGAGAAACAGAGAGTGGAAAGAGAGAGTATAAATTGAGTGTTCCATTGTTAAATATAATTGGGAGTGATTTTAGTGTATGCAAAATTTGTAAATTTATTTCATTGATAAAATTAATTTTTGGGTGTTTAAACGATCTAATATTGTTTATCTTGTATGTTTCTACTTATTCAGCAGTTTTGTCTAGTTCACCATTTTAGTCTAGCAATTTCAGTATAAGACAGCAAGAAATTAACAGGAAAACGTATTTTCTCACATGTTCACTCAATCCTAGGTTAAAGAAATTCATGCAATGATTTGCTATTTTTGTATGTAGATGAAGGAAACGAGATTTCGTCAGTTGAATCCTTGCAATATGACTTGAATACTATTGCGCTTGCTACCAACAACTTTTCTGCTGACAACAAAATTGGTGAAGGTGGATTCGGTAGTGTCTACAAGGTACTTGATGAAGGAATATAATTTTAAGTACTAGGTTTTATCCCTTTATATTTACAATGTTTTAGCAATGTCTTCTACACAGGTATGGTTTGTTTGGTAAGTTGGGCTATATAGCACTTGAAAGAGTATTGACAAAAAAAAATGAGCTAAATTTGTGTTCACTGTGGTGTACAAACTATGTTCAAATGTGCTTGTAGGGTACTTTCTTGAATGGACAAGAAATAGCAGTCAAGAGGCTTTCCAAAAATTCGGGACAAGGCGCAAAAGAATTTAAGAATGAGGTTGTAGTTGTCGCCAAGCTTCAACACAGAAATCTAGTAAGACTACTTGGATTTTGCTTGGAAAGAGAAGAGAAGATACTTGTTTATGAATTCGTCCCCAATAAAAGCCTTGATTATTTTCTATTCAGTAAGCATCAATCTTGATATATAAATTTTCCAGTTAAGGCCTTTTAGTTTTTATTTCTGAGACTTGGCCTTCAAAAACTATGTTAACAGTCAGTGTTAAATAACCCGATTCATTCTCTTAATGGATGTAAAGATCCAGAAAAAGGGCAAATGTTGGATTGGTCGAATCGTTCCAAGATCATAGGAGGAATAGCACGCGGATTGGTTTACCTTCATCAAGATTCTCGTCTGCGAATTATCCATCGTGATCTCAAAGCTAGCAATATATTGTTAGACGAAGAAATGAATCCAAAAATATCGGATTTTGGCATGGCGAGAATTTTTGGTGTTGATCAATTTGAAGGAAATACAAATAGGATTGTTGGGACATAGTAAGTTCTACTTTAATCCATTTGCCAAATTAAGTAATAAGTGGATTTTATTATAATCAAGTAATGATCTTCTTAAGTTTATTAGCTCAAGATATATCTATTGTAGTGGTTATATGTCTCCGGAATACGCAATGCATGGACAGTTCTCTATAAAATCCGATGTTTTTAGTTTTGGCGTCCTTGTTTTGGAAATCATAAGCGGCAAGAAGAATAGCAGCTTCTACCAATCAGATTGTGCTGAGGATCTCTTAAGCTATGTAAGTGAAAACTTCAAATTATTTCTAGAGGCCATATTTGTTATTGACATATTTTTGCTTTCCTTTCGTTTATTATTTCTATTGAATTTTGGATTAGAGCTTAAAAAATCAACGGCTATTAATGTACAGTCTTGGAAGCATTGGAGAGACAATAGACCGTTGGAATTGATGGATCTAAAATTACAAAACGCGTATACTAGGAATGAAGTTATTCGATGCATTCAAATTGGCTTACTGTGTGTTCAAGAAGATGCTGATGAAAGACCAAACATGGCTTCAATACTTTTGGCGCTCAATGGTTATTCTGCCCCTCTTGCTGTTCCTCGTCAACCGGCATTTTTTCTTAGTAGTAGAACACAGAGGTTGCCCGAAGTGCAAGATTTGGACAAATCCCCGCCAAACTTGGCAGCCATCTCTAGAAATGAAGTATCAATTACTGAATTACATCCAAGATAGAAAAATATATCCCTACAATATAAAAGAGAAAAAACTTGGCTGCCATGTGTTGCAATTTCCCGTCGTCGACATTAATGAACTCCTACAAACACAAATTATATCAAATTAAGCCATATTTCAACATAGACATCAACTGAGTTGAAATTCCTATACATTGGCAGCCAAATTAACCCGATAAAATACATAGAGATACGATTTTCACATTACTAATATTTAACCCTCTGGCCTTCAATTTGTCGTAATATTTGACGCTTGCCCTTTAAAAACTGAGTTTTAAAGGCCATATTTGTTGACGACGTATTTCTGCTTTCCTTTCGTTTATCATTTCTATTGTAGTTTAGAGCTTAAAAATTCAACGGTAATTTTGATGTTCAATCTTGGAAGCTTTGACAATAGACCGCTGGAATTGATGGATCTAACATTAAAAACACGTATGCTGGGAATGAAGCTATTGGATGCATTCAGATTTGGTTACTGTGCGTTCAAGAAGATGCTGATGAAATACCAAACATGGCTTTGATACTTTTGACGCTCAATAATTATTCAGGCACTCTTGCTATTCCTCATTAACCAGCATTTTTTCTTCGTAGTAGAACACAGAGCTTGACCAAAGTGAAAGATTCGGAGAATTCCACGTTAAACTCGACAGCCTTCTCTATTGCTGAATTATATCCAAGATAGAGAATTATATATTGCCATCAAAAGCAGAATATGCACAAGACTTAGCTCATCTTTGCCACCGGAAGTAGATTTTACTAATTCATTAAACTTGGCTAAAATTATGGACACCATATATATTTTTTCTAACTACATTTGTAACTTTGATTTTTTATGGTTGAATAATATACAAGATGAGCTAAGTCTTATGCGTTATTTTAATTTTTTCATATCATTTTTTACCGCAATTCACTTGACTCGAGACCGAATGAAGGTCGGTCGATTTGAACTTGCTCGTCTATTCGATACCAGTACCCTCGATGTATATTATATATTTGACAAAAACCAGCTATAGCGGCTATACCTATGAAGCCAATGTGAATAATTTCACAAGGCGTTTTGCTTTGTCAAGAACATGTTAACACTGATCTATGCATGAATATTTTAAACTTGAGGCCATTTGGCTCGGTGGAAGTTAAATGTGAACCTCTTAATTACTCTATAGAAAAAGAAACAAGGAAGTTTAAATCAGAGACAAATTACAACTCATTTTAGATATTGAAACATTTTGCTTTTCAAATTGCAAGCAATGTCAAAAGTACAAATCAATTGTCTTTCCATTATATTGACATCGAAAGTATTTATAAAATTCTGAGATATTGATTATGATATAATTAACTGGACATCTATAAACCTCAAATCTTAATAGGTATTAGCATACATTTGTTTAGATTATTCACATTTTTGACGTCATTACCATACGTATAACACGTCAAGTCTAATTTTTCTTAAGTTAACCCAACTTAAAAATTTGGAATATTGTGACATGTTTAATCAATCTTTAACATTGAACATTTGTATCTCGAAATTAAGTCCCTGTTTAGTTTAGTTAAAAATCATATTGTTAATAGATCTTGATAAAAATTGACAAAATATGTGGTTGAAAAGTCGATAAAAGTTGTGAATCTTATAAAATATATGATTGAAAATAAATTTGAAGAAAAATGAATTTTAAAAAATGAGGACCAACCAAGTGCTAATTAAGACCACGAGATAAAGAATAAATTATACAATATACGAAGTTGATTCATGCCTTTAGATCTTTGTGATTTGTAGATATGGTCCTATTTTTATTGGTTATATTTAAACAAGAATGATGGCAGAATTGGTCATATGTTGCATCTTTCATCGCATGGTTATTTTTCTTACTAATGGGTTTTGTAGTTTTTGGCAATTTTTAAACAAAAATATAGTTATAAAAGAATTTTAAGAGTCAAAGAGTCAATTGGTTGATTGTAAAGATGAATTAGGAGTTTTTGGATCTCGCTCGTCTGTCGATGCACAGGAGCTCGTCTAGATTTGAGCGTCGGTGTTTCTCAGGAAACCCTTATTTATGATTTTCAAGAATTCTATTTATCATATACCATGCCCATGTTTGGTACATATTCTTTCAAAACTCGTTTTCACCCACACATTCTTTAATAAAATAATATTTTCTATCACATCAATAAATTTTCCTTACTTTTTAACCATATATTTCTCATCATATTTCTATTTAAAATACATTATTTCCTTAATAATATCCATCAAATAGACCATATATCGAAACCTCTATGCTTTATATACCCAAACCCCCGCTTTGTGAAAAATGTTGGTTGAATATTATTTTATAAAAGAAATCACATCCTACACACAATACATATAATTCAATCTTCTCTTGATTCAATCAAATCATTGAAAATATCAAATCCACATAAACATAATACCAAAACCTATAATTCTGCATAATCGTCATAAAGGTGATCGGAGTTTCGATTGAAGGAGGATGAGGAGTTCTCATGTGATTCACAAAAGATAGGCAATTCTAGAAGGTTAGGAGCTGATGTAGGAGCACGTAGTTCAGGAGGGCATTGGTGATTACAATCAAGAAGTCAGATAATACTAGAGTTAATCGAGTTTGGACCATACTATAAGTTGTTTCGTTTACAGTAGATTATTAACTCGCTAAGTACTCAGAATTTTTTATCATTTGCAAAGGGTTTTTTTTTGTGATCCATTTGGTATTCTTTACTATTTTCTTATTATAAATTGTGATATTCCAACTTAGGATAAATTGACGTGATTGATTAACCATCTAGAAATAGTTAAAAAGTAATTTGTTGCTTGTAATTGTATAATTCCGCACTTTGGATATAAATATTCAGTAAATTTAGGGGGTGTATTCAATTGAGACTTTTAATAACTTTTTGGGATTTAAAAAATTTAGGAGTATTCAATATAGACTTTTGGGGACTCTCTAAAAGTATTGATGTATTCAATTAAAACTTTTTAAAAGTCTCTATAAGTTTGGGTATTCAAATATTTATGACTTTTAGAAACTTTTATAAAAGTATCCACTATACTAACTTTTAAACAGAAAATACTAAAATAAAATCTCAAAATTTACTAATCACAAGATTTTGGGAGACTTTCACATAAAACAAAAAGGAAACTAGTATGTGTTTTTTTCAATATTTCTTTTTCATTTTCTCTTCTACAAACATTAGAGTTGTTAGATATTTATATAATAAATATAATATGTGAAATAATTAATTAATTAAGATGAAGTGTCCAATTGGTAAAAAGTGTGGAATTTGTGTGGGAGGTCAGGGGTTCGACTTTCGAGCCACGCCTCACACATTATATTTAAAAGGTCTTCGATTGGGCCTTGGGCTTTGTGGATTCCAATAATAATTATTTTATTTTTTAATCATTTTCAAAATTATTTAATGGGTCAACTAGCCAGTAGAATATGACTGTTTTAACTGTCCAGTATTAACAACTCATTACCATTGGTCATAAAACCTGCAACTTAATATTGGATCATGGTGGAAGAAGTTACATCAATTTCTGTCTATATAAACACACATTTGGGCAGTAGAAAAGTACAACAAAAACGATATTATATATTTCTATACAGTAAAATATTATTCTTAGTTTTACATATTTTTGAAGTACACTTGAGAGTTCTGAAAACCATTTGTGATTGTTGTACAATTGGTTTATTTGATCGTTGTATCCTGGAGGTGATTGTCAACGGAGGTTGCAGCAGTAATCGACGGGCAATTTCACTTTAGGACATCGTGCTGTCACGAGACTCGATTAGTCCATAAGTTTTCCTGCACTTTACAGTTTTCATAGGTTTAAGGCTTTAGTATAAATAGCTTTTATTATTTCATTGTAAAGGAAGTTATGAATTATGATTATTGAGAATTGAGAATTCTCTCTAATTGTTCTTGATTGAACATTATCGAATTTATCAAATATTGTTTTAATATTTGTGGCGTTCAACCCTTAGAACTCATCAAATGATTAGACACCTTTTGTGGTGTTCGCAAATCGAGATTTGTTGGTTTTATAATCAAGAGGTCATTCAAACTTTGTTTTTTTTTTTTTTTTTTTTTTTGTTGCTTGATTCAATAATTTGTTGGTCGAGATGCTACCATCTATAATCTGAATTTGGGCTTTTCCGACATTTCTCAATTATTTTCGCGAGTTCCACGGGTTGCCCGTACCCAGGTTCGCGTTAAATATCACCTCGTATGTGATAATTTCGTAATATTGCATTAGATCCACATAAATTTTATCTCAAATACAAGTTTTCAAAAGTCTTTTGAATTTTACAAAAGTCTCTAAAATGAAAGTTTATAAAAGTCTACAATAGACTTCCACTAATTCCATACAAATATCTAAAAAATCCATAAAATTTATGTAAATCATCACTTAAAAAAAGTCAATCAAAGTTTTCAAAAGTCCCAATTGAACTTAAACATTCACTTACAATTATTGTCCTCCAAGTTTCACAAAAAAATTTGTTTTCTTCAATCTGTTGGACATCAACTAGATTTCATTTTGATCATTAATAAGAGTAGGAGATTTGCACAAACAAGCAGCAACTAGAGGAAGAGTTGGAGTTGAAACTACAATTAATTAGGTGGTAAAAAAAGGGGATTTCTCACCATCTTGTTATTTTAGTGATGCCACTAGTGTTTCTGAATGTGATCGTATATAGCTAAGAATTGTGATTATTTGCTCGATCAACTCGTCTTCATTGACATTTTCTTCGAGGAGGCTGTTGAAGGCTAACTTTTATCGTAACTCAAAAATGCAAAAACAAATTGAGTGATAATTAGGTTTTGGGGTTTCGAGAGTACATTTGGTACCCCAAGCCACAAATAAACTGTATGTATATGTAGACTGGGCCCTCGGGATAGCATCTCTCATGTAAAATTAGGATTTGAATACTTTAGTTTGATATGCCTGTTGGAGATAGTGGGATTCCAATCAAAAAAAAAAAAATCTCTCTTGCTTCAAGCACAAGTAGGGCATATTTATACCGAGGATGGGAAGAAGAGAGCCGTCAGATAAGGAGACACGTGTTATCAGATCCTCAGGGCTCGTCCTATCCCTATCTTTTCGTAGGTTGGCTGGTATTGAATATTTCTGACAAACGCAGCTGATTTGACTATTTGGGTTTGCCACACGTCCCATCAATTAGGGTTTTGACTTTGGGAAGATCTTTGTATAAGAGATATTTGTTGAAGCGAGGCGAGGCAGGAGTGGAGCTGTAAAGGCGGAGTACGGGCCTTTGCATCCACGGTATATCGCGGATGAGTTCGGTTTCTTTGCTAACGTATGGTCAGTTCGTTCCCAGTGTGATCGCTTGGCTTATGCAATCAGCTCGTCCCATGCGTAATCATCTCGACTGCCACGTGGCGCGGTGCGGGCTAATCCCTGTTGACAAGTGGCGGGTGAGGTGGCGGGCCTAACTCGGTCATGTAACAGTACTTATATGTCCTTCTTTATTGCAGTTTCAACATTTACATCTTTTTTTATCTAATGTTTTTTATTATAGGATTTATATTTTCTCTTAAAATATTTCTTTTTAAACTTTTTATATTTTTTTATTTCTTGTGTTTTATTTTTCTTTATAGTTCTTATTATAAATCATAAAGTATAGGCTTCTGCATTTCTTCCAATTTGTTTTTCTCTAATCTTATTTTGAAAATAATTATTCCATAGTGGTGGTAATTTTCTAATAAAAACTTCCTTATAATAATTGTTATCGGTTCCACTTCCAAACATTATATAATAATATTTACTATATTCACAACAATATTCATTAAGATAACATATATTACAAATTTGTAAATGTTTCATTCTATTTTTAACATCTTCAATTTCTTCTGTTTTAACTCTAGTACTTTCGTTTACCCAATCTTCTCCTACAAATTCTCTATAAATTCTTGTAACAACTCTATTTATACCTTCGCTTATGCTAACTCCAACTCATGTTTCAATACTATCTTTCCAAACACTTTTGTTGTATCTTCTAATCCTCCATACCAATTAGCTACATTTCCTTTGAAAGTTGCTAATAAATATTCAGTTCTATTTTTATTATCGGTATTACTACGGTTATAATTAAAGTGTGATATCATATTAGTACTTCATTCATTAATGGCTTTTCTAACATCTAATTCACAATCTAGGTATAAATACGATCCTGCAATTTTCATTGGATTTGATTTTCTTAATACTGGTCTAAATTGGTCTCTATATGTTTTTTCCTTTTCTGGTATTAAAATCTATTTTTGTATTAACATATCTTCTTGGATCTATTTTAGCTTCATATCTAGCTGAGCTAGTTTCTCTATAATCTTCTTGTTTAACTGCTCGTGGTCCGCCTATTCTTCCAACCATGTGATTTTTTGTTATTTCTTCACAAATTTTTAAATCTTCCAAATCAAATATTAGGTTTTCCATATAATCTTCGTTCATTGTTCTTCTATAATTAATTTTCCTTCTCTTTCTTCTTCTTTTTCTACAAGATTTTCTTCTTGTTTTCTAATATCAATTAATAATCTTTCGATATCATCTTTTAATCATTCATCAATTGTTATTACTTCTTCATACTTTTCAGTTTTTTTGTATAATTTGGTTTAAATGGTTTTTCTTTGTTTAAATTTTCTATTATTCTATTTAAAAGATTTTCTATTCTTAGAAAATTATTTTGTAGTTTTTCTTTTTCTTCTTCATAACTTATTTCAATTCTAGTAATTTTCTCATCAACTATTTTTATACTTTTTTCAATTAAATTGATTTTATCGTTCATACTCATTCTTTAGTTCTTTTACAATGTGGTTTAATAATTTTAAATCCTAATTTATCTAATAGAATATCAATTTTATAATTAATAATATCTAATTTTTCTTCTAAAGTTGCAATTTTACTAATATTATTTTTCTGTGCAATTTTTGATAATTGATTTTGATTTCTTCAAGTTTATTTTCGTCAAGTATTTCTACATTATTAATTTGTTATTTAATTTTATTAAAGTGTTTAAACACATTTTTACTTAAAACTTCTAATCTTTCTTTAACTATTTTATCTTTTGGATCTATGTTATTAATTTCATCTATAGCTTCTGTGTCTTTAGATTTTAATTGTCCTAATTGTTGCCCTAAAAATGGATTAGTCCAATTTGTAGTCATATTTAACAATCAATATGCGTTTCCACATGAGCTTAAAGGTTAATTGTATTCCATCCTCTAGTTTGATAACTCCCTATTGGTAGTCTTATATTTTCTATTTCTTGTTTATCAAATCTTATTTTTGTTGGTATACTCATTCTAATCTGGTTGATTTAATGGATTTACTATATTATTTATTATTTGTTCTATTTATCTTCTTAATTGTTCTTCTCTTCTTAATTCTCTTGTAATTTCATTTCTTATTAATTCTCTTTTAAATTTATTCCAATTAAAAATTTCCTTTTCAATTTCTCTACGATTACTTCTAGTTATTATTTGTTCTTCTAAAATTTTTATTTTATTATCACAAAAATTTTTAGTTATTCCAAGCATAAATCTAAAATCTTAAAATTCTAATCATATTGTGTGTATTCTATATATTCTTTTAATTTAGAAATATATAATCTATTATTAATTATAGATATATAAAATCTTAAAGTTAAATTAAACACTAATTTCTTATATTTTTGTGGTAACCTATTTTTGATAGGTCTTCTCATTTATAAGTTTTATCTTTTATTCTCTATCATCAAAACTAAGATCAAAATCATATAATTCAGCAACTTCATTATAACTTACATGATCTTTTATATTTTCAAAGGTTCTTTCACTATTTTCACTATCTAACCAAAAAAAATATAATCATTTTTATTATTTCTTTAGGTAATATTTCTTTTAATCCAAAGTAAGCAATTGTAAGACATTTTCTATAATATCTGATATCTCATTTTATAAAATTAATTCCTCTAGTATAACTATCATAAGTTTCTGGGATTTCTATTATGTGATTATAATCAATACTATTAGTATATCTAAAATGTACAGTTCTATAATAAAATTCGTAATTTTCCATAATGAAAAGTTCTTCAAAGTATACAATCTTCTAAAAATTCTTATATAATAATTTTCAAACAAATCTTCAGATAATAAATTTCTTCGTAACTTAAAATAAGGGTCTTACCACGCTTTGCCAAATAACAAGAATGTTATGTGTCTCTGGTCACCTTCGTCACAAGAGTTGGTCAACGTCCAACAGCATCACAGCAAAACGGACACAAAGGCACTCAAAACTCTCAAACAGACTCGTTGTGTAGAACAACACTCAAAGCGTAATAAAAGATTTATTTCAAACTTAAAGACTTTATTGATCTGATGATATCTTGAATGCTATTATACAAAGATTTTTACAAAGATTGATACTCCGAAAAGTGGTTTATACTCTTTTATGATTACAAAGATCATTTCATGATGGTAGTTGAGATTTTTTTCGTTCATGCCTCTTCAAATGGAAAGAGTCTTAATTTATAGAGAGGCTCGCGCTTCACCGAAAAGCTTCTGACCAATCAAATTTTTAAAACACAAAAGTAAAAGTACAATAATTTCTTCAAAGTGGTTCAAATAATTAAAACTCTTGTCGGCTACTTTATTCCAGCTTTAACAGCTGTCTTTTACCTTTACAACTCACATTGTGCTATCTTGATTTCTTCTTATCGTCCTTTACCTAATTACATGTGAACGTGTCCCATCAATCTACAAACCTCTTTGATACATTCCTCACTTCCAAGGAATTGGTCATTCAAGATTTCACAAATCTTATCATCAAGGATTTTTTATTCTTTATCTCCTCTGCAGATTAGGATCCAATTATTACTCATTCCATACACCATATATTTTTCTCCGTAGAAAAATTGTATGGTTGAACAAACTGATTTGATTCCAAGGGCTCGCCTGTAAATCATTCATTTTTTATTAATTGTTGGCAATTCTTTGAAAATTTGGATCTCCTTCAGTGGATTCCCAATATTTTTTTCTCATAGTGATCAAATGAAGTTCTCCATACCATTCTAGTTCAATGTACTCTGGACTGATGGTATTGAATCTCAATTCAACAGTATGTTTATCACTATATTTTTTAACACAATTAATAAGTTCTTTATCAAATTGTTCAATTTCCTTAAGATCAGTTCCTGGAAAGAGTCGATCTAGGAATCCAAATGTTGCTAATTTTCTAATAATTGTTGGATCTGCTCCTTGAATAACACCTATCCTTGGGTAAATCGTCGTAGGAAGGGCTATGAGATAAAGAGAATTTCCTTCTCTAAAATTATACACCCATTATGAAAATTCATAATAATATTTTTCCCTAGGATGAAGATTGGTTCTTACATGATGAGTTGTAATTATTCCCTTTGGTAATTTGAGATCACCAATAGGTGTTTTTTTATTTTCTTGGAATTCACCGATAACAGTAGGCTGTTTCAACGGCCTTTTGATAAGGATGTTTGAGTACTGGACTCAGTGGCTCCTTTTCCACTTGTAAATTTTTTCAACAATTTGTCAATACTGACGGGTAATTGTTGTGGACCTTTTTTATGATTTTTTCCTCTTGCGAGGTAAGAGAGTCATTTCTCTTAAATTTTGAATCTTCACTTGAGGTAGATGTATTAATCTCTCGAAATGGTCTGTATTCACCTTTTTCTAAAGGAGTGTACTCCTGGCTGCAGGTTACAAAAAAGTCTAAACATTCTGTCAATTTTTCAACTATTTTTCTTTATTATCATTTAATTTTTCAATCTTTTTTTCATTTTCAACAACTTTGTTTGATAAATCGCACAAAGTTTGTCGAATATCAAGATGATCCTCTTGGACAGCAAGATAATCTGCATTAAAATCTGTTAGAAGATCTTGTAATTCCTTTGTAAATGCCTCAATCTTTTCTATATTCATGATTCATGCTCAAGAAATCAGCAAATAAGTTATATTTTCCTTTAATATATTCAAATTTAAACTTATAAAAAGATAATAACATTTGTCATCTGTGCAATCTTCTATATTGAGGTGAATTTGGTAATTTATTATTTACAAATCCATTAAGTTGAGTATTATCGTTTGAACAATAAATTCTTTAGGTAACAAGAATATTTTAAAGTTATTTATCCCTTTCACGACTGCTAATAATTCATTTTCATTGGTTGAATAATTTATTTCAGCATTATTAAATGTTCCACTAGTATATCTACAAATTTCATTTAAATCGATTTTTAATAAAGCACTCCAATATAAATTTGATGCATCTATTTGAACAATTAGTTTATCTTTTTTATCTGGGAGTCTAGATTTTGGTAAATTTTTACAATTTTCTTTTAGGTTTTTAACACAGAATATGTTCTTCATTCCATCCAATCTTATTTGATTTCATTAATAGTTTCTGAAATTTATTTCTTTTATCTGCAAGTTTTTCTATAAAACCTTCGGCATAATTTAGACATCCTAAAAATTTCTGAATTTGTTGCTTATTTTCAAGCTTATCAGGAAATAGAATTATTTATGTAAAAATATGAGGTTGCAATTTTATTCTATCACTATTTATTATCATTCCTAAAAATTCAATTTCATTTTTTGCTATTTCTACCTTTTTCTGGCTAAGTACTATACCTTCTTTTGAACAAAGTGTAGCAAAGATTCTAATATGCTTAAGATGATCTTCATATATTTCTGAACAAACAAGTATGTCATCAATATAAACAATAAGAAAATTATAAGTTTTAAAAACTTTATTCATTCTTCTTTGATAAATCTGTGGTGCATTTTTTAATCCAAATGACATAACTATCCATTCATAATGTCCTTGAGGGGTACTAAGTATTATTAATGGTATACTATTTTCTTCTTGATTTGCCAAAATTCAGATTAAATTTTGAATAGTATTTTTTATTTTTAGCTATGTTTATTAAGACTTCTTTATTTGGTAGATAATATCCATCAAATTTAGTATTTTTATTAAACTGTTTATAATTTACTACCATTCTAGGTTTTTCTCTTTTTATTTCTGCATGATTTCTAACTATAAAGGTTGGGATATTATGAGAGCTATTACTTTTTCTTATGAGTTTTTGATTAAGAAATTCTTGAATTTGTACTTGAAATTCTTATTTATCTTCTTGATTATAAAGCATAGGTTAGACTCTAATAATGATTGTTGGTTCTAACAGTTCTATTTTAACTGTAATTTTTTATTTTTTCCATTTTTCAAGTGGGTTTTCATTATAATTTTTGGCTAAAAGATATTTTATCTAGTCAAGAGTAATTGTTTTAATTGAATATTTGAGTAATTTTGGTATAAATTATATCTTTTCACCACACTGAGCTGGTTGAACTCTGAATGGTTTAAATTCTCTAGGTATTTTCAATAAATGTCCACATGGTGTTTTAATTGAATAGTATAAATATTTTGACTAAACTATTGTAAAAAGTTATTTTCTAGAATAATATCACAATTATTTATATTATATTGGTAAACATTTCTTATGGTTACTATTTTAGATCCTATGATAACTTCTATATTTTCATTTTTGTATTTTAATGATTCTCTTACTCCAGTTATTCTTTGTAGAGTTAATTGTTGTTTATTTTCTATCCATTTTGATAATAAGAATTTTTTAAAGACAGTTATTTCACCTCCTGTGTCTATTAGAACACAAGTAGTTATTTTTTATTCGAATATAGTTATTTGTATATATACACTTATTGAAAATTTTATTTCTCTACTCATTTTTCCTTAGGACAATATGTAGTTATTCATTGATGTATAATAAGAATTCCTTCATTGTCTATTTTATAATTATCTAAACTATCTAAGAATGAATTTCCTAATAATATTAGATGTTCATCAAAATTCATATTATTATCTATATAACATTCTATGTTTAATAACAAATTTTCAAGTTTAATTTGAATTTGTCATATGATATCACAAGAGTTTATTTTTTCTTCAAAATCTCTATAACTATAGGGTTCTCTTTTTTTCTTTTTAATTGCTTTATCTATAAGAGAGCAAATATGATTTTGACTTGCTCCGGTATCAATAAGTATCTTACTTTCATTTATCCAATTATTTCCATTAAAGAATTTTCCTTTGATTCCATAGACACTACTGTTTTTATTTTCTTTTAAAGGCTGGTCCTAATAGATTAAATAATTTATTTTCTCCTAGTGGTCTAAGCTTTAATTCTGCTTTATTGATTTTTCTAAATTTATCACAATCAAATTTTCCTTTTAAAGCATATCTTTCTACTCCTTCGTATACTTCAGTTTCTAAATCTTCAGTGTTTTCAATTTCCATGATCTCTAGGATGATTCATATATTGCATAATGATATAAAATACTTTCAAAATCTTCAATAATTTTTTCATATATATGTCTATCTATTATTGAATTTATACTTATTTTATGTAGTATTTGTTCTTTTATTTCTTTTGGCAATTTTTTAATTATTTTTAATACTATTGTTTTTAATTTATTAGGAATGGGTTCTAAAAATATATAATTTTCTTTTTCCGTTTCTAATTTGTAATAATTATCTATCTTTTTTATTCTAATTATTGTGATCTCTATGGCTATGATACCATTTGAGGGGTTTTATAATGCAAAAATACAAAATTAATTAAAATAAATATTAAATTTTTCGGACTTAGTTAAGTCAAGAAAGGTGAAAAGAGTTGATGGTGAAGAAATGTTAAGTTTTAATTCCAAAGAAAAACAGTTTGTCGAATGCTTGATTAAAATCAAAATTTTTAAGGACTAAAATGAAATCTATTTTATATTAGAATGACTTGTTTTGAAACCTTTTATATTAAGGGTATTTCGGAACTTTAAAATTTTAAAATGGTCAAAGATCATTCTTGAAATATGGCTTTAATTTTAGGCTATTTATGTGTATTTCCCGAATATTTTGTAAAAAGACGTATGTTTCTTTATACTTGCTGCGCCTAAATCCTAATTAATACCTGTTATAATTAGATTCTCAGGAAATGATCATTTCTACCACTACTAAATATTAATTACACTCTCGTTTTTTATTTTCAAAGCATTATGCCATCTTCCAAGTATAATTTAAAGTAATGCCATGCAGTCAAGGCAAGGGTGGAGCTAGCACACGAACAGTCGGCGCAACCATCCATGCTGATTTTTTTGGAAAAAATGGATTATAAAATTTTGAGATTAAATTTTATAAATGTACCCACACAAACCATTTGTTGTGTAGCTTATATGGAAGAGCGCTCACTTTAAATGAAAGGGGCACAAGGTTCGATTCCAAGAGCCCCCATGAAAGCAATTATTTTTTTTAATAACATTTGCAATGGGCTAGATAATGTAAAACTTTGCCACTATGGTAATTGAAGATTGTTAACAATAAATATTAAAAGAAAATATATATTCTGATTTATCAAAGTAATAGACTCTTTGTTTTAAAGGTTATTATTTTTAACTAAAATTAGATCTTACAATGATTCAGCGGTTGAATCACTCGCTCGATGATTTGTCCAATCAACGATCGGGCCGAGTACATTAACTACGTATAATATATACTTTTATTGTTAAGTTTTATTAATTTATTTTGTAAAATTTAAATTTGGACAATTTATGTACTGCTTTTTATTATTTTAAAAGTTTGAAAAAATAAATTGGTAAAAATAATTCTAAAAATCATTGTTTTAAAATTTTTGCATAAGCTTCGCCTTAGTTCGAAATTTGTATTTATCGTTTAATCATATTTTACGTATAAACTTTATCTAGTTTCGCTTAAATTGTTAAAAAAGTGAAATTTGATCGTGCGTAAATGATTCAGAAATTTATTTTTTTTTCTTATTGTTTTGGATTGTAGTGGATTATACTTTCATAATCATATGTATATGTATATTACTTTTACATTTATATTAATTGAAAAAAAAATTTAATATTTTTTAATGAAATATTAATAAATAATCTAGTTATTATCAACGGTCATCCTAACTCATTCGACCCATGGTACTTAATTATTAATCTATGACGATATCTCTTATTTTCAAAAGTTTTGCATTAAACATACTTTTTTTTATATTTTTTGTTTTAATAAGTAAAATTCATGAATCTACATTTTGAAGGATAGGGTTATAAAAATATGACATTGCATTATCTCGGGATGGACTTGAGATTTTTTTCAGACATGAGTCTGAAGTTTAAAAGTTGGGGCACTACTAAAATATTAGATCCGTCATGATCCGCCACTTAAAATATTGAGTTGGTGAGTTACAGGCTTGGCCGAGTCAATATTCACATTGCTGAGTTTGATAACTATGGACTTAATTTTCAAAATTTTATTAGTATATGCAGTTTTATTTGACCCAAAGAACCGGATACTACCTAATGTGTTTGGTAGAACTTAAAATATTTATTTATAAGTGAAAAATATATTTTAAAATAAAATAATCATTTGAATCTGACTTTTTAGCTACTTCTTGTCATCAAAATATTTGGATTCTTTTACTGCAACACGTAACTTATTTTGATTCCTTAAGATATATGCATACTTTTTCACCTATATAATTAGTACAGTTTCATTAATTCTCTCCAACAAAAATCAAGTTCTTTGTTTTCCAGCCTTATTATTTCTCCAATTTATACTATTCCTTAACGCATGCGTAACATGCTTTGAGCTATATTCAAGATAGTTTAAAAGGAGGAGTAATAATATTCATCCTCACTGGAATTACAAATACAATCTATGTGGCATTAACGTGACATTAAATGATAGGTGAAATTAAATAAGTCATTTAATTTCACTTTTCATTTAACATATTACTTAGAACCATTTAAACTGTGTTTGTAACCTCACTGTGGATGAATAACATTACTCTAAAAGAAGTAATGAACTGAATTAAATGTGCTGCGCATGGGTTGACCTTGACCCTTTAATTAGGCATGCTAAACTTTTTGATCATATCCGTGTAGAAACATAACTAGATTTGAGTAATTCCCCAAATCATTTAAGAGAAACGATGCAGGGGTTTTTTTTTTTTTTTCCGAAGATGAGAAACGATAATTTGGGTTAGGCTACACCCTTTTATATAGTGTAGAGGTGGATTGTTCCACTATATATGCAAGTCGTGATTTTTACGTATCGATTTGTCTCAATATTATGCAATCCCATATATCATGATACTTCTCTCTACAATCGAGCACATAGCCCGACTCTAGAAATAAGTTACCACACACACTCGACTTGTAATAGGTTGGCTGTGATTTTCACGTGCCAAGCAATTGTGAAACTAAACACGTGGATACATTTGACAAGTCTTGACAGTTGAAAAGTCAAGAGTTGTTAATTATAGAACATGTAAAATGCAACAGTATTCAGTTCTTTCTACGTTGTTCGTGAAATTTGGCAAGTGTACGGATCGTGACAAGTAATAAATTGGATTTATTAAGTCTGAATATCGTCTCACAGAGACTATTATCTGCTATGAAATTTTAAACTAATCAGTTTCAATTTAAATTAAAATAGTAACTAATAATCAAATCAAAAAAAAATTTCTATGCGAGATTCTAATAAATAAAATAGTGAACTCAAATTAAAATTGTAAATAAAATTATGTGACGAGATAGTTAGGATTTTGGATTTCACTTAGATTATTTATCGCACATTTAATTCCAATTCATTCAATCATTTTTCATACATACCAACGATCGAATTAACATGATGTAGCTAGTGATATTTCTCAAGCAACACTAATCCTATTTATATGCCCAAATTTACTATATCTCTATGTAAATTCACACACATATGAACGCATTAATCTATAAGAATTCAACATGATCGCATAACTTATAACCATCTATTGATCTCTTATAATGTCTATGTCAATTATTGCACGAGTTAGAATTATATATCACATATCGGTCTCAATATTATTCCATAAATCAATTAATTGTTGCGCACAGACAATTAAAACATTAAACACACAATAATTAATTGACAAGCATTAAAAAAAATAAAAATCTTGAAATTAAACATAAAATAAAAATTTAAATTTCATCATCAATCTTAACATAAAAATATTCAGTCACTCATAATGTTGAATTTAAACATGAAAAAGTGAAAAGAAATGATCAAAAATTGACTGAACGTGATTAATTCAATTGAAGTTGTCTCCTTTGCCTTTGCTTATATATATATATATAAAGATGTAATTTTTTTGGTTAATTAAATAATTAAAGATGTAATGTTTATGTAATTGATAAATAATTAAATAAAGTGCTTCTCTCTGTCATTTTCAACCCAAAATCACAAACAGAAAACTCAAGGTATGTTAAGGGGTAAGAAGATGAGTTTACTTAGACTCCATTTGATTCTTATTAATGTAGAATGAGAATGAAAAATATAGCCGTTATTGGACCCCACACAAGAGATAGAAATTCAAAATTGATAGATTGATGTGATGGATAACGGTCATATTTTTCATTTTTATGGATTTTTAATGAGAAACAAACGGAGGCTTAAACTTTTTGCATGACTTAAGTCTTTACTCTTTTTTAAGTAATAATGCAATTCATTTTATCGTTAAAGTATAGAGGTGGCAATCGAGCTGAATTGCTCGTCGGCTTGCCAACTCGGCTCGTACTGTAGCGACCCAAGAGCCGCTCGGGCTCGTAAAAAAAAGCCCGAGCAGCTCGGCTCGTTTTAGACGAGCGGCTCGTCCAATTTTTTTTATTTATTTTTTTTTTTTTTTTGCCTTACAAGGACAGTTACAAAAAAAAAATCAAATCTACGAGCCAAGCCGAGCCGACCTGCTCGGCTCGTGGCTCATGATAGACGAGCTCGTGGACCAAGCCGAGCTCGCCCACGGGCAACGAGCCGAGCTTTTTGTAACTAGCCACGAGCTCAGCTCGTAGGGCAACGAGCCGAGCTCGTGGGACAATGAGCCGAGCCTGCTCGACTCGACTCGTTGCCACCTCTACTAAAGTATGATATGTATTACGATAATATATGTATATCATATGTTAAACTTAGTATTGGTAAGTGACGGGTAAATTTTCGAGAATGAAAATATTTTAAGGGGGTGAGTGTAATACCCCGAAAATTTTCATAAAATATAATTCAATTTTTATATACTATATTTTAATATTTTGAAAGTTAGGGACTAAATGATACATTTATCAAATTATATTTTATTTGTGTGAAATATTTAGATATTGATTGAGTTATCGTAAATATATGAATATTGGTCTCGTTGGATAAATCGTAATTAGATATATAAATCAGATTCGAGAAAAAGTCTATTCGGATAAGTTAGCTCCAAGATATTTTAGTTAAAAGCTAATTTTTTATTATTATTATTTAATTATAATTTTGAAAGTAGGGGGTGGTGAAAAAAGATTTTCCGTTAAAAACAAGAAATTCCGTTAATTTTTCCGTTAAATCAAAAAATTTCGTTAATTTTTCCATTAAACCAACATATTTCGTTTAATAACCAATTAAACGAAGTGCAATTCCAATTTGAGACTCATTAATACTATATTTTTCTTTTAATCCTCGTACTTTAAATCTTGTCATTTTTTCTGCTATTTTGCATTCTTTTCTTCAATTCTTCAATACACATTAAATTTTACCTACGAATTACAATTTAACATAAATTAGGTAGAATTTGATTCAAAAGATAATAAAATATCAAAATTTAACGTCAATAATAAGTATAAAACTACACTTATCAGTCATCTTTATTAATTTCCACTAGAGCGCGCCGTGGGCCGGTTCGGTTCGAATTTTTTCAGTTCCAAAAATTTCGGATATTTAATAAATGGAACCGTCAGATCCAAATATAATTATGGAACCGTTCGGGTTCGATTCTGTCGGTTCCATATCATAATTAAATTTTTGAACGTTTGAAACAAAACAAGATATTACAAAATTGAAACTGAAACAAGATATTAAACACAAATCAAATGGATGACATCGGATCGGATCAAAGAAATTGAAACAGGAAGGAATTCATCAAAGCGGCACCACAAATTCAAATTGTGAGGAAACTAAAATAATATTTTGTTGTCTATTCATGACCCACTAATTTCTTCGCTATACATTCAAAAAATCTACAGTACAGCAAAAGAAAAGGAAGAAAACGCTGAATTAAATCATCAATAGCTTCGTGCCTTCGTTATACTTGAATAAAAAATTATTTCTCTGAGGAACAGTGAGCAAATTAGACTAAATCGGCTGGGTAGAGGGCGGACTTCGACGGTATAAGGGTTTCGAACTTTCGGTAATGGCAAAGAATTGGAAGAACTCGACAAAAGATCGTGCACAGAGTAAGAGTTTGAGAATTTATTTTAATTTTATATAAAGTTATAAATGGCAAATTGGGTTTCAATTTTTTAAAATGGGCTTGAACAGGCTACTAAATATCCAATATATATAAAAAAAAAAATTATTTAGATTCGGGTCTTATTCGGTTCTTCGGTTCTTGGGCTAGACCCGATCCAAATCGTTCGGTTCTCAATTCGGGTACCCGTTCGAGTATTTAATTTATGAAGAACCGCTCAGTTCGATTCGGGACTTTTGTCTAGCCCTAATTTCCACAAGGACCACGACGACCACAAGATCTTGCAAAACTCCTTTGACTGGCACATCATGCTGCAGGAGCATCCAATGAGGAGTTGTCAAGCAGACCCAAAAGGAAGTCTTCAGCCCCAAGTTACCTCAAGGATTACATTGGCAAATAATCCTAATTTTCGTGATTTTTGCGTATCTTTCCTTTTGACTATTTCCTAATTTTAGGCTAACTTTTATTTCCTGCTGCTTGCTAGTTTATTTCCTAATTTCTTGCTATTTACCTTTCCTTTTGACTTTCCTTATTCTATTCTGGTTTAAATGCTATTTAAGCAGGGCTTGTAGTTTATTTCGGGGACTTTTGGAATTATTGAATAGAAAATACTTCACTTCGACAGCATATTGTGAGTATTGTTTCGTTAATTTCTGGTGTCTTGTGTGAGTTCAGTTGTGAGGCTTCTGTTTGAGAATCTCAACTCATCACATCAAGTCTTCGCTCACCGCTCATCAGTACTTCCACATCCTATAAAAATCCATTTCTGTTTGAAAAAATATCAAAATGATAAGCAGATTTCTTTTTTTCTATTTTTTTTCAGATTAATCATGTCAGCCTTCATAATCTCTATATATTTTTGCTTATTTTGCATTCTCTGCTTCAGCACAAGAATTAGATCGGATCCTCTTTACAGTTATTGCCCAAATACAACAACATACAGTCCTAATAGCACCTATCGATCCAACTTGAATCAGCTTTTCCTTACTTTATCCTCAACCGCCATCCCGGAGAATGGATTTTTCAATCACATGGTCGGCAGCGGCCCTCCCGACACCGTCTACGGTCTCTTTCTATGCAGGGGCGATGTTAACACCGATGCCTGCCAACAGTGTGTGAAAACTGCTACAACTGAAGTCCTACAAGTTTGTCCCAAGGAAAAACGGGCAACTGTCTGGTATAAATATTTATTTTATCAAAAGTTGAACTTATCAACATGTATTCATTAAAATATCATTTTCAATAGGTACGACTATTGCACGTTACGCTACTGGAATGAATCTCTATTCTCGCTGGAGGGGTCGTTCACTATATACCTGTGGAATCCGCAGAACGTTACGGATGAACCCAACAGGTTCAGACAGTTATTAGGAGAGACTATGAATGAAATAGCATCAGAAGCTGCTAATAGTAGTAATCCCACCGGTAAGAAATTTGCAACGGAAGCAGTTAATTTCACGGAGTCTAACAGCCTGTATGCACTGGCACAGTGCATGCCATATCTTCCGAGTGGTGATTGCGACATCTGCCTTAGAAATGCGATCCCACAATTAAGAACATGTTGTGATAATAAGAACGGAGGAAGAGTTATTGGCGAAAGCTGTGATATTAGGTATGAGACTTACCCCTTCTTTAATTCTACTGTGGCCCCTGCACCATCGCCTACTCCATATATTCCTCCTATTCAGTCACTGCCTCCCTCGCCTTCTTCAACCAGTCAAGGTAACCTCTTGATTCTTAAGCAGTACATTATTTTTTCAAAAAAAAAAAAGGATGTCGACAAGAAAAAGAAAGAGAGTAATAACGATATAGTAAACATCAATATGAGTCTGCAATGATCACAACTAGTCACCAGAGATATATCTCAGCAAATCTTATAGTTGTTCAGTGGATGATTTCGACACGAAAATTTATCCTTTTCTTGTCCTCTTTTGTGTTTCCAATTCAGGAAATGGAGGAATTTCAAAACAAGTTATTATTGCCATCGTTGTTCCAATTGCTGTTTCCTTTGTGCTTTTTTTCATAATCCGCTGCTTCTTGACAAGGAGAACAAGGAAGAAAGCTTACGATGCCGTCAATGAGGAAAATGGTAAGCTACGATTACACAGGAAACGTAGGAAAAAAAAAAAAAAAAAGATTCCCATTCGGTCTTATTTGAATTTGTGTACACACTAGGATTCTGCATCGAACCAAATCATCTAGAAGATTAAGCCCCTTCATATGCACACACGTCTACAATTTTCGTAAAATGAATGGTGATCAGAGAACTAATTTAGGATTTTGTGTTGGCTCTTAACATATTGAATCCCGCCATCTAAAACTTTTAGTAGAGTTAGATATGCAGACATGTTTATTTATTTAAATTTGATTTTCGACATTTTGGACAATTTGATGAAGATGCAGCACCGACTTTATGGAATTCACCAGAATTTTCTCCTTCACCGCCCAAACAGAAATGTGTAGAAGAAACCACCGACTTTTAATGCCTCTGTGTGTGTGTGTGTGTGTGTGTGTGTGTGTGTGTCTGCTGTAGTGTTTGCAGGTGGAGAGTATGAGTGATGAGAGAGTGTGTGTGTGTGTGTTAGAGTGTGTGCGTGAGTGAGAAACAGAGTGGAAAGAGAGAGAATAAATCGACTATTCCATTGTTAAATATAATTGGTTAGTGATTTTAGTGTGCGCAAAATTTGTAAATTTATTTCATTAATAAAATTAATTTTTGGGTGTTTAAGCTCAACAATTTGATAGCATGAAAGCCTATGATCTAATATTGTTTATCTTACATGTTTCTACTTATTCAGCAGTTTTTGTCTACTTCACCATTTTAGTATAGCAATTTCAGTATAAGACAGCAAGAAATCAATAAAAAAACGGATTTTCTCACATGTTCACTCAATCCTAGGTTAAAGAAATTCATGTAATGATTTGCTATTTTTGTATGTGGACGAAGGAAACGAGATTTCGTCAGTTGAATCCTTGCAATATGACTTGAATACTACTGCGCTTGCTACCAACAACTTTTCTGCTGACAACAAAATTGGTGAAGGTGGATTTGGTAGTGTCTACAAGGTACTTGAAGGAATATAAATTTAAGTACTATGTTTTATCCCTTTATATTTACAAGGTTTTAGCAATGTCTTCTACACGGGTATGGTTTGTTTGGGAAGTCGGGCTATATAGCATTTGACAGAGTATTGACGAAAAAATTGAGCTAAATTTTTGTTCACTATAGTGTACAAACTATGTTCAAACGTGCTTGTAGGGTACTTTCTTAAACGGACAAGAAATAGCAGTGAAGAGGCTTTCCAAAAATTCAGGACAAGGCGAAAAAGAATTTAAGAATGAGGTTGTAGTTGTCGCCAAGCTTCAACACAGAAATCTAGTAAGACTACTTGGATTTTGCTTGGAAAGAGAAGAGAAGATACTTGTTTATGAATTCGTGCCCAATAAAAGCCTTGATTATTTTCTATTCAGTAAGCATCAATCTTGATATATAAATTTTCCAGTTAAGGCCTTTTAGTTTTTATTTCTGAGACTTGGCCTTCAAAAACTATGTTAACAGTCAGTGTTAAATAACCCGATTCATTCTCTTAATGGATGTAAAGATCCAGAAAAAGGGCAAATGTTGGATTGGTCGAATCGTTCCAAGATCATAGGAGGAATAGCACGCGGATTGGTTTACCTTCATCAAGATTCTCGTCTGCGAATTATCCATCGTGATCTCAAAGCTAGCAATATATTGTTAGACGAAGAAATGAATCCAAAAATATCGGATTTTGGCATGGCGAGAATTTTTGGTGTTGATCAATTTGAAGGAAATACAAATAGGATTGTTGGGACATAGTAAGTTCTACTTTAATCCATTTGCCAAATTAAGTAATAAGTGGATTTTATTATAATCAAGAAATGATCTTCTTAAGTTTAATAGCTCAAGATATGTCTTATTGTAGTGGTTACATGTCTCCGGAATATGCAATGCATGGACAGTTCTCTATAAAATCCGATGTTTTTAGTTTTGGCGTCCTTGTTTTGGAAATCATAAGCGGCAAGAAGAATAGCACCTTTTACCAATCAGATGGCGTTGAGGATCTCTTAAGCTATGTAAGTGAAAACTTCAAATTATTTCTAGAGGCCATATTTGTTATTGACGTATTTTTGCTTTCCTTTCGTTTATTATTTCTATTGAATTTAGGATTAGAGATTAAAAAATCAACGGCTATTGATGTACAGTCTTGGAAGCTTTGGAGAGACAATAGACCGTTGGAATTGATGGATCTAACATTAAAAAACGTGTATGCTAGAAATGAAGTAATTCGATGCATTCAAATTGGCTTACTATGTGTTCATGAAGATGCTGATGAAAGACCAAACATGGCTTCAATACTTTTGGCGCTCAATGGTTATTCGGCCCCTCTTGCCGTTCCTCGTCAACCGGCATTTTTTCTTAGTAGTAGACCACAGAGCTTGCCCGAAGTGCAAGATTTGGACAAATCCACGCCAAACTTGGCAGCCTTCTCTACAAATGAAGTATCAATTACTGAATTACATCCAAGATAGAAAAATATATAGTCATCAAAAGCACAGATGATGCATAAAACTTAGCTTATCTTTACCACCGGAAATATATTTTACTAATTCATCAAACTTTGCTAAAATATGACACCAAGAATTATTTACATATATTTTTTTCTAAATACATTTGTAAATTTGATTTTACTGTTGAATAATATATAAGGTGTCATTTTTATATGTAATTTACGTTGACCATGATTTTTAGTTTTTCTAAATCCCTTTTTTTACTGTAATTGGCTTGACCCTGACCTTGAATGAAAGTGGGTCAATTGAATTTGCTCGTCCGTTTTGATGCCTCAGATGGATAATATGTGACCGGAAACCATCTATAGCCTATAGCCATGAAGCCCATGTAAATAATTTCCCAAGGCATTTTCCTCTGTCAAGAATGTGTTAGCAGTGATCTTCGCATGAATATTTTAAGGGAGAATTGCAGTTACGGTATCAAACATTTCTTTTTATTGTTGACTTGATCCAAACATTTCATTTATATCATTCACGGTACCAGAACTTTCAAAAGCTCCTAACTTGTGTCCAAATAGATAAAAATCATCCATTTGACTGTTAGTTGATCGGAACACTAAAACTTGACCAAATGTTATAAGGACAAAATGGTATCTCTAAAATTTTCACAAAAAAAAAGACAATTATAGTAAAGAATAATTAAACCATGAAAAAAAAATAATTATCTTCTTCACCCCACCCCACCCCACCCCACCCCAAAACCAAACCCAAAACAAGAGAGGCTCCGCCACCCACTAGGGGTGGCAAAAAGCTCGTGGGCTCGCACGGCTCGGGCTCGGTGGCACCGAGCCAAAGCTCGGGCCGAGCCACATTTAGTGGCCATGGCCCGAGCCCGGGCCGGCCCGTGTGGCTCGCCGAGTTACACGGGCATTTTTTTTTTTTTTTAAATCTGCCTGCTGTCGGATAAAAAAAAATAATAATAATAATTTCAAAATCTGCCTGCTGTTGCAGGCAGAATAGCTGCCTGCAACAGCAGGCAGCTGTGTTACGTGACTAAAAAAAAAAAATTTCAAAAATCTGCCTGCTACAGGCAGATAGATAGCTGCGTGTAGTTGAAAATTTCAGGCAGATGTCGCAGATGTAGAGTGGTTATGGACAGGCAGCGGGACAGACGGGCTATTAGGTGTTAGCGTGCACGTAAGATTTTTCTTGCGTGCACGCAAAAAAATTTTTGATTTAAAATTTTAAAAATTGAATATTTTTTTTTTGTCTATAAATATGAGAAAATTTTTATAATTTCATATCACTTTTCAATCGTTTAACTCTTTATGCAATATTCTACTCTCCAATTATTCAGCTATTATTTTCAATTTACTCATTTTGCTATATTCTTTACTACAATATTCTGTATTCTCCTCTCCTATTTTTTTTACACGTTTGACTATATTCTTTACTACAATTTCTCTCTATTATAATACTTACACATGGATTTTACCAGTGATGAAATTAATCAGTTTAAAGGTAGTTCGAGTACTCCATCGGGGAACGATGCATCTCAAAATATTCCAATTAATTTGGAAGATATCGAAGAGGAGGAAGTAGTCGAGGTTAAAAGGTTGAAAAAAGAGTCTGCTGATTGTTGGCAACAT
Source organism: Fraxinus excelsior (assembly GCA_019097785.1). Classification (NCBI taxonomy): domain Eukaryota; kingdom Viridiplantae; phylum Streptophyta; class Magnoliopsida; order Lamiales; family Oleaceae; genus Fraxinus; species Fraxinus excelsior. Next base: position 2,344,899 of record CM032631.1, read on the forward strand.
ATGACTCGTAAAAAAGTTGGGGTTCAAAATGGAGTTGATATTTGGAAAGCATGTTGCAATTATTGTGGTAAAGAACTTAGTTGGAAGCCCAGTTCGAGTACATCGCATTTAAATAGACACATTTTACGAAGTTGCAAAGCGAAACCAGTCGGTCTTGACCCGAAACAGACCGAACTAACATTTACCGGTTCCGGTTCCACTTTATCCACTTTTGTATATTCACAGGAAAGATTTCGTGAAGGAATGGCCGCATACGTGGCTGCAGCAGAGATGCCGCTAACGATGATCGAGTCGGAACACTTTACTCGTCTTGTGCAGAAATATCTCCAGCCCAGGTATAATTCTTATTGTAGAAATACTCTTCGTTCGGATACTATAAAATTATATAACAGAAGAAAACAAACTGCTATTGAAAATCTAAAAACTTTTGATTGTGTTATATCATTTACCTCTGATTTATGGACCGGTGTGAATAAAAAAGGATATATTGCTGCTACAGCTCATTACATTGATCACCTATGGATTATGCATAAAAAAATAATTGCATTCAGATGTGTAGAATATCCTCATAATGTGACTAATATATACATGGTTTTAAAAGATATTATACAAGAATATGGTATGCAAGAAATGGTTCGAAGTTTTACTTTTGATAATGCTAGTGTAAACAAAGTTGTTATCGAAAAATTTATTGATGATTTGAATCCTAAATTTGGAGGTTTATTTTTTCATCAACGTTGTGTATGTCACATTATTAATTTGATTGTAAAAGATGGATTGAAATATATAAAATCACCTTTAGATAAAATTAGGCAATCAATTAATTTTATAACTATATCACCGGCAAGAAAGCAAGCATTTAACAATTTATGTGCAGAGTATGGCTTAGAAGAGAGATCATTTGTCACTGATGTATCACATAGATGGAATTCTACATATCTTATGTTACATTCGTGTGAAAATTATGATAACGTTATTTTAATGTATTATAATGGTAGACATACATATGGACCCGAACATAATTTAGAAGATTGGGAATGGTCTCTTGCATTTCAAGTGAAAAATTTCTTAAAACCTTTTTTCGATGCCACGAAGGAATGTAGCGGTGTTTATTATCCTACATCTTCAATTGTTTTACAACATTTTTTCTATATTGCACAAGCATTTTAAAAACATAGGAGTTTGACAATTTTTGTTAACGTAATTTATTTTATGGAGGCAAAATTTAGTAAATATTGGGAAGAGATACCCTCTTTATTTTTATTAGCTTCAGTGATGGACCCTCGACTTAATTTAACTGGCACAAAAGCTACTATAAAGGGGATTTCAAATTTTATGAATATAGAATTATCACATGTGCATATAGAATCTATGTTATGTGAAATGTATAACTATTACGCTGAAAAAAATGGTCAATGTAGTTCTACTACCCAAAGTTCTTTTTCAAGAAATACATCAACAAATGCAGAAAATTTTTGGAATTTTTTAGAGACCAATACTAGTGTTCCCTCATTTAATTATAGTTCGTCAATATCTAGAGCAGTAGATGTCAGTGGTACAAATCTTGAAATTCCCTCTGAGTTAGCTAGGTATATGTGCGTGGACGTTCGTAATATGTTACAACCATGACAATTAGATGAATTTAATCTTTTATCATGGTGGAGGTGTAACGAAAGGCAATATCCAATTGTATCAAAAATTGCTCGCGATCTACTAACACCTCCGGTGTCTACGGTAGCATCGGAGGCTGCATTTAGTTTAGGTGGTCGAGTTTTATGTGACGAACGATCAAGACTAAAAGAAGATATATTGGAGGCTTTAATATGTTTGAAGGATTGGGAATGTGCGGAATTACGCCTTCAAGAACAAGTTGACAGCATAATGGCCGAAGAGTTACAACAAATTCAAGCATCTATGATATTGTAAGTTTTTAAATTGATTAGTTTAAAATAAATGTAATTTTTAAATTTTTTTTGTATCAAGAAAAATTGTACACGAAATATTTTATTCGTGTACGTTTTAACTCCGCCTACGATAATTGTAGCCGGTCCCAAGCCCGGATAAAGGAGGAGGGTTTACAATGTAAACTTTACATTTTTAAAATTTATTTAATTTATAACACGAAGGAAAAAAAAAAAAAAAAAATCAGCCCGGGCTCGGCTCGGCCCGCAAAGGCTCGGGACGAAAGCTCGGGCCGAGCCTCATTTTTTTTGCTCGGGCTCGGCTCGGGCCTAAAAAAGCTCGGTCCAAAAAAGCTCGGGCTCGATACAAGCTTTTTTTTTTGGCTCGGGCTCGGCTCGGCTCGTTGCCACCCCTACTACCCACTGGCCATCGCCGTCGCCATCGCCACCCATCGACACAACACCATCATCACAGTCCAAACCTTTGAAGAAACTATTCTTGTCGGCGAACAAAATTTTGGAATAGAAACTTCTCGAAACAAAATTTCTCAACAGATGCCTGCCAAAATTTCTTAGCAGAAACTGGCCTACCACAAAATTCCCTAATCTTTTCCACCACAACTAGTTCAGCAGAAATCAACAGAAGAAGTCCCAGCAAGATATCAACATAAATCAACTAATTGGGAGTCCTTTTTGTGAACTGACAAATTGAACAATTCGAATTTCTCGAAATTGGAAGAGAATTTTATATCATTCTGCATACCCCACCCAGTGAGTGAATAGCGCATTTTCTTGGTGAAGTGAAAATTCGGCATTTAATTGATTCTGCCATGACTTGGGGCTCGAAAACTCGCTAAAATTAAATTCATTCTGCTCAATTGTTGAAACTTCTACTGGATTTGCCATCAATTACGATTGAGAAGTCTTTTTTTTTTCTTGTTTTAAAATTATTAAAATTATTTTATATTAAAATTGTAAACTTCCTATTTTACTTTTATTACATTTGGTCAAATCCTACTATTCTGGTCAATTAACTGTCTCATAGATAGTTTCCATCCAATTGGACTCTATGTGTGAATTTTCGAGAGATTTGATACCGTGGATGTTGCAAATGAAATATTTGAATCATGTCTGCAATAAAATAAAATGTTTGGTACTATGGTTGCAATTCTCCCATATTTTAAAGTTAAAAGGTCATTTGGCATGTGGAAGATAAAGGACAAATTAGGCACACTACTCTAAAAAAAATACAAATTAGATTAGTAATGCTCAAGGTGGGCACAGGCCACCTTGAACTTCTGGGCTCAATTTTTTTATTTTAATTATAGCTTTATAGGCTAAATCCCAGCCCAAGACAGAAAGCCCAGAAAAGTTAGTTCAGCCCAAATGTCAATCCCAAATTTAACCACTCGTTCCTCAAACAACTTCATCCATTTCTTTGCATCGCACCTGAAGCTTCGTTTCCCTGCTCCGCCTCCGTCCAACCCGTTTCCTTGCTCCGCCTGTTGGTTTCCCTGCTCCGACTCGTTCCCCTCACATCGTCGCTTATAATCAGCCGTCCACCTCGCAGTCGCGCCTCCTCTGCTCTCCAGTCTCCTCTACCTCCAGCCTCCGCAGAGTCGTAGTGGTCCAGCCGCGCCTCCTATATCGCTGAATTGAATTGGGTATTGCTAACTGTTATGGAGTTGAAATTGCTAAAAATTGGGGTGTGTTGAATTGAGATTGTTAAAGTTTGGGTATTGTTGAATTTGGTATTGTCGACTGCTGAGTAGATACGGCTGAATAGAATTGGGTATTGTTGACTGTTATGGAGTTGAAATTGCTAAAAATTGGGGCATGTTGAATTGAAATTGTTAAAGTTTGGGTATTGTTGAATTGAAATTGTTGAAATCTTATGAAAAGATACTTTTGAAGAAAAATTGATTTGGACAACGTAAATGTTGTTGGGGCGACGTCGAATATTGTGAAATTTGACGTCATTAATCTTCCAACTGATTCGGTCTAAGGATACCCATTTTAGATTACAATGCTAACATTCGAGATCAAGTTCGAATATCATATATGTTAATGGGTCATTGTCAGCTACATGATCATGACTTTCCAAAACAACAATTTGGAGTAAAAGCTAGACGATTTAATCATTCTTGGTTTAAAGAGTTCGGTTCTTGGTTGGAGTATAGTGTAGAAAAAAATGCCGCTTATTGTTTGTATTGTTATCTTTTTAAATCAAGTTCTAGAAAGCAAGGTTGGGGCGAGTATTTTGTTGGTGAATGTTTTACATGTTGGAAATAGAAGAAAAAACTTCATATTCATGTTGGAGAACATGATAGTGCACATAATCAAGTTCGCATTAAATGCGAAGTTTTGATGAATCAAGACCAACACATTCAATCAATTTTGTACAAGCAGTCAGAACAAGTACAAAGTACATATGTTACCCGTCTTAATGCATCTATTGATTGTGTTCGACTTCTATTGCGACAAGGGCAATCATTTCGGGGACATGATGAGTCCAATGATTCTCTCAATCCAGACAATTTTTTAGTCCTATTATAATTTTTGACTACTCATAACAAAGATATTAAAGATGTAACATTTGGAAATGCTCATCAAAATTGCAAATTGACATAACCTGATATTCAAAATGATATAGTAAATCGTGTCGTTGAGACAATCAATGTTATTATCAAAGATATTGACGATTTATTATTTTCTATTCAAGTTGATAAATCTCGTGATGTGTCAATCAAGGAGCAAATGTCAATTGTAATATGTTATCTAGATAAAAGTGGGCATGTGAATAAATGCTTCATAGGGATTGAGCATGTTACAAGTACCATGACTCTATCATTGAAGGTTCCAATTGATAAGGTATTTTCTAGATATGGTATGAGCATGTCTAGACTAAGAGGACGAAGTTATGATGAGGTAAGTAATATGTAAGGTGAATTTAATGGTCTAAAAGCACTTATTTTAAAGGAGACTTCACGTGCCTTTTACATTCATTGTTTTGCTTATCAATTCCAACTAACTCTTGTAGCTGTTGCGAAGAAGAATATTCATATTAATAACTTCTTTTCGTGTAGTCAGTGATATGGTAAATACTGTTGGAGCATATTCTAAACATTGTGATCTTCTTTGAGAGAAGCAACCAGACTTTATTGTTAAGGCATTGAAGAAGGGTGAGATTTTAAGTGGAAGTGGACTTAATCAAGAAACAACCTTTCAACGTGCTGGTTATACGTGATGAGGTTCACGCTATAATTTATTGTTTAGCTTACTTGTCATGTTCTCTTCTGTTATTGATGTACTTGTAACGATTGTTGAAGATGACTCTTGTTCTTGTGACCAAAGATCCGACGCGACAAATTTATTGGAGTCGATACAGACATTTGATTTTGCATTTAATTTACAGTTGATGGGAGTGTCTTGGGGATTTCAAATGAACTGTCAAAGTATTACAACAGAAAGATCAAGATATTGTGAATGCAATGCAATTGGTGAAGTTATGCAAACAACGACTACAAATAATGAGAGATGAAGGGTATGACTCATGGGAATAAGTATGTTCTTTCTGTCATAGCATTATATTGATGTACCCGACATCGATGATATGTTTGTACGTCGTGCACTTCGTGGTCGCCCACAACGTAATCCTCCAAAACTTATAAATTTACATCATTATCATGTAGATTTATTCTACTGTGTCATCGATCTTCAACTTCAAGAATTGAATAATCGTTTCTCGGAGGTAAATACATAGTTACTCATATGTGTAGCTTGTTTATGTCCACAAGATTCATTTTCTTCTTTTGACAAGAAAAGTCCGATTCGACTTGCTGAGCTTTATCCATTAGATTTCTCTGCATTAGATCTCGTTGTACTTCTTATCAACTTGAGACTTATATTTTTTACATGCACTCTAACAAAGAGTTTGAAGGGTTGAAAGACATTGGTGATCTTGCAGAAAAGTTAGTTCAGACAAAGAAAAATATGGTATATCCATTGGTTTACAAGCTTTTGACTTTGGCATTGATTCTACCTGTTGCTATCGTTACTGTGGATGGAGTATTTTCTGCAACGAGCACTGTAGATTGCGTAATCGGATGGGTAATCAGTGGATGAATGATAGTACAATTATTTATCTAGAGAAAGATATATTTTTGAAGCTCGATAATGAAGTTATTGTATAACGATATTAAAATATGAAAACTCGAAAGGAACAAGTGTAATTTATAAACTATGTTATTTTTAATATTGTCGTATTATTGTTTTATATTTTTATTATCATTACATTCATGACAAAAATTCGACGTTTAACATCGATAACTTATGCCCCCTGACAAAAGATCCTGACTCCGCCTCAGGTTATCATAAATCCGAACGGCGAGACGAATGGTAATATTCAATTTTAACAATAGATAGTAAATTGTTGCATTTCTTTCTTCCGAAGGTATGCTTTCCATTTGAAATTTGAGTTTTGTCTGTTTCTTGTCATTCATTTGGTCACTTATGTGTTCTGCCATAACTGGTCCAATTGGAAAAAGAGTGTGCTAATCTTTGGCCTCCCAGTGCTGCCAATGCCATTGTTTAGAAGAAATTTGGAGGGGTGGGGAAATTGTTTTTTGAGTTCTATTGAAGTCTTTGAGATCTGATGTTAGAAACTTATACGACGCTTGTATCTCATTTCATTATCTCATTACCTTAAAAGACTCTTGGCAACATTTACTATTCATAGTTGAGTTGTACGTTTTCACACTTGACCTTTCTCCAAACTGGTTTAACAAATATCACAGGGGTTTTCACATCCTCATTTGAACTGGTTTTGCTACAGATCTTTTTATCTTCTTCTAAATGAACCACGTTTTCTTTCTCCGTCACAAAAGAAAGCCCTACTTTACTGCCTCGTCGTAACTCTCTCATCTCGACCACTAAAGAAAATCCTAGACCGCTCTTCTCAAGACTCTCAAGATCTTCAAACTCGATGGGTCATAGAAGAGAGAGATCCCTCGACTCAAGCACATACTTTTGCCCTAAAGATTCATCCAGTGCTTTGCTTTCGTCCTCCTACACCATGTATTTACAGCCGACTAAATCAATTTTTTTGGGTATTGTTGGTGACGATTTTCTTTTCTATTTGTGTTAAAATCTGGGAACATTTCCACACAAATTGGACAACAAAAGGGGATTTCCTGACGGAAGTGGACTGTAGCGATCTGCCCTTTTTTTTGCCTTTGTTTGGAGTTTTGTGATACTTTCAGAAAACCCAGACAAAGTGGATCGTGCTGACCTCAAGTACATTCTTCTCTTGTCTATCGTTGTGTACGTTTTTCGAGTTCTGGATTTTTGTTCCTGTTTGTTTGTCACTTTTCAATTCCCGTTTGTGTTCCTATGGATTTGTGTGATAGTTTCTTTAAAACTTGAAAAGGTTTTATATTTGCTTTACTTCATGATGTATGGTCTTTTGATTTCTTCTGCGTATATGTTTTAGTGTTCTATTTCTTCTTTCTATATGATTTAGCTCTGTGAAACTTTGTTCAGGGAGTAAAAAACTTTGCATTTGTTTTACCTTAGGCTCATAGTTAGTGAGATTGATGATTCTAGCTATATAATCTTTGTTTAGTAAATTTTTTTAAAAGAAAATTGTTCATCTTGATTTTGATTTTTGCTCAGTTTATATACAAGTTTCCTACTGTTTAAGTACAGCTGTACTTCAGTTTGAGGAAAAAAAAAGCAGTAGAATAAAATTTCACTTTTAGTTAGCCTGAAGGAGAATCATACGAATGAACTAGAAGTGGTATTCGTGCATTGTGTAAAAGTAATTCTTAGTGTTCAAACATTTGAAGTAAGAATCAGTTCCTATAGAAATTTCCCAATGTGTTTCCTTTTTTAAAGAAATAGTGAGCTTTAGGTTTAATATTCATGTGTTATATACTTGAAGGATAAAGGTTTATGGAATTGAGCTCCCAGTGGATGTTTATGCAAATGACAATTATGACATCTTATTGGTCGTTTTCATCGATGTTCATTGCATTATCGTCAGCGCAGTCAAACTTTTTCGGCATTTCGGTGGTCTAGAAGATTCTAGAGAATCAGGTTATTCTCATCATTGGCGAAATTGGTTGCGGGAATGAACCTCACGCCAACTTTTTTATTTTTCAATTTTCCGTAGCTCTTTACATCCATCATTCATTTTCAGTTACATTGTCATATGTTCATTACATCCATTCACTTCAAAATTACTAAACTAACTATTGCTTTGCTATTGTATCAGGCAATTGTTATAGAATCTAAAGTTAGACGTGGAAAAATCATTTTTCTAGGTGATCGATATAGTAATTACTTATGATCAGTTTCCATTTCAAATGGGTTCTTGTGGTCCAATGTTATCTCAAATATTGTAAACTGATAACTATTGTATCATAATTCTTTAATTATTCCTTAAATTCATTTCTTTTAGAAGTGGCCTCCACAATCCAGTTCACCTGTTTAGCTGAAATAAAAACTCGTGATATATATTTCGTCTGCAAAAGCAATGCTAAGCTAATTTACACCTCTAAATATAGATTCCAGTGTTCACTAAAAATAATAATTCGTTCTAACAAACGACAACATCTAATGTCATCAACTTCAATCTACAGAGCAAATGCTTTCATTCACCTTGAAGACATGTCTGGAGGATTTAAAACAAGCATAATAGGAAAGGCAGCATAAGCACTGTTGAAAGCTAATGCCAACAGTATAATGAACCATTTTGTAAAGGTAAAATCGGACAATTTCTTTATCAAGATGCCAACATAACACCCAATCATTTACCATTTTTCTGGATGAAAATAGCGAGATGACAGGGAACATTATACATTTACCATTGCAAATGTAATAAATGGAGATTATAACTATCTCACTGGGATGGAAATGACACAATTTGCTTTATTATGTATAACAATGTGTATGGAATGGCCACACTTGCTTTCCTCTGTTCTACATCTAAACATACTAGGATTTCTTGAAATCTCATATTTCTTTATCCATAGCTCATAGGTTATATCATTAATCTTCTATATAGTCAGGTCCTTTGATTGCTTGTAGCTACTTTCTACATTCTGATTCTGATTTAAGGATGATGCTATTTGAGTGGATATTGTTGATTTTTATGCTTATTTCTTCGTAGGGGACAAGTGTAAGACATATGTAAGTATTCAGCATCCCATTTCGACCGAGTGCCGTGTTGTAAAGTTGGAGTTGGAACTTACTCTCATTCAGTTTTCCAATGATATGAGCTCTGGAGCTCATGTTAAGGTTAACATTCTTTATTTATGTAATTATTTAGTTTTACTGCAAAAGTAGCTCTATTTAAAGTGTAGATAATTTGATATTTTACGCTAGCATCATCAGATAAATATTTCAAGTGAGAAATATGAGTTCATGGGAGAAGTTGGACATATATTTCCATTCTTATTTAAACTTGTTTTCATAGTTCACTTGATTGATGTAGATTTTGTCTTCAGCAAGAAATTACTAATTCCTTCTCATTTCCATACTAAACATGGTTCTTACATTATTACTGGAAGTCATTTACTCTTTCTCTTACCGTGACCTTTTATCTCCACGTGCGTTCTTCTCTACTAATGAAGCAGCTCGGGCTTTAACAAAATTCTCTCCTAGTGTGACAAATAAAGCTGTTGAAACCACTATAAGTCTCTTTTTAACATTTGTAGTTGATTTTTTTATATTTTGGTTTGCTTATTGGACTTATGTTATTTTATTTGTTGTCCTCAAGATTCTTCTTCTTCAATTCTCGTCTCTTTTGTTGTATCTGGTTTTTGTTTTATTATCAATCGCTACATATTTTACATTCTTGTTCAAATTTCAAATTCCTTTGCATAAAGTTGTGCTTACTCATCGTATTTTGATTTCTTTTTGTGTTTAATTGGGTATTTTTGTGATAGCTTTAAGTTGTTCACGTTAATTTTCGACGCATCTTTCTATTTGGTTTTATTCTAATGATTCCCCTTCGCCTTTGCCCCCAGCTAGAGCAATCAGTCTATTATGAATTTTACAAGTCCTCAACTGACACACTTAACAGTCCAGGTATAACAATTTCCTTCTGCGCATCATAGCTTACATTATCATTAATCCTTTTGTGTTTTTTCTTGGTATGGTATATTCCAGTTTAGTGAACATTTTTTAATATGGTTTAATATCTTCGAATTGGGCTACGTTCTCATTTGGGATGTTAAAAGTCAGCCTAATGGTCACCCCATTTTAGGTGCCTAATCATCTATGTTTTCCGATGAATATAATCTTGAATTCATTGAGTATTGATATCAATAAATGGATCTTGAAACTCTCTGTTGTATTACATTCTCTTATTTGGTTATTCTTCCCTTAGGTATTTCAAAATTTTCCTTACTTTTTCATGTTTTATTTTTATTATAACGAATTTTTTGTTCTTTGTTGTTTCCCGCTTAATTATATATAGTACAGTTAACAATTTCTTATCCAATTCCTTGTAGGTATTCACTGGTCGTCAAGATACTACTGAATTTGCATGTTCCATTGCCCAACACCTTTTGTGCTACCTGAAGTTTAAATTAACAACGCCTATAAATACTTGAAGATTTTATGATATATGTTCTATTGTAATTTAATGATACTTCCAAAAGAGAATTGGGTACATCTCTCATATTTTCATAAAAGGTACTCATTTTTTTTATTTTTTTTTCATTCTCTCAAATTATTTAGACATCTTTCGTTATCTTCTTGTTGGGACGTGTGTATGAGAACTGAAAATGCACTTGTGCCCTTTTTTATTTATTTGTAAAATTTAACATTATACATTTATATCTTTATGAAATTCTTCATTTGCTGGCTTGGTCTGGAATGATATAATTTAGTCTATCTGCATGCTTGATAAGAACAAATCCATCCTAATGTAGTCCTAGCAAATATTAAATTCAAAATATAATTCATCAGGATTCAACACATTTAACACGCTTCTTCAAAATAACTCTACCATGGGCACAAACTAGTATGCTAAACAAGTTCCTATATTTTTGAAATAGAAAGTCTCAAAGATTGATGTTAATCAAAAAAATAAAAATAAAAATCTAGCATTGCGTGGAGACTTTTTTTTTTTAAACAATGCTAATAATTAAGATGTCAGGAACTAATTTTCAAGATAAAATCAAATTCTTCAAAATAGAAAGACAAATCAAATTATTCAAACTCCAATACGTCGTTTTTTATAGCATACTAAGAAAAAAATGGATATATATATATAAAAGACGTGTATAAAATGGAGATAAGACGTGTGAAATTATAAAATTGGAGTATAATTGGAGAACTGGAAGAGTGAAAATGAGGAAATAAACAGCAATATCTCGATGATTACTATTGCATTTAAAGTACCCAAAACTGTCTTTTTTATGTAGTAGTGAAGTGATATGTAGTTTTTAAGCCCACATTTGAGCTTCATTCTTTCTCTTTTTTTCTCATTCATTTTTCAATAGTACTCATTTTAAATCACACATTCTTCAAATAAAATAATATTACACTCAAATTTAAAATTTTTCATCACTCTTCTAGTACACATTCTTCCATCGATCACTATTCAAAAATTGGTTCTTCCTATAAAATATTGGGGGCCAAACACCCACTAAGTGACAGTTGAAATGACGAGTTGTAGATTCTAGACCATATAAAAATCAACAGTATTCAGTCCTTTCTCATCAATACGTAAATCTCATTGCTATCATCTTTATTAATTTCTACAGAGACCATGACCTCAAGTCCTCGCTCACCGCTCACCAGTACTTCCACATCCTCCATTTCTGTTTGAAAAAAAAAAATCAAAATTATAAGCAGAATTTTTTTTTTGTTTTAGATTAATCATGTCAGCCTTCATAATCTCTACATATTTTTGCTTATTTTGCATTCTCTGCTTCAGCACAAGAATTAGATCGGATTATCTTTACCATTATTGCCCAAATACAACTACATACAGTCCTAATAGCACCTATCGATCCAACTTGAATGAACTTCTCCCTGCTTTATCCTCATACGCCACCAGGGAGGATGGATTTTTCAGTTACGCGGTTGGCGGCGGCCTTCCCAGCACCGTCTACGGCCTCTTTCTATGTAGGGGCGATGTTAACCCCGATGCCTGCCAACAATGTGTGGAAAATGCTACAACTGAAGTCCTACAACGTTGTCCCAAGGAAAAACGGGCAACTATCTGGTATAACTATTTAATTTATCAAATGTTGAAGTTATCATTATATATTCATTTAAATATTGTTTTCAATAGGTACGATTATTGCATGTTACGCTACTCAAATGAATCTATATTGTCGAGGGTAGTGCTGCAGTTGTTCAAAATCACTGTATCCATATCTAATACGCAGAACATTACGGATGAACCCGATAGGTTCAAACGGTTATTAGGAGAGACGATGAATGAAATAGCATCAGAAGCTGCTGATAGTAATCCCTCCGGTAAGGGATTTGCAACAAAAACAGTTAAATTCACGGAGTCTGACAGCCTGTATACACTGGCACAGTGCACACCGGATCTTTCGAGTCATGATTGCGACATCTGCCTTCGAAATGCGAGCGCACAATTACGAGAATGTTGTGATAATAAGAAAGGGGGAAGAGTTATTGGCGAAAGCTGTAATATTAGGTATGAGACTTACCCCTTCTTTAATTCTACTATGGCCCCTGCACCACCGCGTACTCCAAATATTCCTCCTATTCAGCCGCTGCCTTCCTCACGTTCTTCAACCAGTCAAGGTAACTCTTGATTCTTAAGCAGTACATTATTTTTTCAAAAAAAAAAAATGGATATCGAAAAGAAAAAGAAAAAGAGTAATAATGAAATAGTAAACATCAATATGAGTCTGCAATGATCATAACTAGTCACCAGAGATATATCTCAGCAAATCTTATAGTTGTTCATTGGATGATTTCGACAAGAAAATTTATCCTCTTTTGTGTTTCCAATTCAGGAAATGGAGGAATTTCAAAACAAGTTATTATTGCCATCGTTGTTCCAATTGCTGTTTCCTTTGTGCTTTTTTTCATAATTCGCTGCTTCTTGACAAGGAGAACAAGGAAGAAAGCTTACGATGCCGTCAATGAGGAAAACGGTAAGCTACGATTACACAGGAAACGTACGAAAAAAAAAAAAAAAAAAAGATTCCCATTCGTTCTTATTTGAATTTGTGTACACACTAGGATTCTGCATTGAACCAAATCATCTAGAAGATTAAGCCCCTTCATATGCACACACGTCTACAATTTTCGTAAAATGAATGGTGATCAGAGAACTAATTTAGGATTTTGTGTTGGCTCTTAACATATTGAATCCCGCCATCTAAAACTTTAAGTAGAGTTAGATATGCAGACATGTTTATTTATTTAAATTTGATTTTCGACATTTTGGACAATTTGATGAAGATGCAGCACCGACTTTATGGAATTCACCAGAATTTTCTCCTTCACCGCCCAAACAGAAATGTGTAGAAGAAACCACCGACTTTTAATGCCTATATGTGTGTCTGTGTGTCTGCTGTAGTGTGTGCAGGTGGAGAGTATGAGTGATGAGAGTGTGTGTGTTAGAGTGTGTGCGTGAGAGAGAAACAGAGTGGAAAGAGAGAGAATAAATTGATTAGTGATTTTAGTATGCGCAAAATTTGTAAATTTATTTCATTAATAAAATTAATTTTTGGGTGTTTCTACTTATTCAGCAGTTTTTGTCTAGTTCACCATTTTAGTATAGCAATTTCAGTATAAGACAGCAAGAAATCAATTAAAAAAACGTATTTTCTCACATGCTCATTCAATCCTAGGTTAAAGAAATTCATGTAATGATTTGCTATTTTTGTATGTAGACGAAGGAAACGAGATTTCGTCAGTTGAATCCTTGCAATATGACTTGAATACTATTGCGCTTGCTACCAACAACTTTTCTGCTGACAACAAAATTGGTGAAGGTGGATTCGGTAGTGTCTACAAGGTACTTGATGAAGGAATTTAATTTTAAGTACTAGGTTTTATCCCTTTATATTTACAATGTTTTAGCAATGTCTTCTACATAGGTATGATTTGTTTGGTAAGTCGGGCTATATAGCATTTGACAGGGTATTGACGAAAAAAAATGAGCTAAATTTTTGTTCACTGTAGTGTACAAACTATGTTCAAACGTGCTTGTAGGGTACTTTCTTGAATGGACAAGAAATAGCAGTGAAGAAGCTTTCCAAAAATTCAGGACAAGGCGAAAAAGAATTTAAGAATGAGGTTGTAGTTGTCGCCAAGCTTCAACACAGAAATCTAGTAAGACTACTTGGATTTTGCTTGGAAAGAGAAGAGAAGATACTTGTTTATGAATTCGTGCCCAACAAAAGCCTTGATTATTTTCTATTCAGTAAGCATCAATCTTGATATATAAATTTTCCAATTAAGGCCTTTTAGTTTTTATTTCTGAGACTTGGCCTTCAAAACTATGTTAACAGTCAGTGCTAAATAACCTGATTCATTCTCTTAATGGATGTAAAGATCCAGAAAAAGGGCAAATGTTGGATTGGTCGAATCGTTACAAGATCATAGGAGGAATAGCACGTGGATTGGTTTACCTTCATGAAGATTCTCGTTTGCGAATTATCCATCGTGATCTCAAAGCTAGCAATATATTGTTAGATGCAGAAATGAATCCAAAAATATCGGATTTTGGCATGGCGAGAATTTTTGGTGTTGATCAATTTCAAGGAAATACAAATAGGATTGTTGGGACATAGTAAGTTCTACTTTAATCTATTTGCCAAATTGAGTAATAAGTGGATTTTATCATAATCAAGTAATGGTCTTCTTAAGTTTATTATTAGCTCAAGATATATCTATTGTAGTGGTTACATGTCTCCGGAATATGCAATGCATGGACAGTTCTCTATAAAATCCGATGTTTTTAGTTTTGGTGTCCTTGTTTTGGAAATCATAAGCGGTAAGAAGAATAGCAGCTTCTACCAATCAGATGGTGCTGAGGATCTCTTAAGCTATGTAAGTGAAAACTTCAAATTATTTCTAGAGGCCATATTTGTTATTGACGTATTTTTGCTTTCCTTTCGTTTATTATTTCTATTGAATTTAGGATTAGAGCTTAAAAAATCAACGGCTATTGATGTACAGTCTTGGAAGCTTTGGAGAGACAATAGATCGTTGGAATTGATGGATCTAACATTACAAAACGCGTATGTTAGGAATGAAGTAATTCGATGCATTCATATTGGCTTACTGTGCGTTCAAGAAGATGCTGATGAAAGACCAAACATGACTTCAATACTTTTGGCGCTCAACGGTTATTCGGCCACTCTTGACGTTCCTCGTCAACCGGCATTTTTTCTTAGTAGTAGAACACAGAGCTGGCCCAAAGTGCAAGATTTGGACAAATCCACGTCAAACTTGGCAACCTTCTCTGCAAATGAAGTATCCATTACTGAATTACAGCCAAGATAGAAAAATATATATTGTCATCAAAAGCACAGATGATACATAAGACTTAGCTTATCTTTACCAGCGGAAATAAATTTTACTAATTCATCAAACTTGGGGTGTGTGTGATGGATATTATTGAGAAAATAATGTATTTTAAATAGTGATATGATGAAAAATGTGTTGTTAAAAAGTTAGAAAAAATTATTGATATGATGTAAAATATTATTTTATTGAAAAATATGTGGTTGAAAATGAGTTTTGAAGTGATGTAATTTGAAGTAATGCATACCAAACAAGGGCTTAACTTAAAATATGACACCAAGAATTATTTACATATATATTCTTTTTCTAATTACATTTGTAACTTTGATTTACTGTTGAATAATTTATAAGGTGTCATTTTTTATATGTAATTTACGTTAACATTTTTTTTTTTTTTTTTTTTTTTTTAACTATATTAGGCTTGACCCCGACCTTGAATAAAAGTGGGTCAATTTGAATTTGTTAGTCTATTTTGATGCCACTATCATCGATGGATGATATGTGACCAGAAACCATCTATAGCCTATAGCCATGAAGCCTATGTGAATAATTTCCCAAGGCATTGTCCTTTGTCAAGAACGCATGAATATTTTAAGGAAGAATTGTAGCTATGATATTAAACATTTCATTTATATCATTCACGGTGCCGAACTTTCAAAATTTCCCAACTTATATCCAAATGGATGGAAATCTATCCATTTGACCGGAGCAGCAAAACTTGACCAAATATTATAAGGACAAAATAGTAACTTTACAATTTTCACAAAAAAGACAATTATAGTAAAGATCAATTAAATCATTAAAAAAAACAATAGTTATCTTGTTCACCCCCCACAAAATTCAGCAGAAACTGACCTACCACAAAATTTCTCGAACAAAATTTCCCTAATCTTTTCCACCACAACTAATTCGGCAGAAATCAACAGAAGTCCCAGCAACATATCAACATAAATCAACTAATTGGGAGTCCTTTTTGTGAACTGACAAATTGAACAATTCGAATTTCTCGAAATTGGAAGAGAATTTTATATCATTCTGCATACCCCACCCAGTGAGTGAATAGCGCATTTTCTTGGTGAAGTGAAAATTCGGCATTTAATTGATTCTGCCATGACTTTGGGCTTGACAACTCGCTAAAATTAAATTCATTATGCTCAATTGTTGAAACTTCTACTGGATTTGCCATCAATTACGATTGAAAAGTCTTCATTTTTTTCTCTTTTGTTTTAATTATTATAATTATTTTATATTAAAATTATAAACTTACTGTCTTACCCTTATTAATTTGGTCAATTCCTACTATTCTGGTCAATTAACTGTCTAATAGATAGTTTCCATCCATTTGGATTCTAATTGTGAGTTTTTGAAAGATTTGATACCGTGAATGTTGCAAATGAAATGTTTGAATCATGTCTGCAATAAAATAAAAAGGTTTGATACCATGGTTACAATTCTCCCATATTTTAAAGTAAAGGACCATTTGGCTGGTGGAAGTTAAAGGGTAAATTAGGCCAACTGCTTTAAAAAAACGCAAAGATTAGTACCCTAAAACAATGTAAACCTCCTAGAACCGTATTTAATTCGTGAATAAAATCCCCAATTGATCAAACTCCGCAGCCACTTCTCCACCATCTCCGCCTCCTATAACTTTTCTTTTGTCTTCGTTGCTTTAGGCCATAAGCCTCATTGTCATTCTTAATCTTTGCTTGCATCAACGCCACTCATTTTTTATATCAAACTATTCTTCTATCTATGTTGCCCTAGACAATATCTAAGAATGTTAGAGAAGCAGTTGCATTTACTAAAACCCTAATCGTTGTTATCTGGTTTGCTAATAATGTTGTGGTTATCGTAAATCTGAAGGGCGAGACGAATGGTAATATTCAATTTTAACAATAGATAGTAAATTAGTGCATTTCTTTCTTCCAAAGGTATGTTCTCCATTTGAAATTTGAGTTTTGCCTATGTTTCTTGTCATTCATTTGGTCACTTCCATGATCGCAAGTTCTACCATAACTGGTTCAATAGGAAAAAGGAGTGTGTTGAGCTTTGGCCTCCCAGTGCTACCAATGCCAATGTTTAGAAGAAATTTGGAGTGGTGGGGGAATTTTTGTTTTTCTTGGTCTATTGAAATCTTTGAGGTATGATGTTAGAAAGTTATATAACGCTTATGCTAAACAAGATCCTATTTTGTAGGAAGTCAGATTCTTTATTGATTTTTGATTTCTACAGATTTTTTTTGTTATTTTTGGGGGCTTCTATTAATGTAGATTATTGCCTATGTGATTGTAGCAAAGGTGTGCCATTTATTGTAGATGTGTAGACTCTTGGGCTATTCCAGTTGACTCTTCATGGTCGTACTTGCAGTTCACGGGGAGTATTTTGTGTGTTTCCAAACACAGTCTAGGTGGCGTTAATGTGGCATTAATTAAAGGTGAAATTAAATAAGTCATTTAATTTCACCTATCATTTAGAGCCACCTAAACTGTGTTTGTAAACACACTGGGGATGAATAACATTACTCTTTTGAGTTTGTGTAGTTTGTGGGGGTATCATCATGAAAGGAATTTTTTTGAATTTTTGTCACTTTTCACGCGTCACCTTTTTTCTTTCTTAATTTCTATCACTTTTTTAGTGTTTGTCACTTTTTTTATTATTTTCCGTCAGTCTTTTAAAATTTTTATTTTTTTCTTGAAATTTCTATTACTTTTTTTTAGTAACAAACATCATTTTTTTTAAATAAAAATGACATTGTACACTTAATTTTATACAATATTTTTTTTTTACTTTTTTCTATTTCACGTCACTTTCTTGAAATTTTTGTGACTTTTTTGAGTGACATATAATTAATAAAAAAGTGATACTTAATTTTATACAGTAGTTTTTATTTTCAAAATATTTTTCATATAATTTCTCAAAAGATCCCTAATTTTAGGGGTATATTTGTAAGTTACCCGAATTTAAATGTGTCAATCTATAGATATTGAAACATGGATCAGAAGAGACAAATTACAACGAATTTACGATGGCGGGATAAAAGACCTTTCCAAATTGCAAGCAATGTGAAACTACAAATCAATTTTCTTTCCAATGCATTGACCTTGAAAATTATTTACAAAAGAAATAAATTCCAAGTTAATTAAATATTAATTATTAATATATAAGTGTTTAGATTATCAAGATTGACATTTTAAAACAAAATTACAAGTTTTAGAACTTGTTTGGTTTTTTTTTTATTTTTGTTGTAAAATCATCTTAGATAAATTTTCTCTAGAATATCTTCTAATTAGACAAAGTATTTTCAAAAAAAATTAGTCAAATAAGTCCAAACATAATATGTTGGTCCTAAAAATAGTTTTTAACTTTTCAAAAGTTAAACCGACATTTAGCTTCCGTTTGGGCTCTATTAAAAATGATTTTTTGGAAAAAAAAAATGTGTTTTGAATAATTTTTTAAGAATGTGTAGTTAAAAAGTAAGGAAAACTTTTGGTTTATATGTAATATTATTTTATTAGAGAATGTATGATTGAAAATATATTACGAATCATCGGCATTATCTCAAAATTATTTGTATTGAATCCATTTATTTGTTGATTTTTTTTATTTTAGGAAATATCTCTTTGATATAGGATCACGTTACACCAGGCTTGTAATTAGCATATGATTTATTCTCCTTTTTGTGTATATATATATATATATATATATATATATATATATATATATATATGTATGTATGTATGTATGTATGTATTTGCTTCACGGTATCTAAACAAGAAAACATTCACCAATTCACATTCCATTTCTTAGTTCTATTCTGGAATTTATTATGGTATCAAAGCAAGTTTTTCTCTGATTTTTTTTCCACAATTTCCATTCCAAACACTCAAACACCAGTAACAACAATTCAAGTATGGACCCATCCAATCCATTCTTTGTTCATCATTCAGATCATCCTAGCCTCATGCTTGTCCCAACAAAATTGAATAGCATCAACTATCAATCATGAAGTAAATCCATGATCCATGCTCTAACAGCCAAGAACAAAATTGGTTTCATCAATAGCTCTGTCAAGCCTCCATCAGAAACAGAGCGGCCAACTGAATTTGCTCTTCGGAGTTTGGAATCGTGCAATAGCACGATTTTATCATGGCTCACTCATTCAGTAGAACCAAATTTAGCCAAAGGGGTCATTCGTTCTAAGACAACCTATCAAGCATGGGAAGATTTCAAATATAAGTTTTCACAAAAGAATACACCAACCATCTATCAGCTTCAGAAATCATTAGTATCACTCTCACAAGGTAACATGTATGTATCCTCATATTACACAAAGCTTAAAGGTCTATGGGATGAGCTAGACTCATATCGAACCATCCTTCATTGTGATCAATTTAAAGCACACATTGAGCAAAGAGAAGAAGATCGAATGATGCAATTTCTCATGTGTCTTAACGACGCCTACAATAATGTCTGTAGCAACATCCCCTTGATGTCGTCGTTGCCCAATGTACGTCAAGCACACTCCCTTGTTAATCAAGAAGAAACACAGTGACAAATGACATTAGAAAGTATAGAGAACTACTCCATTGCACCAACAACTCAAAGCTGCCAGAGCAATTATTCCAGCAAGCCCAAAGACAAGCATTGTGAGCATTGCAATAGAGATGGCCATACTATTGACAACTGTTGCACTCTAAAATTTTATTGCAAATTTTGTGATAAGAGAGGTCACACTAAAGATAGGTGCAAATTCAAAAATGGCACTTGGAATTCCAACAACTCAGCAACTCCAAAGAATTGAAGTAATCAATCTCAACAACATGGATCCCATCATTTTCATGCTGCCAATGCAATATATTCTTCGCAATCTACGCGCGGAGTCGGTTTTCAAGACAATAACTCACTGAACACAACACATGGATTTACTGCTAATCGATTGCAACAACTTGCTCATGCCTTGTCTCAGATGACACCAAATCACACCATCGGTAATGACAACGCATATGCAAATGCTACAGGTCTGTTTTCTTCTTCCAATGCTATTAATTATGTTTTCACTAAGCTTTGGATGTTAGATAGCAGAGCAACGTACCATATTACCACAGATTCCAATCTTTTCATCCACACAGACAGATCACCAACACCAATTGTAAAATTACCTACCGGATCTTCAGCCTCAATAACATCTACATGAACTATACCATTTAACTCTAATATCACGTTAAACAAAGTTTTGTGTGTCCCATCCTTTCATTTAAATTTGATGTATGTTAGTAAAATCACCACTGCCCTAAATTGTTGTGTCATTCTTTTTCCCACTTTCTGTGTCTTGCAGGACTTAGCTATGGGGAAGATGATTGGCTCGGGTAAACAACATGGTGGTCTTTATTACATGTCTTTGTTGCAAAGGACACCTACCTCTCATCAAACTTCTCAACCTCTCAACCCATGGCACATGCGTCTCCATCTCGACTAAAACTAGTATCATCGTTATTGTCTCCCAATAATAAAGTTTCCTTTGATAATAATTGTAATGTTTGTCCTATTGCTAAACAAACTAGATTACCATTTCCTTCCAGTTTTATATTAACTCATGCTCCATTTGATTTATTGCATTGTGATATTTGGGGGTCCTCACAAAATTCCTATACATTCAAGCACGGTTCTTTCTCACTATTGTGGACGATTTTACAAGATGCACATGGGTATTTTTTATGCATTTTAAATAAAAAACTCAAACTATTTTACAAGCCTTCCTTACTTTTGTTTATACTCAATTTCATGTTTATGTTAAAACCATCTGGGTAGACAACGGCTCTGAATTTATATCCATGTGAAATTATTTTCAATCACATGACATAGAATATCAGCATACTTGTGTCTATACTCCACAACAAAATGGAGTGGTTGAACGAAAATATCGTCATATTCTAACTGTTGCACGTGCTTTACTTTTTCAATCTTGACTTCCTCTTACTTTTTGGGGTGAATGTATATTGACATCTGTATATCTCATTAATCAACTCCCCGCACCATTGCTATCCAACAAATCACCTTTCGAACTTTTGCACAATCATCCACCATCACTCAATCATTTGAAAGTTTTTGGTTATTTATGTTATGCAATTGTTGTTCATACCATTCATAAATTTGAACCCCGTGCTAAAAAAATGCATTTTTGTTGGGTACCCCACCGGTTAAATGGGTTACAAACTTTATGATTTGGAGACACAAATATTTTTGTTATTCGAGATGTCAAATTTTGCGAAACGACATTTCCTTCGATTTCTTCTCAACTCGATTCTTGTTTCGTTTTACCAAATTTTCTGCATGATGCCACAAACAACTTGTTTTTCCCTTACGATTCTAACCTAGACACTTCACCTCTTCCTTCACCATCAATCCCCAAGTCCTCGTCATACTTATATTTCCTCAACAGAAAACAACGAAACTCAAGGGATAGATTCTGAGCATTTACAATCTCGATTGACTGAAACTTTACTAGAAACAGCCCCTTCTTCTAATATGCCTAACCTTTTCCCTACGCCATATACATACTCGCCAACTTTCCCTAATCCCCCTATACGTCAATCCACTCGTCCAAAGTAACCTCCAACATGGCACAAAGACTACATTTTGTCTGCTCAAGCCAATTATTCAACCTCGACACCAAGTTCAGCTTTCTCATTTTCTTTCATATTCTCGTTTATCTTCTGCACATTGTACCTTTCTAGCTAACATTATAAGGCATATTGAACCTCACTCTTATGCTCAAGCTATCCTTGATCCACATTGGCAAAATGCGATGAAAACTAAATTAACGGCATTAGAGAGAATGACACATGGAGTATGGTTTCTCTACCAGTTGGTCACAAACATATTGGTTGCAAATGGGTCTACAAAATCAATTATCGATCTGATGGAACTATTGAGCGTCATAAAGCTCGCCTTGTTGCTAAGGGATACACTCAAGTTGAAGGTATTGATTACCATGAAACCTTCTCTCCTACTGCCAAGCTCACTACACTTTGTTGCCTTCTTGTTGTTGTTTCCACACGTCATTGGTTTATCCATCAATTAGATGTTCAAAATGATTTTCTTCATGGTGATTTAAAAGAGGTACTATGCATGGAACCTCCACCTTGTCTTCGCCGATAGGGGGAGAATCTTGTGTGCCGACTTAATAAATCCCTCTACGATCTCAAACAAGCATCAAGAAACTGGTTTTCTACCTTTTTCGCTGCCGTTCAGAAAGTCGGTTATCAGCAGTCAAAAGTCGATTACTCTCTTTTTACCAAAGATAGAGGTACTTCTTTTACTGTAGTCCTTATCTATGTTGATGATATACTCCTTACATGCAATGATCTTTAAGAAATGGAACATCTCAAGAAGTTTCTCTTTAAACACTTTTGCGTGAAAGATCTCGGTGACTTAAAATATTTCTAGGTATTGAATGTTCTCGATCAAAAAAGGGAATTCTCTTGTCTCAAAGTAAATATGCGGAAGACATTTTACAAGATTCAGGACTTCTTAGTGTATGTCCTGACAAGTTTTCGATGGATCAAAATTTGAAGCTTACTCCTACAGATGGGGGTCTTATTAAGTGATCCAACTAAGTATAGAGGGTTGGTTGGTAGATTGATTTATCTTACTGTGACAAGGCCTGACATAATATACTCTATTCGCACATTGAGTCAATTCGAGCATGAACCCAGAAAGCCACATTAGGATGCAGTTTTAAGCATTCTCAGATACATCAAGGGTAATCATGGTCAAAGTTTACTATTTTCTTCTACAAGCAGTCTAACTTTCAAGGCATTTTCTGATTCAGATTAGGGAGGATGCTGTGCCACAAGAAGATCAGTTACATGATATTGCATTTTTCTGAGAAATTCTCTCATCTTGTGGAAATCCAAGAAACAAGCCAATGTTTCTAGATCATCTGTAGAAGCTGAATACTGAGCCATGGCAAACACGTGCTTCGAGTTGACATGGTTACATTACATATTGCAAGATCTAAAGGTTACACAACCAACTCCTATACCTTTATTTTGTGACAACCAGGCTACCTTATACATTGTTCGAGAGAAATTGCAAGCCGGAATGATTAGTCCTTCGTACATGCCCACACGTTTACAATTGGCAGATGTGTTTACAAAAGCTTATGAAAGGACCAATTTGTAGCGTAACGTAACAAGTTGGGACTTCATGATATTCACTCTCCAACTTGAGGGAGAGTATTATTAATCATCTGCATTATCTCAAAATTATTTGTATTGATTCCATTTATTTGTTGACTTTTTTATTTTAGGAAATATCTCTTTGATATAAGATCACGTTATACTAGACTTGTAATTAGCATAGGATTTATTCTCCTTTTTGTGTGTGTGTCTATATACATTTGCTACACGGTATCTGTACAAGAAAACATTCACCAATTCACATTCCATTTCTTAGTTCTATTTTGCAATTTATTAAAATACAAGAGAGATATGCATTTTCTAAAAAAATAGAGCCCAAACAAGAGCTTAATATGATATCGATTTTATTGAACTCTAATGAGTAATTCAATCAATTTAAAGTTAAAATGAATGTTCATATTTAAAAAATTGATTGATCATTTAAAATGAAATTTCAAATATTATTAAGTATTAGAACTATTAGATCATTTAAATCTGTGACACTATTACCTCATGTATGACGTCTAGTCTAATTTCTCTTAAACCCAACTAGAATACATTGAGCGTGCTTGAATCTTTACTGTTTCGCTTAGCTAAAATAATATTTTTATAGTAAATTTTAATAAAAATTAATAAAATGTGTGATTAAAAAATTAATAAGAATTATAGATTCCATAAAATATGCAATTAAATTAATTATTGATTTTGATTTAATTTTTTTAAAATAAACCAAACAAGGGCTAATTAACACCACTTGTTGAAGCATAAATTACACAAGATATGTTATCGATTCAAACCTTCTGCTCGATCAACTCTTGTCTTAGTCGACGCTGCACTCTAGAATAATGCTACCATTTCATGGTGCTTCATTGAAATTTTCTTGGGGATATTTTTAAAAAAAAAAAAATATAGTATTACAGTATATATTGGGGTGGACTTGGAGATTTTTCAAGCTTGATTTGAACTTTTAAAAGTTGGGCCACTACTAAAATATTAGACCGTTGGTTCGACCAATGATTCGTCGACTCGACAAATAAATCAGTTATTCAAAGCTTGATTAGATAAACGTCCTGAATCGAATTTGATAACTATAAACCTAGTTTTCAAAGCTTTATGTTACCCAACTCAAAGAACCAAATACTACTTATTGTATGTTTGGCGGAATTTAAAATATTTATTTATAAGTAAAATAATTATTCATTTTTTTAATAAAAGTTCCATCAATAATTTTCCATCACATCAATAATTTTTCCTTCTTTTTCAACAATACATTCTCTATCAATCTACTATTCCAGAATACATTATTCCAAAATAATGTAGCTCAAACACACCCTAAGTAAGATAAAAGCATTTGATTAGAAATAAGAAGATTCTTAGAAGGTAAATTTAAGCAAAGCCAAACACGGTGTTAAGTACTGAGGAACACGTTTATTAAAAGTGTTATTCGCAAGGATGCAGCAAAGAAGCGACAAAACCAGTCGCAAAAAAGAGTGTAAAATCGAAGTATACCCTTCTTGAACCTTTTCCTCTGCTCTTTCTTTATCATCCATGGAATTGCAAGCATCTACTTCTTCTTCTTCGTCTTCCTATCAATAACAAGTAACCCTTTCAGTTCAAAATATGCTTCTTTTACCTCAGAGGAGACTATTTTTGATCTCCAATTCCAACTGCAACAGAGTAATTTTCATGGGCTCCAAACACTTGCTTCTTCTTAAGTCTACACTCACGCCCGTAACACATACACATACACATGTGGCCCATTTTTCTTCAACTTCGCAACCTCAGTTATTTTGCACTCATAGGAAAAATATAGCATTTTCTACTTCTTCTCCGAAACCCATATCTCCAATTCATCGGATGACCTCTGGGTTGAGTTATTACCCCCATGCTGCTATGCCTATACCCAGACCAGGTTTTTTTTTATACTATTTCTTTTCTTTTCTATTTTGATGTTTTGTTACTTTTAATATAATATATTTGCCGTGTTATTAATGTTTGAAAATCGACTGTCTGATGAAGGTACAACTAGTTTAGCAGAAAGCATATTTTTAGAGCGTTATTGTTAAGAAACTTTCTTTTCAAAATTCATTTGGTATTTAAGCTTGTTTATATAATTTGGTACTTAAGTATGGGGGTATTATATGTTTACATTTCATATATGCATAAGTTGGATTAAAAGAGGAGTAAAGCTGAATTCCTTGTGTTATTTGGAAAAAAAAAATTGAATTTTATAGAAAGATAAACAAAAACGCCATATCATAAAAGCACTGCAACAGCATCAAGAAGTGATACCATATTTGAATATTATTGTCCGTGGCTAGTTTTGTTTGTTCTGTTTTTAATGGATTTCGAAAAATGCCTAGTTTCTGGAGTTGTTTTGGAGACCCCAGAGCAGCAAGTGCTAGATTCGGAGCAGCTGAGGATTTTAAAACAGAAGTTGGAGGATATCGGGATTGATGGCGATGCTTGTAAGCCAGGGCAATACTATGGTTTAGTGTGTCCAAACGTACGTGCTTTTGAATATTATTTTTCCGAGAGACTTGTCATGTTTCAGTTTATTCAGCTAAAATGATGTTGCGATTTAGTAATTTAACATTTTTACTACTACTGTATATGAACAGACAAGTACTATATGTATATATCAAACATGCCAACAGACATAAATAAGTTAATTTCATATGTTTTTGTCAATGGGACTGCATTTGTATTTACCACATACCAGATTGTGCTCATTTTAGTTGTTTGATTCATTGTCTTGAGTCCCCTCATTGTTGACATTGTAGTGCAAAGGTGGAGATTCAGAAGAGAAAAGCTTATCTCTTCACATCACAGAAGATGGGTAAGTTTCTGTTATACTTTGCGTTCTGCGTTTTCCTTTTCTTTTAACAGAAGTATAGTACTATATATACACCTATATGTCATAGTGCTGCAGCAATGTGGACCTGCTTTCGGGCTAAATGTGGGTGGAGAGGCACTACAAGGGTATGCTTTAAATGAAGTTGCTTAACTGACTACTGAGTACTGATGGTGCACAACTCATGTGGTCTACTGGTTATTTTGCTTGCAGTCCTTTGCTGATGTAAAATCTACTTATACGAAAATGAATAGAATCAGCAAAGTAAAACAACCATTCAGAGAAATCACAGAGGAGAGTTTGGAACTGGAACCTTTGTGCAATGAGGTAGTTATTATTATTTTTTTTTATCCTTGTTTGGACATTCTCTCCCATACGAATCACTGGCAGGTAAAATCTATTTCTAATATTGTTGTTCTTGCTGCATGTTTGGCACTGTAAAATTTTGTGCCTCTTTTCGATGTTAAGATTAAAGTAGAACATTTGTTTGTTGTCTATGATCCTATACCGGTTCTCTTTGTGGTTTATCTATATCTGACTGAGATATTCAACCTTGTTGATGCCTTTTGACTGTTGTTTCAGCTACTTGCATATTTTGCTGAGCGAATGATATCTGGAGAAACACTGCGAAGAAACTCTGTAATGCAAAAAAGAAGTGGCAACCAGGTGCAAATGTTGTTTTCTTTTCAGAAATGTTCCCGTATATTTGTCTGCTATCACGTGGTTATCTTGATGTTCTAAAGAATTATTTCTAGCCATGGCAGTAATCACAGTTATTGCAGTGCCATCAAAACCACATCCCCCCTGAACCCTGGGCCCTTTTCCCTTCTCCCGAACGAAGAGGAAGGCCAGGGGAACAGATTTTAAAGAGAGAGAGAGGAGTGTCAAAAACATTTTTTAGACTCTTCTAAACTGTTATATTCTAGTAACTTGACTTTGATTTAATTGCTAATTTTGCTGGAGTAATGTCTGATGAAGATTTCTATACAGATTGCTATTGCTTTCACCTATCGAAGGAATGGAGAACTTGTGAGCTGCAAGTATAGGGATATTACTAAGAAATTTTGGCAGGTATGTTTATATGTATTGTTAGTTATTCTTCATGCCTGAAAAGATTTAAATTTCCACAGGTATGTTTATATGAATTGTTAGTTATTCTTCATGCCTGAAAAGGTTTAAATTTCCAAGAACAAACACTCTTGTGTAAGATGCTCTTTGTGATGATACAACTCTTCTACTGCACGAACCATTCATAATATGGCTCAGTCTACCAATTAGACTGTTAATAGTTTTCTGATGTGCCTTTTTAAGTATATATAACATAGAAGTAGTTCTGATGTTTTACTGTCGCGAGTCTCATAGTATTTAGCTGGTAACACTGATGGGCAGGAAACAAATACTGAAAAGATTTTTTATGGACTGGATGATATAAAGGGAGCTAGTGATATTATCATTGTAAGTTAAATTTCTTCATTGTTCTGTTGTCTATGGTCAATGCATTTGACTTTTCGTGCTATTTATTCTTATATTCTTAAATAAAGGTTGAAGGTGAAATGGATAAGCTTGCAATGGAAGAAGCTGGTTTTAAAAACTGTGTGAGTGTTCCAGATGGTGCACCTCCAAAAGTCTCAAACAAAGAGCTGCCTTCCGCTGAAGAGGTACCTGTCTTGCTGCAACTCTTTAACCAACCACTTATGATGTCTTTTATTATTTCCCTAGATAGCTGTGGTTAACCTCAATATTTTTGTGCTCTGCATTTTCAACCTTTATTGAGTTACATGCAATCCTTTCTCGAACCTTTTGACTTCCATCTTGGGATAATCATTATTGTTATTTTTTTATCATTCCCACATTATTATCTTTGTTATTTGTTTCAAACATTCGCGGAGTCAATTATCTCCTCTCTCCAAATCAAAGAATTACTTTACAAATCAACCAAATTGGTACAAAAGTTGCAACATGGGAAAATCACGGATAACACGATTTATTTGAATAACATGGTGACCTACTAATTGTAGAAGTATGAAATTTTTTTTTTTTTTTTTTTTTTTTTTTTCTGTATAATACTTCTTCCAACTGACATAATTGTCTGATTTATTCCTAGATCTTCAAAGAAAATTTGCTCTTCCTTTAGGATAGTTTGTTCTCTAATGTTACAAGGGCTTTCAAATGTATGCTGGAGCTAGGCAGTAAAAAAGACAGTTCCCCTCCTCTTTGTCTTTGACATCATAGATTTTATAATGAAACTTTCATTGGAATGTTGGTTCTAATGCTCGTCTTACGCATTCTTTGAAGCTAGGACACAAAGTATCAATATTTATGGAACTGCAAAGAGTACATTGAAAAGGTTTGTTCTGATTATATTTTGTTTTATTATATAAATGATTTGTAAAAAGAAATTGTTGGGATGCAAAGCTTTTCGGCTTTTTCTTTTGTTTCTTTTGATAGGCATCTCGCATAATACTTGCCACAGATGGGGACCCACCTGGTCAAGCCTTGGCTGAAGAACTTGCCCGCCGCTTAGGGAGAGAAAGGTTTATCTTGCAATTAGTACAAGTATATCAACAATGATTCAACAAAATCTAAGGTTTTTTTTTTTCGTGTTAATAGGTGTTGGCGAGTCAAATGGCCAAAGAAGAATAATGCTGAATCTTTTAAAGATGCAAACGAGGTTTAATATCCAAATTTTAATCTCGTGTTTGATTGACTTCTGTACAGGATCTGTTATATGCAACTTATAAACCATAAATTCAATTGTTTTTGAAATCTTCGCTTCTAAAGTACTGATATGCTAGTGCCTCCATTGTGCCTGCTGTTTTCAGTTGCAACCATGCAAAGCTTGTTTAAAATTTGGTATTTAACACGTTTCCTTCAAAACCGTTTAACATTCTATGTTCTGCTAAATTGCAGCATTGTTGAAATTAGAAATCACATTTAATGCATGACTCTATACTGACATTACCTCTCATTGCTGATACTGTGGCAGAAAATGATGTCTGAAGTGTGTCTCTTTTAATCTTTGAAGCTCTGGAACCATTTACTTTGTTGCAGTTTTGTAATGTAGTTTTTGAGTCCTTCTAGACTCAATTCATATTTCCGACATGTTTAAAAGTAAAATTTGAATGCTTCAACAGTTAGGACACATTAGAGAGTATGAGAACCGTTCTCTCATATTAATCAACGTATATCAGACGTGTGTGAGCACATTTTTGTATTGAATTTAGTGTTTTTACGTTTTAGATCTTAATACCATTTATTATGACCTTGCATTCATGTGTAGAAACATTCTTCTAGCTGGTAAATGTCGTCTTCATTACTCCTACCATTTATTGATATTGTTGCTTTGACTATGCCATATATTCTAAATGTAGGTCCTTATGTATATGGGTCCTGCTGCATTGAGGGAAGTAATTGAAAATGCTGAACTTTATCCCATAAAGGGGCTGTTCAATTTTAAAGATTACTTTACAGAGATTAACCAGTATTATCATCAAACACTTGGCTACGAGCTTGGAGTTTCGACTGGATGGAGGGCTTTGAATGAATTATATAATGTAAGTACGGTTTGCACAACATTATCGGTTTTCCATTTTCAATGCTTATTGCTTCTTCCCATTTTAACATGTTCACAATCAGTGGATGAGCTAGGATTTATAGTTGATGGGTTTAGGATACCCGGAGAGGCCGATAAGCACTGAATATGTATGATATGCACTGGATACATGCAATTTTCTGAAGAATTGAAAAAATATATCTGAATGCATGATATTGCATGGATATGTTTTGTTTATGAGGAAATAAACATTATATTTATTTTGGCAAATTAGAAATTTTTTTGTCAAAAAATAACTTCTTTTACTAGTTATTGAGATTTGATACATTCACACATGAATCTCATTATGTAAATTATCACAAGCGGTTTGTTAAAATGAAAAATCTTACGAGAATGGTTTAAAGAAGTGACAAGTAAAAAGATCACTTGGGATTTTCCATATTAAAGTATCTCTCTTCTGGTTATGCACTTGAATATTTTCTTCAGCCGATGCAAAAATTGGGTAAATTTGGTTTGGGACTTTTTTTTTTTCTGTAAATTTCATTTTCTGGAAAGTTATTTTATAATGCTTTGGAGTATCTGTTACAATCTTCAACTTGCAAGGTGATAGAGTAAGAAACTTTCAATGT
Organism: Fraxinus excelsior; assembly: GCA_019097785.1. Lineage (NCBI taxonomy): Eukaryota > Viridiplantae > Streptophyta > Magnoliopsida > Lamiales > Oleaceae > Fraxinus > Fraxinus excelsior. The sequence goes on from CM032631.1 coordinate 2,375,549, forward strand.
GATAAGCACTGTAATAAACCTAAGTTATTAAAACTTATCCCCCATCTCCCAGGACATGAGGGTTAAGAAATATGGTAAATTTATGTAGTTTTAGATAAAGGATGGTAGCAGGGTAAATTTTGATACAATGTTTGGTGTGTTATGGATTCGAAGAGGAGTTTCCTAAGCTGTTAAATATTGTTGTTGGCAAAAATGGAAAAGTTTGGGATTTATAAATGGGATGTTTCATTTCGGAGAAACCATCAAGATTTAAAACAGGCGATACTCTTGAATTGATCAATATGTTATATTATACACTTTCCGAAAAGATTCAGAGTGATGTCATGAATGGGAAAGATCCAGCATGGGTGGCCTCTTTTTCCCCAATCAATTACTACTGAAGGACCGGAGTTGGTTCTTATGAAATCATATTTTGAAAACTGAGGTTGACAAACATAGGAAGAAGATTTCTCCTAATTGTTCTCTGCAAACAAAATTTAAGGAGACCAAAAATCACGGGCTGTTGCATTGTGAAGTGGTGAATGTTCTGTGGTCTTGGACATACATTTGGAAATATGTGGTATGCTCGGACGATAAATGCCTCTTGGATAGGCAAAGACACTGAGATGAAGGGGTTCTGAACATAGAACTTCTACTCCTCTTTTTGATTGTGGGAGGAGAGAGAGACGGAGTTTTTTGTTGAACAAGAGAAAACGCTGCATATGCTGAAGGAGTTCTTGCACACAATTTTCTAAAAATTGAAAATTCTTGCACTCTTCTTTTCTGGACTAATTAAGAATATCCAGATAACTGTATACACTTACGAAGGCAAATCTTTGATTTTTGTCATTATATTCGTATTTAATTTCTGATTTCTAGTTTTGATGCTAGTTTATATATAATTCCGAATTGTCAACTAAATTGGATATCTGCTGATGTCAAAAACATTAATGATGCAATTCGTTTTCAAATAGATGCCATCCACTTAGTTCTTGATCTTACTCTAAGCCAGGTTGTGCCGGGAGAGTTGACTATTGTTACTGGAGTTCCCAATTCGGGCAAGAGTGAGTGGATTGATGCTCTTTTATGCAATCTTAATCGAAGTGTTGGATGGAAATTTGCACTTTGTTCTATGGAGAATAAGGTAAACTGTTTCTGCGTTCCCTCTTCTTTATTTTAAACTCACTATTGACTGAAGATGTTATTTCAACAAATCCCTAATATAAGAGGATCGTCTAATCAAATCCTAAAATAAAGGTATTCTAATCAAAATGTATTAACTAAATGAGATACATCAAATCTCATCCTAATATTAGGAATTCTGTCAATTTCATCCTAACCTTAGGAAGGCAACTTTGACCCCAGCACAGATTTCGTACTCTGGCTGTCTATCTTTTGCATCCCTGAGATGAAAGTTGATATTGAAAGTTAAAGGCGTGCGCTAATAGGAAATTGTTGTGTAATAATATGAACTTATCTTTTTCATTCAAGTATGAGACTGTATCTGATAAATCATAACCATCTAAAGTTCATGATAATGTGTAAGATCTGTACAATTTAGGAAATTAATTGTATTCTCCGATGTGAACTCTTGTATAGTAACTTGTAGATGATCTATTTCTCAAGTCAATATTTTTTTATTCCCACTTTGGATTCTTGCACTTGATAAGTATGAGAAGGTTTTTCTGGCTAGTGCTGTGTCTACACACTTTGGAGGTCTCGACTGCCAATAGGGCGAATACTTCCATATATCTTTGGACCCCGGCTTCTTGGAGCTAATTTTGTATTATCAATGCTATCCAGTTCCCTTCAAGCTAATTTAGTTGTAATCTCTTTCCTAGTGTCAAATTTGTAGTTGGGATGTCAAAGTTATAGTGATTCACATTTCCCTTGACAATCTATTACTCTTCGATTTATTTACCGTAAAAGATTTACTGTTCTTGCACTGCACCTTATATTTGGAGAATGAATAGCCTTTCAAGACATATAGGTTTAGTATGTATATGATTGGTGGGATTACAGGTCCGGGAGCATGCAAGGAAACTTTTGGAGAAACATATTAGGAAGCCTTTCTTTGATGTAAGGTAAGTTTCAGACTGCCTGTAATAACTGATTGCATTTGTAAGTGATATTTAATATGAAAACATTTTTGTTATTGGAAAAGACTGAGTGGTAGGCCAATTGTCTTCATGAAGGAGAGTGTTATCCGTACAAAAAGTTTACCCTACTCGGCCTACTTTTTAGGCTGCCCTTGGTTTTTTACAAAATTCCTGAAGTGCAAATCAATGGATGCTTCATTATTGGAAACAAAGACTGTGTTTGAGAGCCCCTTTTTTTTTTGTTTTAAAAGAATTGAGTTTTGTAATAGTGATTTTTGAATATTGTGTGGTCAAAAAGTGGAAAAGGTTTTGGATTTACGCGTAAAATTATTTTATTTTAAGAATGTATGGTTGAAAATGAATTTTTATATAATGTGGCTCAAACAGGGGCATAATGAAAGAGCCAAATTATATTTTTTATTAACCCATTACAAGCAAGAATTTTCAATAATATGTAAGTACTCAAACATCTTTTTATTTTTTTCTGTCTTTATTTTCCAAAGCTATTTGACAGTTTGTCAATGGGTTGAAATAAGATTTCCGTTTACCTTTACTTGGAGAAGTCATTCCAACATAAATAAAGAGCAAGTTTTATACAATGATACTGGAGAACTATTATCTGTTGCGAAATGGGAGATCATTGCTGAATATGGACGGACAGTTTTATATGATATGTTGTTTGAGTTTTGCAGACTGGTCTGTTAATCATTTATTTGCTCTCCTGTCTGATTCGTTGCTGCAAATAGGTATGGAGAATCTGTTGAGCGGATGAATGTTGAGGAGTTGGAGCAAGGAAAGAGATGGCTCAGTGATACATTTTCCCTAATAAGGTGATTCCAAATACTTACTAGCGTTCTTTGTTTTCCTTATTTGATGTTGATGCTGTTCACTGGAATGAGTTGAAGCTGCTGCGAGAAACTGCAGGCATTGTGTAGGCAAAAATCTTCCTTTTTTTTTTTCTGGACATTTGCGGGGTTGGACTGTCTTACACTGTATGTAAATGTAAATAAATCACCGTGCCACTGATTAGTTCTATCTCTATGCTAGGGGGTATAAACCAGTGATAATAATTGAGCTGAGAGTTTCACTGGATGGATTTAGCCCCCGTTTGGCCCCATTAAATTATAATACATTTTTTTCTCTTTTCTTATGAACCACACATTCTTCAATAAGATAATATTATACGTAAATCCAAAAACTTCATTCTTTTTTAACCACACATTTTCCAAGAAATTACTATTGCTCTCATTATAATTTGGAATAATGGGGGCCAAACGGACACTTAAATTTAGTCTCTATTTGACATCCATTAAATCAAAACTCTTTTTTTTATCAAACTCATTTTCAACCACACATTCACAATAAAATATTTTGCTCGTAAACTCGAAAACATTTTTCCCAAACAAGATGTTAATCAAATGTTTTGTGCCATAATTTTTTTTTTTGCCTGAATGTAGTTGGAATGGAGTTCCATTGAAGTGGAAAGCTTCATATTGTTCGACAGTTAAAACGTTATTGTATTGTATATTCAGCATTAATGATTTTATTTGAACGATTGTTCAGATTGGAATAGTTATGAAATTGTTCCCTATCTGACTAGGTTGTCGCACTATTTGTCACACTATTTTATGTGTGCATATGGATAACTATGTGTCATGCTTTCATGTATACAAAATACCTTATCCATATAATGTAGGCTCAAGATTAAAGCCTCCAATGCTCAAGATGCTGAAAATTGTCATCACACTACTAATTTTGAATAGCTTATATTGCTTCTCGAAGATTATTTGATACTTCTAATATGCTATGTATTTCTTTCCTTTTTTCACTAAATATAATGGGTTGCATAACAGGTGCGAGAATGATTGCCTCCCAAGTATAAATTGGGTTCTTGAGCTTGCAAGATTCGCAGTTCTAAGGCATGGAGTAAATGGACTTGTTATTGATCCATATAATGAGCTTGACCATCAGCGTCTTCCTAGCCAGTGAGTTGGCTGTTTTCCCTTTTTCTATTTAAATTCATTGATTTAGCTAATTACATGTTATGTGATTGGTTTTTATTTTTGGAAAATTTTGAAGTCACCATACAATTATTCCTCAGTCTCCTTTGCACCATATGTTTAACCAAACCTCACAGTTTCTCTAATGCCATTGAATATTCTTAACAGTGGCATGAAGAGTGAGAAATCACGACTCTAGTCGATGTGAAGGTGTTTTGTTTTTCTCATTATTATCTTTTTGCGTCAAGAAGGGAGTTGATGATATTAGGTCATCAAATGGTTTGTCAAGAAGGGAGTTGATGTTAATTTCAAAGATCTGATTTTATAGGTCCAGAAAATAACAATACTCGTGCTATAAATGAAGAGTCGACATTCTTGAAGTTTTATAATATTATTTTTCCGTGTCATTATTGTTGTTCAGTATCTCGCTTTATTTGGCTTTTGAAGTTGAAGACGGTGTATTGGACAAAATGATAAAAGAAAATTCTTGTGAAATTAATTAATTTGTTATCTTTTGAATTGTTCGAATACAATGTATTTTTAAATGCTAATATCATATACAACAGGACTGAAACAGAGTATGTAAGTCAGATGCTGACAAAGATCAAACGATTTGCTCAACATCATTCATGTCATGTTTGGTTTGTAGCGCATCCAAGACAGGTTAGCAATTGTAGAACTATGCATTTACTCCAAGGATTTTGTCTAAATAACCTATTTACATCTTTTAACAGTTGCATAATTGGGTTGGAAGTCCCCCGAATTTGTACGACATCAGTGGGAGTGCACACTTCATAAACAAATGTGATAATGGAATTGTTATTCATCGTAACAGGGATCCAGAGGCTGGCCCTGTAGATATTGTTCAGGTGTGCTTTTACACCAGAATATTATCCGTCCTGTTAATTAACTTGAGGATATTTGACGCCGAATATTTTCATCTTGTTAGTTTACCAAGGATACCAATTTTTTAATTTCTCATCTTTATTTCTTAAGGTTTGTGTACGGAAGGTACGAAATAAAGTCGTAGGAACTATTGGCGATGGTTACTTGTCCTATAACAGGTATGAGGATTATTGAACGTCATTCAATATTCTAATGCAATTTTTGGAAGGTCGATTTTTAATTCTTTATGTACGAGTACCTTTTCTGGTTTCAGTTGTATTATGCTATCACGTTTGCCTGTGATTAGAAGTTACGTTTCTGGAAAATAAGTCCGATTAGCAAAATAGGTAACTTGTTTTCTGTCCTTTTCCCAAAGACCCCATTTGAATATTAACTAAAATGTTCAAAACCGACTGCATGAACAGATCGAGTGTAATATTATGTTCTCATTATTTGATTGTTTTTCTACTAATTGTGATTGATTTGAATCTCAAATTGCATATTTAGGATTTTCCTTTTCACATATGACTGATGATTTGATGTTGATTTCTATTATATCTCAACAGGGTGACCGGTGAATACATGGATCTTGATCAGTGAGCAAGATAATGATAAACACGATAGCATCTTCTTGCAGTTATTCACATAATTTTGATGTAATACATATATGGCAACGCTTGGAAGCTGAAATCGCCATTTGATGCTAGTAAAATGCCATGTCATAGAAGTATAATCCAACGGCATAGCAGCTTTATATTTTCAGTAAGGAAATATATTTCGGGGTGAGACTTGCATTCAGTTCTTTGTATTTAAGGCTGTGGCCCGGTCAATTATTCGTGTAAATATTGTTTTAATTGGTTATTGTGGACTGGCATTTTCATGGATTTTTTTTAGATACAGCGAGAACCATAACTTGTTTTTTGTACTGATAATTGAGAACTTGCTTGATCAAGAAGAGTGGACTTAACTATTACTGATGATAATTGAGATCTCAGTTAGTGTGAAAACTACTTGTCTTATTTTTTGGGTGAAACTTACCAATTTATGTATCTTTTGAAAGGTTACAAGATCTGATAGCCAAGCGTCAAGACGTTGAATCTAAAATATTTTTCGTGTTGTAAAACTTTAAAGGAGTTTCAATTTATTCGGAAAATGGTTTAGAACAGTAATAATAGCAAGATACAAAGATCACTTTTTGTAACAGTAGTATTCCAAATTACAAGATATTTTGATCTCTAGTATATGAATGACATCAGGCACTAAATGTGTGGAAAATATAACACTGTAGGAGGAGATGTTGGGATGGAAGCCTTTATATGGAAGTTGGATGGTTGTGTTTGTAAACACATTGGGGATAAATAAAATTACTCTATTTGTTTTCACAAATAGTCGTGTCTGAAATTAATGGTCACTCTAAAAAGCCTAGGACACGTGGCAAAATCTTGTCTGTCCATTTGTCAAAATTTGATTATTTTCGAAAGGTAATAATTAAAAATAATTATATGAAGTATTTTTCGAATACCATCTTCGACGAGCCCAAGACCCAAGATCTTGCGCGAGCATGGCCCGGAGCCGACACGTGGACTTTGGTTCAATCTGATGACTTGTAGGTTCTCATTCCAAATTCTATTGGTACTCTCAAGATTCCAAATCCCAAGTGTCAAACTCGATCCATTTAAAGTGGACACTTTTTTTTCATTTTCCTACCAATTTTAATTCTAACTATTTCAAATTTTAAGCAACTTACTTTGCCTTAATCTCTAATTCACGTGAAATTGGTTTTGAGAAAATAATATATTACGTCAACATGCTTGTGAAGTAACACTCTCGGTCAAAGAAATCTTGTATTTGACTAATAAAAATCACTTAAATAATTGATAAAAGTTGGAAAATCCCACTTAATACGTAACCAATTTTCAACAACATACAACGTTATTGGTGAACAGTGTGACAAGTCCGCAAGATAGAATGCCAAAAATATTTTTTTCCCAGTCCATTTGATATACTAAATGTTTAGTTTTGCCACTTTGTAAAGTTTCATAAGTCAAAACTTAATGAATCAAAAAGAATCTACAGATAGATAATCTTTAAAAAACCTCAATAATGTGAGTTAATAATCTTTTTCTTAATTTTGTCAAATATAATCGTCGTGTTTACTTTACCAAACATGTCATCAGGTTCGACTATCATTCCATGCAGCATCTGGCTGCCTTCCTATATACATTCCATTGTTCCAGCCCGACTGATGAACATCAAGTAATTAAAAATTATCCAGAATGAGATTTCCAGACTTGGCAATATTTCCATTCTTAGCAGTCCTTGCACTTTCCGTTGCCGGGAAGCCGGAAGCTTCTGATGAACACACCTTTACCGGATGTCTTCTCCGGTTGTCCAATCCTTCTTATCCAATCTTCTCAGCAATATATTTTCCAAGCAATTCTTCATATTCATCAGTTTTGCAGTCTTACATAAGAAATCTAAGGTTCAATGAATCCAATACCCCAAAACCTCAGCTCATTCTAACTGCTTTGCATGAATCCCACATTCAAACAGCCATCGTTTGTGCTAAATATCATGGCCTGCAAATGAGAATCAGAAGCGGAGGCCATGATTTTGAGGGCTCCTCCTACGTATCAGACGTTCCGTTTTTCATTCTTGATATGTTCAATCTTCGGTCAATTAATGTTAGTATAGAAGATGAAACTGCATGGGTCGAAGTTGGTGCAACTGTTGGAGAAGTTTATTACAGGATTGCTGAAAAAAGTAATATTCACGGGTTCCCGACTGGAACTTGCCCCACCGTGGGCGTCGGAGGCCATTTCAGCGGAGGTGGATATGGAATCATGGCGAGGAAATATGGCCTCTCGATCGATAACATAGTTGATGCACGATTAGTGGATGTTAATGGCCGGATTCTCGACCGAGCATCCATGGGGGAGGATTTGTTCTGGGCTATCACCGGAGGTGGCGCTTCCAGCTTTGGAGTTGTCCTTGCATACAAAATCAAGTTGGTTCACGTCCCACCCACGGTAATGTTGAACCATCTCATCTCCTTTGCAAATTTAAATAAGAGAGGAAAAAATATTAATTGTTTATTTAAATTTTGTGTTCTACAGGTCGCTATTTTCACAGTAGAGAGGACTTACGCACAAAATTTAACCGATATTGTTTACAGTTTGCTACAAATTGTAGACAAGTTGGACGGGGAGATTTTCATTAAAACAGCCATCAATGTTGCCAATGATAGTCATCGTGTCGGAAAGAAGACAATACAAGCTACATTTCTCGGCTATTTTCTTGGAAACTCGACCGGACTACTTTCCTCGATAAACGAGAGATTTCCTGAACTGGGATTAAGAAAATCTGACTGTACAGAGCATACATGGATTGAATCCATTGTTCGTTGGAACAATTTCCCAGTTGGGACATCAGTTAAAATTCTGCTAAGTAGGATTCATCCAAATCTTCAACACCTGAAGAGGAAATCTGATTACCTAAAGAAGCCTATTCCAAAACAAGGGTTGGAGTCAATATTTAAGAAAATGATAGAATTAGAAACTCCAATGTTAAAGTTATTTCCTTATGGAGGATTCATGTCTGAAATTCCACCATCAGAAAAACCTTTTCCACATCGAGCCGGTAACATAGTCAAGGTCGAATATGCTACTAACTGGGATGAGAACGGAATCGAGGCTGCGAATCATTACATAAATTTGACAAGAAATCTCTATAATTTTATGGCTCCTTTTGTCTCCAAATCAAGGGGAGCATATCTTAATTATAGAGATTTCGACTTGGGAATCAACCACAATGGTCAAAACAGTTACATTGAAGGAGCAGCTTATGGAATTAAATATTTTGAGGATAATTTCAACAGACTGGTGCAAATTAAGACAAGGGTTGATCCTGAGAATTTCTTTAGAAATGAACAAAGCATCCCAATCTTTCCATCAATTGGAAGTCAATGAATTTCTGTAACACGCTAAAACTTTCAGTTTTCTATATTGCATGGAATAAAATCGATATGTATGTATGTATGTAAAAGCAAATTGGCAAATGGTCTCCATCCGGTGGACTCGCTTCGAAATCAGGACCTATAGTATCGATTTTGACAATTGTCCTTATTTCAAACTTATACTGCGCAATAGTTCTTCCGTCAAATAATTCCATCAATTTTCTTAGTTAAACTTAGGGCTAGGCAAAACTCCTGAATTGAATCGAATCGAACGATTTTTTATAAGTTAAATATCCGAACGGGTATCCGAATCGAGAACCGATGAGTTTGGGTCGATTCTCGATTCTAGACCAAGCGAATAAGAACCGAATTTTTTTTTAATAAACAAATTACCAAATTAATTAAAGAAACCAACTAAGTCCAACTAAATTTATTTTTTTGTTAGCCCAATTGCCCAACATTTGGGCCTTGTCGTTGTTAACCCAGTTGCCCAGAGTTTTATAAGGACATTGAGATATGTAATAAATAAATATCATATTTTTTTTATTAAATCTTACTAGTTGAACAATTTTTAGTTTATTTGTGTTTGTTAATTACCTTTTTTCAATTGTGTTTGTAGAATTTCTTACTATGACAAGTCAAGTAATTGATGATTAAATCAAATAGTCGGTAAGTATTACCAATACTTAAAAATATTTTATTTTTATAATTTTTAATTTATATTTCATTTTTTTTATGCAGGTTGCTTGAAGCAAATGAACTATTGATATGAATCAGCGATATTTTGAAGGATTTTATCTACTTTTTGATGTTTGTATAAATTGAATTAATCTACTTTTAATATTTTATTTTTATGTAGTGTTGTTGTAAATGTTAAAAAATTTAACTATGGTACAGAACCGAACCGAACTCGAATGGTTCCATAATTATATTTGGACCGACGGTTACATTTATTAAATACCCGAAAGTTTTGGGTCGGTTCGGTTCTCTTCAGAACCGAACCGAACCGAATTGACCCACGCCCAGCCGTAGTTAAACTTGCGATACCCAAGAGGTCTAACCGCAGCTGCTAAAAGAATTTTTTTAGCTGCAACTGCTATTTTTGTGGCAAACAGTAGTGCGTGTTCTGATTTTCTTTGGGGACTTGACTCGATCACATTTTTTCTTTAGATCTCTACACAAGTTTTTGTTTGTAAAAAATAAACAAAAAAATAAAAAAATACTGCAGCGAGCCAGCGACTAGGCACCCGAATCATCAGGCTACCCACCTATGAGCCAGATACTGCTTTAGGACATTGTAGAAACAATTAACCTACTTGTACAAATGATTTTGTACAACTAGGATGATAGATGCATATGTCAATCTATCCGTACAAAATTTGTGTGTGTTCTTGTAGAAAAAATGCTTGGATTATTCTCCTTGAACATGGCCGAGGTGGCCTAGTTCTAGTAGCAAGACTCAAAGTGCTTTGTCCAAGTCAAATGTTTGGTTTTACTTATACGTCGTTGAAATTATTATAATGTGATATAAACGAGGGGTGAAAGTGAGAATATGATAGCCATAAAATAATGTTTATAGCCTTTTCAAGAGTTGTCTGAAAGTTGGGTCGGTTGTACTCCTTTTTGTCTACATTTTCGTGGAGATTTCATTAATTAGAATGCTTCGTTTTGCAACAGAAAACAAATACAGTTGTCGAAGTAATCAGCTCAACTTTGTGTTGTTAATTTTTTATTTTTACTTTTCCAAAATATTTTTCCTGCACCAATGAAATTATGTCAATATTATCAAATTGCTTCATCTGAGTTTTATTTTACATCATAGTTAATATATTAATTTTGGATATATAATTCATTAAATCAAAAATATTGCAACACTGCCTCGACAATAACTATGAAATTACGCGTTAGTCTCCAATAAATAGAACTTATTTAAATTTTTAAAAAACCAATTTATTGAACGGTTTTGACTTTTTCTCCAACTTTCTCCGTGTAAGACCATTTGGCTTCTTTTAGATCCTAGTTAAGGTCATACGGCAGCACATTAGTTAAGGTCATACGGTCCCGGACTATTACTATTTAGACGGCAACTTTAGGAAAAACATTGTCTATATATAGAGAGAGAGATGTAAAGTTCGTATACAAAACTTCACTTGCACACAGAATTCAATAGATTGAAGAATCTTTGAAGATCGACATGGAAAGCAAAATCGTTGTGCTTAGTTTGCTTGCCATGTCTTGCACTGTGGCAATGGCCTTTGAGCCAAGTCCATTACAAGACTTCTGTGTTGCAGACTACACTAGTTCAGGTAAGGGCTGAAATAGTTTGTGCGCGCATGTAAGGACTAGTAAAACTTACTCGATTGTCATGTTCAAGTCTTTATGGCTGACCTGTTCCCCTTTTACTTTGATCTCATGAGAATTGCCCACTAATACTATGAAAAAAAGCCCTGCCCTTTTCCTTTGTTACTAGGAAAGTAAGCAAATTCTATTAGAGTTGGACCTTAAGTCGAATTGATGGTGTCATGTGCAACGCCCATCAATGAATATTCACTAATGTTCATTGATTTAGACTCCTTCCCCCTTCTCAACTACGAAAAAGATTAAGATGGCTCGAAATAAGGATGTCAAAAAAGTTCGTCGACTTCGACAGCTCGAGCTCGACCCGGAAAAAGCCCGAGCCGGACTTGGGCAGCTCGGGATCGACCCGGAAAAAGCCCTAGCCGGGCTCGGGCAGAGCCCCATTTTGGGGCATCGGCTCGTGTGGCTCGCCAACCCGTGTCTCGGGCCGTCGCGGGCCGAGCCGAGCCCGAGTTTCGAGTTTCAGTTTGTTGACATGGCAAACTCGAAACAGTGTCATCTCATACTATAAGCAACGTATGCGATCATCTAAAGCCTTGTTTTGATGAGGGTCCCAAATTATGTAAGGTTAATTAACCGATCAAAGAAAAGTGAAAATTATAAATAGGAAATTCTTTAAATTAGAATTATCATATGCAAATACAAGAAATTAATAAAATTTGAAAATACAAGCATATGCAAAAAAATCATATAAATGATATAAAACCTATCACATACATTTATGTATCACATAAATATATTATAGCTATTGTTTTCTCTATATATAATTAAGTTGACAATTTATCTTCCCAACCATCATTTTTCTTTTTCTAAGCAAGAAACAAAATGTAATTTTCTCTATTCAAAATTTATGGCCATTACTTTTTTCTAATGCTCTCGTGGTGGGTTCTATACTTATTCAATGAGTTGATGTTAAAGGTACCTGTATTCATTTCTCTTTTTAGGTTCTTGCATTTTGTTTTATTTGTCAATCTTTTTCAAGTTTTTCGGTGTCATTGTATTGATTAATGTTTTAATTAAACTAATGTTTCTCTATGTGTTATGTAATTTTTGGGATTTTTTTCAATCCACTTATTATTATTTTTTTTCTTTTTTATGTTTGTAACGTAGTTTTAAATTTTGTATTTTGTCTTCCAATTTTCCTGATTATGTTTAATTATTTTACAAGTCAAAATCAATAATTAGTTTTGATCACATATTTTATAGGACCCACAACTTTTTAACTACACATTTTATTAAATTTTTTTTATCAAAATCTACTAAAAATTTGATTTTAATCTCTATTACACATGGGTTTAATATTTATAGAGACCCCATATTTGAAGTTCGCACAAGGCCCTCAAAATATAAGTGCAGGCGTTGGCTCTGGCTCAAAAGTAGATTTTAACATAGGGATACACGAAATTCCATCTGCTCTATTTCATTCAAATGACTTGGTTTCGAGAGCATTCTACCAATTTTTGGCGACTTTCACTCTCAAACCGATTCACCGCCTACTTGCCTATGAAGAATGCCCTAATGGTAGTTTGCGCAAATCACCTTTCCTTCCATACATGATGTGGGATTCTATTTCCACCCTCATTGGGACCAAACATCCTTGCTCGTACACTTCCAGCTGGAGTATTGAGCTTTTATACTATTGTGTCACGACGAGTCAAACCTACCCAATATCACGAGGTTCTGGCTACAACGCACCCCCATTTTACTTCCACGTGACAGAGCCCTCGATAGTAGTATGCACAAGTATTACATATGTAGTCCACAACCTTTCCTTCTCCAGCTATCTGGGATTCTGCCCTCTTTAATTTAATTGTTGGTTTTTGTTAATTCTTTTGTTTATAATCTTGCAGCACTAGTGAATGGCCTCGCATGCAAGGACTCAAAGCTAGTACAAGCTGAACACTTCACCTACAGTGGCTTTCAATTAGCAGGCAACACGTCCAACCCTCTTGGCTTCAGCGTCACTCCCGTGACAGTGGCTCAACTACCTGGATTGAACACGCTTGGAATAGCATTGGTACGTTTTGACTATGCTCCATGGGGCGTCGCTCCTCTCCATCTCCACCCTCGAGCCACTGAGATTATTACTGTTTTAGAAGGCAGCATTCAGGTTGGCTTTGTGACCTCCAACCCAGATAACAAGTTGATTAGCAAAGTCCTACAAAAGGGCGATGTTTTCGTCTTCCCAATGGGACTTATTCACTTCCAGCGAAATGTGGGATATGGAAATGCTGTTACCATCTCTGCTGTGAGCAGCCAAAACCCCGGAATTGTCATTGTAGCAAGTTCTGTCTTTGGTTCAGTACCAGGTATCGATGATGACGTTCTTGCCAAGGCATTTCAAGTGGATAAGAACACAATTGATCACTTCAAAGCACAATTTTAATTGGTTGGTCTTGCAATATGTTTATTCCATTATGTATTTTTCAATTTCAAATAGATATTCGCATCCTCTAGCAGGAAAGCTGTGTTGCCCTTGACCACTGATTTATTATTAACTTGCCATTTTTCTATCAAAACGTTTACTAGTTCCCATTAATTTCCACCCTAACACCTTATCTCCTCTCGAGATCAATAATATACTAAAAGACCAAAATCTCGGGGCTGAGTAAACAATTCCTTAATCACGGCATATAATTACTTCAATCCCTACCTGACACTAGGCTCTCGATCTTGTAAACGGACATGATCAAATCCTTATTTCGGATGGCTTCAACTGACCTCACCTCCGCCAACCTCACATGGAACTGCATTCTTAACCTACACCAGAAGCCCCACAATCCCTTTATCCCAGTGTCTTCCCTGTTCCACATAACTAAATTGAAACAATGGTGACTTGTGGGAAAAAGACTTTAAAGTATTACAAGATGAACTTCTAATAGTAACTCATGGGGGCATTCATAATTCACCAATCATGCTACTGAATACTGATTGTACTAAAGAATATGCTGTGACAAGATATTTACAAACAACGAAACACCATGTCACTTTACCCACTGCTTGTCCTCATGGAAGGTGAACAAAGTGGAAAAATATATTTGAGAGAGTTACACATGGATGCTTTGATATTTTAAGTACAACAGACAATTAAATTTGCATGTAAGTTACACATGGATGCCTTTTGTCGAGACTGGATAAGCATATCCAAGATACTTTCCCCTGTGAATGACCAAGATAGTTTCAGCGCAAACATATAAAATCAAAATAAGCAAAGTAAGATTATACAATTATCCGCACTCAATGTAACAGTTGCATCCACTTGTAGTGTTAGCTTCTAAGATAAATGAGTCAAGATAAAACATGCACATAAGAAGGCCTAATTCAGAAGTAAGATTATACATTTAGGACCAAAGATAGGCCGCTTTAGCTTTACAAAATGTTAAGCAAATCTCAACTCATTAAAGGCTCAATGGAAGTTAGATTCCCAGCAGCAGTAGCAATCAATAATTATACAAGGGAGTGTGAAAACACAGGAAAGCAACTTACCACAACATATGCACTCTGAAACTCTCAAAAAGTTTTTCGACATATATATTTGGCAAGCGACATTAGACGGAATTGGACAGTGTTTATAATCTTAATTTTTGTCTTCTATTTGTCTGGTAGCATGCCAAAACTGTCCTAAGTTTATCGTGTTTCCCAAGACACTTCTTAAATGGACAAGACTCTAAATATCCAATCAGAGCCCTGATGATAGTAAATTGCACAAGAACCCTCACCATTTCCAATGGGAAACCTGAAATCTTTCTGCTAAATTCAGCACTTCAAACATACAGTATCGCTTTCATTTCATATCAGAATAAGTAGATAGTAAATGTCTACAAGATGAAGAGAACTTAGGAAAAAGCAAATCCGAGCATTAAGCAGTAAGCACGAAAAGAAAAGTTTTTTATATCAAACGTGTATCATAACTTATGATTTGTATCTATACATTTACAGAGTTTCTGCATATGTAAAGCTTTTCAGAACGCTCTGAGGTTTAAAGGCCATTTCACGAGAGGAAACAACACAGAGAACAAAAAGTAAAAAAATCAAAGCCCCTATGAACAAGAACATCCAAAATCTAATTAGATATTTCAGCAAAAGACCAGATTCTAGGAACCTTTATGTATCTTGGTAGTGTTTCGCCTGATTTCAGAAGCAAGGACCACAATAATGTAAGGAAAAGGGCGAATATCCGACCCTCAATAAGTCCAACAAGTACAATCAAACAGAGTACAAGGTACATCCAAATCTGTCCCTCTTTTGTTCTCTCCTGTTCCCCTTTTAGAATCGCCTCACCTTTCGACAATTCATTTCTACAATAACCGGCAGCAACAAAATCTTCCCTGTCATACCTTTCACTTGATAAAGAAGACATCTTGCTATGACTTTCTAATTCCCTTGCATCCTCGTGTTCATGTGCTTCTTGTTCTTCAAGTACAGCAATGTTGTCTTCCTTGACTGGACTAATATCACTACTTTCTGAGTGTTTCGTATCTTCCTTGATTGGACTAATTTCACTACATTCAGAATGTTCCTTTCTCCTTGAACTTCGAAACTTCTTTGGTATTAATTTCTTCATTTTCGATTTTATCTTTGACCTCCTGGACTTCTTTCTCTCCGGTTCTGACAATTCAGTCATTGGTTCTTGTCTATCCATTTCTACATATCCCATATCCCCATCATAGCCAGTGTCTTCGATTATCTCCTCGCGCAGAATTTCCTTTATGCGGGGCGCAGAACACTTTTCTCCAACAAATTGAGTTTCTTGAGTTCGAAAACTCGATTCACAATCCTTCAAACCAGAATAAACCGGGCTAAAACACTCCACTTGTTGTATCTCCGACTTCACAATACCAGCTTTCTTCCAAACAAACTTGTCCTCTTCGAAACTAAAAATTCTCCAAACCCTTTGCACCCTCAGTCTTAACCCCTTCTGTGCTTCTAAAGACGGCTTCAACAATCCAATCAAGCGTTTCAACACATAATCGACGAAAAACAAAAAGAACGCCGACGCCGTGAACCCAAAAGCGAATTTCTTGGACCCGAAAGCCAAAACCACAACAAGAAACATTTTCACGACTGCCAGGAAAATCCCGTTAGTATCCACACCCTTCTTAAGACCACTTCCCACATCTTCCCCACCATTCTCACCCGTTGACTCTGGAGTCAAAGCCAAAAGCGATGGACTATGCAGAGGTGAAGCCAAAGGAGTGGGATCATGAGAAAGCGAAGTATGAGATGGATCAAGAGAAGGCAAATGCATAGGAGACGGCGAGGATCGAGAAAGCGCTGCATCTTCAAACTTCGTAGAAGATGATTTTTCCCTCTTTTCCTTCGATCGTTTTTTCAGTTTTTCTCGATTCTTGATGTAAAAATCCACAAGGGAAGTGGGGAACCCAGTCTCCACCATAAGAGAAGAGTCCCCACGTCTTCTTTGAGAGTTCTGCAAGTGACCATTCACCAGCTGGGAAATTCTTGTGCTCTTCACCTTGTTCCACGGAAGCGGCATGATGACGATCCTTGATTTTTCAATTAAAATCACTCCAAAAGGCGGCGTGGCTTCAATTTAATTCAACTTTTGCGCTATTTCATCATGTAACCAACTGGACGTCTCTTTAAGATTTTATAAAGACAAGCAAGGGATCCATGGGGTTTTTTTATATCTGATTTTCCTAATGATTTGTCCCCAAAACAGCATCTTTAAGATGGGTACGAACATCTTGTGATCCTTCTCCTTTGTGGGTTTTGGGCAAGGATACGTGTATAAAAATTCAAGAAATAATATAAAAGAGGGTTCAAGACAGAAGAATATTCAGAGAGAAGTATGAGAAGTTGTTTACCAAACTGCAAGAATTTATAGGGGCGGTTACTTTCGCCTCTCTGTTAATGGGAGACTGTGAAACCCTGATATATGGGTGGGAGGAGGAGCGAGGCTGAGGGAGTGGGGGGAAGAATTAATGCCCGCATGGCAACTTTTCAACTTTGATCTACTTTTGGAGGGAGAAATTAAGGAAATAAAATATACGGAATAAAACCACTCCTTTTACTGCCAAAATACGAATAATTATTCAATTTTGTAAATTAACTTTATAAATAGTTTTTCACAAATTTTAATTATGATTTTTATATTTTCTATGAAAAGGTGTCTGTTCAGTAATATTATGGTGATGGGCAAATTTTTAATTGTTTGTCCAATTGTTTTATCTTGTCTTAGGAATAAAAGAGGAAGTCGATAAACTATGTGAAAGGGGGTTTGGACAGGGATTAGGTTCGTACCCAAATCGACAATTGAACTAACATTTCGGATTGAGTAAAATCGACGAAACTAACTCGAGCAGACTTGTGTCAGGTCCATTTATTTGTTTATTTTTTTCCTCGAAAGGTAGTCAAACAAAATGGTCAACTTGAGGAGAAAAGCTTCAATGTAACATTGCAATATGCACGCATAATAGGTAGCTATGTTAACGAGTCGAGCCGAGCCCAAGCCCGAGCCAGAAAAAAAAAAGCTCGGACTCGGCTCGAACTTTTTTGTGTCGAGCTTTTTTTTGTCCGAGCCGAGCCCGGTAAAAAAAAAATAAGGCTCGGTTCGGCTCGATTTTTTTTTTTTTTATATTTTAATGTCAAACCTACATTTTTTACTTAAAAATTTTAAAATTTGTGCGGTTTATACGTACTATAAATTAAAGAAAAAGACTCTGGCTCAACTAGAGCTTTTTTGTGCCGAGTTTTTTTGGGTCCGAGCAAAGCCCGGCAAAAAAATGAGGCTCGGCCCGAGCCCGAGCCGGGCCGTCCGAGCCGATGAGCATTTTTGTCATCCCTAATAATAGGATTATTCACTTGAATCACTACACTCCATATTCCAAGTCACTCAAATCACGATACCTCAATGTTCGATGTGGTGAGAAAGATTAATAAAGTAGGGGAACAACACCTAGGTGTAGCATTTTGATTGATTCGAAGTTCGAGATATCGTGATTTGAATAGATGATCTTACTTCTTATTCACACACGCTCACACGATCGTTGAATTGAAACTTATCTTCAAATTGGGTGGTGTATATTTATTGATTAGAAATACAAAAGATATCACATGATTGCTTCTTTTGTGAAGTAAACACATGAATTTCATTTCTATTTTTTAGTCAACACGTTATTTTCGGTCTTCTGGCAAATAGTTTGGTGGCACTATAACATTTAAAAAAACAAAAAAAACAAAAAAAAGTTGCAATCTTTATGGATTGTATTATGTCATACTATCTATTAATGAAAATTTCATTTACGGAATTAAATTTTGCAACCAGTTATAGTGCAGATAATTGCATCTTATTGTGCACACAGATGTCTGGCATTTGAATAGCATTCACAGCGTTGCTACAATCTGTCTCTATTAATGAGATGTCAAAGTCCTTGCTAATGAAAAGTTCACCAGTACCAGTGAGAATTCTGGAAAAGCAGCCACCATCTTGCCATTTGCATCCCCGCATATACCACCAATAACGCGTCCTCGTCCGTCGTTGAAACAATTCACCGTGCTGAAAATAAGTTTTAGGGTCCGTTTGATAAAAAAAAAGAAAAATAGGTGGAAAAAAAATGTTTTACAGATAAAAGATTTTTTAAAAAATTATTTTACTGAGAATTGTAATTAATTGTGTTTGATTGGTATAATTTTCCATGAAAAATGTTGAAAGTTTGGTGTCTATTTGATTTCGTTTGTTATGGAAATTGTCCATTAAAGTGATAATATTTTCTATCATTGAGTCCAGAATTTGTTCCAATTGCCAAAAAAAAAAAACTGAAAAACATTTACCCACCAAAATATTAAGAATTTATTTTTCTCAAAAAGGTGGAAAATTTGGAAAGTTAGAAAATGAAAAAAAAAATTCCATGGAAAATCTATCCTATCAAACGGACCCTTGGAGAAATATTGCACGCTCTATTTTCTCTAACATATTTTTAGTTGAGGATAATATAAAATTCTCCTGAATGCTCCCTGTTTATGAGGTTGATCCACCCAGACTCCACACAGATATTTTTATGTAAACGACATAGCGATTTGAAAGCCAGGATGTGGGTAGCATTAGATTAGTAAGATGTGTGACTTTACATCGAGTCATGCTATGAGTACAAAAAATTTGACAAAAAGCCAAGTGTCGATTTTGTCAATCATTTTGTACAAGTAGATTAATCACTTTACATCATGCCCGACACGGAATTCCTTACTTGAAATCACTATTAAGAATTGGAAAAGGTATGGTATCCCAAGGGAGGAATAAGCTTAATAGCTATCGAGTTCCCAATCCGACAATAATTAGACCGTATGGTTTAACACAAATAATTGTATAGAGCCACAGCCTTTCATCTTGAGTCTTGCCTCCTGGTATTTAAGAACATAAGTTGCTCCGCTCTGGTGTGTACCCAACAATATTGAATTGTATATATTTAAAAAAAAAAAAAAAGATGAAAAATTTTATACTCAGTGATATCTCCGTATCATTCAATAATACTTTAATTCTATACCGACATCACATTCAGTACAACCGATCAAGCACGTTAGTCATTTTATTTAGACAAAAGTAGATTCCTGTAATTGCAAATTTATCCATTCTCTTTGTCGACACATGTTAAAAAAAATGAGCTATGTAGAAATAAACAATTTTGAGAACAATTTTATATATTGATCTAATGATTCCACTAAGCCTATGCTCTTTATTTAATATGTTCTTTCACTGAAAACCAAATATTTGAACGATACTACACGTACACGGGAGAGAAATATGTCCCCTTGGCACGTACAGGACCAACGTGGTCCTGTATGTGCGGCATTTTTGCAAACATTTTAGTTGCGCCCAATAGATATACACGTAAATTGTATGCATTAGGAGTATGCTACTTGTACAGGGCCAATTGGCTTGTATTCTACCAATAAATATGAGACGTTGTGCAACAGGAATGATGAGGAGGCTTTAATTACATTAAATTACATCAAAAGTTCACCAATTGAAATAAGGTGGAGGGCATAAGAAAATATTTGTTTTTTGAAGGCGAATTGCACTTGTGGCCCCCCAACATGTTCATTACATGTGTAGTTGGGCTTTATTTTAATATTTTTTGGTACGTGCAAGTCTTCGAACTTAAAATTTTGTAGAAATCTTCTCTCGTCACATTCTCTATTCAAACGAGTAGTTGAATCATGATATTTTCAATTATGAGGGACCAACACGTTAAAAAAAAATTGACAAAATAAAAAGTCGACGACGAAACATTAGGAACCATTAGTTCAATGTTTCCTACATAAAAGTCTTCAAAAGAAACATAAAAGCTATTGAAATTAAATAAAAAGAATAATTGTAAATTGGTTCGATCACTTCATAAATAAAGATATTCTTCAAATAAAAAAAATTACAAAAAAAAAAATAATATGAAGTGGAAAATGTTCACGCGCTCAAATATCACGTTTAAAGAAAGGTGAAAACATGAAAAAAGAAAAGATTCATTTTATGTGTGTTTTAGTGGTAAAAGATTGTCATTTTTCAATCTGCTATGGATGTCCGTATCATGGATCAAAAATATTAAAAAAATAAAAAGGAAATAAGGAAAATGGTACTATGATAGAAGAATCTGGCATGAAAAGTTAATTGTATTTTAAATAATTCAATAATAGAACGTCATGTGACATGTCATTATGTCTATTATTATGTCATTGTACCGTGAATGATGAAATAAATATTTTCCAAACTCTAATTATACTACGGTGCCAAATGACTTGACATAATTATTGACATAATGTCGCACGATATTTTATGACTGAACAGTTTAAAATAAAGTCAAACTTTTCCGTTCAATTATCTACTATCTGATATCTGTCAATTTTTCCAACTATTTTCCCTGTGACGAAATAGATTAATCCTCCAAACTCAGTAGGTGAGGACACTTGCACAAAATTATAGAGTGGCAGCTGAACAGATTTGGACCCCACACATTTTGGGTCCTTTTTCTTTGCCTAAATTATTGATGTGATAAAGGAAAGAGGCAGGAAAATTAATTTAAGAAATGCCAAAGAAATTGAGTTTCTTCTAAAGTAATCAATCACAAATAATTGCTGGTTGTACTGATTTGACCAATTCTTTGGCTACACTGAGGTTAAAATTTGAACGTGTTTCGCGTTATTGAAAACAAAACTTTTTAGTATTGCATATTCGAGATTCAATTAAGTGCGAAATTTATTTAGGAAGAGGTACGAAGTTTTCAAAACTGACTGGCGTTGCACAAATAAAGCGATTTAATTGCTGTAAAAGCGATGTTAATTGACTAGATTCGTGTAGCTAATTATAGTTAAGTTATTAGAATAACCCTTGTGTTATATGTATGTAATGATCTATTTAATTGTCGTGAAGTTTATAATGCTATTTGTACATAATGATTTAATATAGATGATGTGTCAAAAGAGCGATTTTTAAATTTTTTTTTTTTTAAAAGAAAGTATGATTCAATGATATCTCACCACATCACGTGTATATAAACTAGAGGAAATTAGGCTCACTGCCCCTAAAAATTAAGAAATTTGAATAATACCCTATTAATTAATTAATACATTTAATCATGTAATTAATACGTTCTAAACTTCCAAAACCCAGATCAAATTCCTGATTCTAGAAACTCCCAAAGAGACGCCATCCTCCCCACCCAGCGGTGATAAAACAACCTCAGCCACTGTTGGCATGGTGATGACGACAGTGTCAGAGGCTTTCGCGAAGGACATTATCACTACGTAGTTCGAAGGGGAGTTTGATGCGGTCACGAGATTCAAAGAACTCAAACCTTCTTGGCTCTTTAGCAGTTTGGTTCGATTTCTTGGTGATTTTAGAGGAAAATGAGATGGGTTTTCTTCAAAAAAATGATTTTGATGAGAATTTCAATTCAAATTGCAAATGTGGGTCGGGGAGTGTTGATAATGTAAAAAATAATTACATATTTTTTAAGTTCTGTCACTTTTTTTGAGTTTCGTCTCTTTTTATAGTGTTTGTCACTATTTTCTATTACTTTTTTGGTCACTTTTTTTTACTAACAAAATCATTTTTTTATATAAAAGTGAGATTGTGTCACGCTGCCACTTACTTAATTTTATGTATTACCATTTAGGGATGTCAAAATTGTTCGTCAATTTTATAAAAGTAACATTTTGTCACTTTTTTTAGTTTTTTGTCACCTTTTAAGTTTTTTTTCACTTTTTAAGAAGATAAAAAAAATATGTTATATATTCCTAACATAATCAGCATGCGAATTGGCTTGGACGTGCTAATTATTTTAAGAACGTGATTACTGGTGCTGCACAAATGGATTGTGCTATTTTCGCATTTATCACATTTTTTGAGTTTGTGTCACTTTTTTGAATTTGTATCACTTTTTGAGAGTATGTGTTACTTTTATTTAGTTTTGTCACTTTTCTTGAGTTTGTCACTTTTTTTACTTTTTTAAAAAAGAGACAATTTTTATTTTAAAAAAAAATGACATTGTCACTTTTTCATTTTACACAGTATTTTTTACTTCCTAAAAACCTTTCATATGATTTTTCAAAATATCCCTAATTTTAATGGTATTTTTGTAAGTACTCCTATAAACTATTATATACATGTAACACAACTTATGTTATTAACCCACAAATCAATTGATTTGAAGGAACATTCACAAATATGTTTAAAAATCTTACCAATTCCATACTTGAGCCTTATTTGTCTTCCATCGAAAAGATTTTTTTTTTTTTTTTGGAGAATAATTGGTTAAAACGTACGGATTACATGCAAAATATTTTATGGTGATAATGTGTGGTTAAAAATAAATTTTGTTTTAATGGAAGACAAACAGTGGCTTAAGTAGATGAATCTTCCATTTTTTGATCTTTCTATCCAAGCCAGTGTTTTAATGACAACAGCAGATCAAGGTAGGCCCGTGAAATAATTTGGGCCTCCATACTAACCACAAAAATCTGGGTAGTAAGGAATTGACAATAATAACACTAAATTTAATATTTCTTTTTAGAAAGTGTAATCACACAATAATCATAATACAAACCTAATGATTGTAATAATGGTGATTTTAACTAAAATGATAAAAGTTAAGACTTCAGATCCCTATAATTATGAAATGCAAGTTCCATCCTAACCAACAATGTGATTATTAGTTGTTTAATTTTCCATTGTGTGTGTGTGTGTGTGGGGGGGGGGGGGGGTGTTAATTACTTTTAGTTATTTTATTTATTTTTCAAATATTTATAAATATATTTTTTCAACGCTTCGATTTTATCCATATTTTTATTTTTAAAAATAAATAGTGTTTCAATTATACAAATATGTTGTGTAAGAGACTAAGAGGCAATAGAATGAGTCAATCCTTTCCTATTTTATATGAATAATCAATAAAGTCACACGAGTTACGTCTTACCCTTTTAAACATAGCTACAAGCATACGATATCATAAATAAGTAGATCACTTTGAGCAATTGAGTTCACAATGCAAGCCCTATGTTACTCGAAGAGCATAATTTTTTAATCAAAGATGAGTTTGAAGTCGACATTGCTTCGGCATCTTCAAGAGAATTCTATCATTTTGATAATAATCTCCAAGACGACCTTTTTCCTTGAATAGATAAACATTTAGCCCCCTTTTAAGCTTCACTTTTTAAAATAGATTTTGTAAGAAGTGATTTTTGTGGGGAATAGATGTTTAAGCTTCACTTTTTAAAATATATGACTCTTTAATTTATTTTATAGGATTATTTTCAACCACACATTTACACAATAAAATATTATGCTTGTATACCAATTTTTTTTTTCTACATTTTAACCACACATTTCCTTAAAAATCACTATTCAACTCTTTATTATTATTTTTTTTGTTTTTACCAAAATCGTTGTCAAACAAGCAGAAAGTAAAAATAATTTAAATTTATGTTGAGAATTAATAACTCATTTGACCCCATTATTTCACATTAAAATGAGATGAATAGTAATTTTTTAGAGAGTGTATGATTAAAATAAGAACATTTTTAAAATAATTCGTGTAATGTTATTTTATTGGAGAATGTATTGTTGAAGAGAGAGAGAGAGAAAAATAAATAAATTATAATTTAACGAGCATAAGAAAAATATGTCTTTGAAAATAAATTTTAAAAAAATTTGAGCTCGAAAAAAAAAAGAGGAGGAGGAGGGCCACATCCTGCGAATCTGAGTGAATAATAACCGCAATTTTCCCCAATCTCCCTCGGTTTCTGCTCCCTTCCGA
The DNA here is from genome assembly GCA_019097785.1 of Fraxinus excelsior. Lineage (NCBI taxonomy): Eukaryota > Viridiplantae > Streptophyta > Magnoliopsida > Lamiales > Oleaceae > Fraxinus > Fraxinus excelsior. Next base: position 2,400,087 of record CM032631.1, read on the forward strand.
CAGTAGCAACAAAAAACATTCTAAACCTTGAACAACACAAATCTTCCTTTAATTTCTCAAAAACACCAAAACAATCCTTCACATTCAGGGAGGGCAATGTGGCAACCAGATCGGCGCCAAGTTCTGGGAGGTCATATGTGATGAGCATGGAATTGACCACACCGGAAAGTACAGCGGCGACTCCGACTCCAGCTCAAGCGAATTAATGTTTATTAGAGGTACGTTCCACGCGCTGTTTTAATGGATCTTGAGCCGAGTACTATGGATTCTGTCACCCGTTTGGACAGATTTTCAGGCCGGACAATTTCGTTTTCCGACAGTCCGGCGCTGGAAACAACTGGGCTAAGGGGCATGATACTGAGGGCGCTGAGTTGATTGATTCCGTGCTCGATGTTGTCCGTAAAGAGGCCGAGAATTGCGATTGCTTGCAAGGTCTTTTTCGTTATTTTCATTTGTTGTTGGTTAATATGATGTTTTTGTTGTCGGATTCGGTCAGTTGCTACATGTTATACGTTTCCTTTGAAGATTGCATCTTTTTCCACGACTGAATTAATATATGCATAATTACGAGTTCTCAACCGTACTGTGCTAATAGTATTATGAAGTTTGTTTTTGTGGGGACGTGTCTTCACTGAGAAGCACGGACACAGACATGTCATGTGATTTGTAAAAAGTATAGCTCTGCAGATAGGAGTGTTCATGCTTCATAGCTCTTCTGAATTGCAATTCTATACATTTCTGTATTATTCACCACCACTATTGCAATTTTAACATTCTGAATTCTTTTTATTTGATTCGACCCATTTGAGAACCGTAGTTAAAACATTAATGTAAATTACCTTAATGCTTCAAGTGTTATGATGTGCTTGTGTACAAATGCATCAACTCCTGTCGAAATTTGATGAATAATATCACTTTTCCAGACAGAAAAGAGCCAACCAGGTTTTATAGTCAAATTCTATCATTTAAGCTCTCAAATTGGAACTTTTATTATTAAGGAAGAAATTGATTTATTTATTTCCTTGTTTGGATTTTTAGGGTATTTGTTTAGATTAGTTTCCTAGATTTTGTCTTTGCTTAGAATAGTAGGTTAGAGTTTCTTGTTTTCCTTTAAAGCTAGAATTAGGGTTCATTATAATTGGTTGTTTATTAATGAAAATTTGAGAATTTCTCAATTCTTTCAATTATTCAGTATTCTTAGTGAATCAATGCATATTTGATGGCCAAATCCTCGGATATTCAATTGAATTAATGGGCATTTGGAATGTTAATAATCTTCTGCAATATTTTCGCTGCATCAGGTTCACAATAGGCATATAGCTAATTTATAACACCCTTGTTATGCGTGAATGAGATAGATATAGATGCATATGCAGGTTCGGCTACTATAATATGCTGATTCTATTTCATTTGTACAACAGGATTTCAAGTCTGTCATTCGTTGGGTGGAGGAACTGGTTCTGGTATGGGCACCCTTCTCATTTCCAAGATTAGGGAGGAGTATCCAGACCGCATGATGATGACATTCTCAGTCTTTCCTTCGCCAAAGGTGTCTGACACTGTTGTCGAGCCATACAATGCTACCCTGTCTGTTCATCAACTTGTTGAGAATGCAGATGAGTGTATGGTTTTGGATAATGAGGCTCTATATGATATTTGCTTCCGTACTCTCAAGCTTTCGACTCCTACTTGTAAGTCGAGTTCTCCGTTTTGTTATCTACCTCGTGCTTTATCCTTTCTCATTGAAACTCAAATATGTCCATGTGGGCAGCCACGCATACTCAGTAGCCAAGTTGATGGAGAGACAGTTGGAAGGCCTTCAGAGACGGTTACAAGGTCAAACTCAACAAAAGCTATGGCTTTTCGAGGCCCCTTCAAGAGCCAAAACATTGTTTGTCCGATGTCCCTTTAGCCCTAGTAACGAAGGCTTACTTGAAACCCTTCCATGGAAACACAGATGCTCCTTATGTCCGAAGCCCCAAAAGCCCCACGCAAAGGCCCAACAAAGATATCTGAAGCCCTCTACCATCAAGAGCTCTTCAACAAAGGCTAACCCTGATCCAGCAGAATCCGATGATGCCCGTCATTGTGGATCTGGAAATCTTTTGGAAGTGATTGATGAGACATGTAATAAATAGTGTCAGTATGTCAGCCTACTACTAGGACGGCAAACTCTTTGCCAAATATTAATGGTATAGAGTAGACAATGTGAGGCTTCGAGTTCAGCGATGCTGTCACGTGGATTTGATCCAACGGTTTTTTACGTCGGCTAGATTAGGATAAATAACTTCTCTTTGTATAGAAAAGGGGTGGCATCGGTACTTGCGAGAAAACACGAAATATATTCATCTTGTGACACTTTTTATAAAATTTTATATACTTGGTCCTTGACATATTTTCGACAAACATAATAGCAAGTATATCAAGATTCAAATAAAAATGTGTTATCATTCTACATATCTATCCTTCCACACATTCCATTACAAAAGAGAGATCTAATATGGGAAATCGATCGGGTGTTTGTTGATAATGCGAATACCGCTGTAATCATAATGCAGATATCCGAACATCTTTGTCTCTTGTCGGAAACTGTCTTCCGCGTCCATTCCAGTCAAATTATCGATTCCATTTCGGTAAAAACGCGTCGAATCCGTCCTTGACGTGGTAAGAGTGGGCCCGGTATCTATTGAGTTCATTTTTTGGAGTCAAACACATATAATGTAGATATCATTGACTAGATGTATCAAATAAAAACGTAAATTTTGGGTGTTTTGTTTCAGTTGGCGATCTCAACCACCTGATTTCTGCTACTATGAGTGGTGTCACCTGCTGTCTACGGTTCCCTGGACAACTCAACTCTGACCTCTGGAAACTTGCAGTTAACCTTATTCCATTCCCACAGTTACACTTCTCCATGGTTGGGTTTGCACCCTTAATCGCCGAGGCTTCCAGCAGTACTGGGCTCTTACGGTCCCTGAACTTACCCCAACATATGTGGGATGCGAAGAACATGATGTGCGTTGCTGACCCACGTCATGGTTGCTACTTAACTGCTTCTAGGAGTGTCTAAAAGTTTCTAACCGAATCACGTGGTTCTTCATAAGTTAAATACTTGAAAGGGTACCCGAATCGAGAACCGATGGGTTTGGATCGAGTCTCGGGTCTAGACCAAGAACCGAAACTAAATAATTTTCTTATTGAATTAATTAAATTATTTTATTTTTTCTAGATAAATTAACAAATTAATTAAATAAATCAGATCATTTCATAATTTTAATTTTAAAGCTCAAATCATGTTAAAGCTCATTAGCCCATTAATATGGATCACCAACATTTTAATATTAATATCTTCTTTTTGGTGTTTGTATGCATTGAATTAATGTTATTCGATAGCTAGTTATTTATATATTTTTGAATTTGGCTACGTTAATTTGTAAAAGTTACGAATGAAATGTCATTAGTTGTATTTATGTAGTGTTGCTGTAAATGTTAAAAAAATTAATTATGGTACGGAACCGAATCTGAGCAGTTCCATAATTATATTTGAACGCGACGGTTCCATTTATTAAATACCCTAAAATTTTGGAACCAAATCGAACCGACCCACGGACAGCCCTAACTGCTTCCGCGATAAGATGAGCATCAAAGAGGTCAATGAACAGATGATCAACATCCCGAACAAGAATTCGTCCTACTTTGTCGAGTGGATTCCGAACAATGTAAAGTCTAGTGTATGCGATATCCCACCAAAGGGTCTTAAAATGGCATCTACATTCATTGGAAACTCGACCTCAATTCAGGAGATGTTCAGGCGCGTTAGTGAGCAATTCACTACAATGTTCAGGCGTAAAGCTTTCTTGCATTGGTACACTGGTGAGGGAATGGACGAAATGGAATTCACAGAGGCAAAGAGTAACATGAATGATCTTGTGGCCAAGTACCAACAATACCAGGACGCTACTGCTGACGATGAAGAATACGAGGAACAAGCAGAAAAAGAAAAAGATATTGCATCTTAAGGTGTCTTGAATAGTTTCCATCCTTTCAGTGGATTATCGGTGTATTTGTCATCAATGGATTAAATAGATTATATAGTTAATATGTATGATTATGATTTGTGGTTCATTGTCTTTGAGATGGGCTTGTAACACTTTTTTGTCATTCATGTCATTGATGAATGTCTGACGTGTAGATGTTAGTGTCAGATTTTTATTTTCAAAAATGCTGCTCTGCCAAGCTTGTAAAAGGCTTGGTGAGCTCTGACATGAGATGGGTCCCGCATTAAAAAGAACAACCCAAAAAACCCACTCCGCCCGTTTGTCTTTGTCAAGTTCTAATGAGTTGTACTTTGCTATCTTGAATAGAGCATGTTTGGCTTGCTTAAAAACACTTTTTGGTTACTGTTTTGGGTGGTTCGTAGATGCATACTGCCAAAATAAGCACCTAAAAACTTATATAAAGGAGCTACAAAACCATAACTCAAGTATATGACATCCACAAAATTAATTGCGAGACGAATCTTGACGTAACAAATGCATGAAAAGGGTGGGGGGGGGGGGGGGGGGGTGTTCGAACGGGCTAAATATGTTCAATGGCTATAGAAAATGGTTTTCTTGTAAATCTTAGACAAATTCCAAAGCGTCACAGCAGTAAAATCTCCAGATTTAAACACCAATCTACCATCAAATTGCAATTCCAAATAAATTACTGCTCATCCTTGCCGCAGTAGTAATGCCGGAAAACACATGAGAAGTCCTTTGTTCCATAACCTGCATCGTTGAGCTCTGTGAATCTGAACAGAAGTTTAGTTCATGTCAATAAACACAAGGAATTAATGTGGTTGTGACAACATAAGAATACAGCGTGGGCCTAATGTTTCATGCCGCAACTAAATTTGCACTAGGCTGACTATCAAGACTTTGGGGAATTCATAATGGTCTTTGCAGATGTTAGCAAAGAGACTGAATCTTCGATGCAGCGAATAAAACTCTGAAGAACCCTCGCATTGTACTTCAGTGCAAAGGAAAATAGGTGGAAATTGTTTATATACACAGTTAAGGGTGATAATTGCCAGTTTATACATTCATCTCTTTCCACTTCTCGGGATATTAACCATATTTGAAAGATTTTCATATTACCTTTCATTTTATTTCCTTCACGTTTTACCTGGCATTAAATCCAAGATCCAAATGGGGACTTAATACAGTAAATAATGGACCCATGAAGTGATGATTATATAACCTCGTGCATTTAAGCCTAATGTTTTCCAAAGTAAATATAAAGGACCAGGACTTACATCTCTTCTGCTACAGACGCTAAAGGAAATTTGAGACCAACTTCTTTGGCTGATGCTGCCGCAAGGTTTAAATCTTTAGCCTAAATTCAAAGAGAAAACAGCTAAACATTTTAATGATTAACGAATATTAGAATAAATGATGATATGATATACTGTAAACTAAGCACTTCTTGTTTATACGACTCAAGCAAACACAGAATCACAGAAAAGTTGTCTAAGCCTAGATAATTAATTTGTAAGGCAAGAGCATAAGACTGAGAGAACCAAATTTAACATCACAATTACTTTTTAGAGCATCGAAAATTTAATCTCAAAGACATTAAAATCCTTGACCTCAACATCTCAACTGATTAAGGTCCTCTTCATATAAAGGGCATAACAGATTGATTTGGATGAACCTTGAACCATGCTAAGGCAATGAATGATGAAGACTACCATCAGAGTAAGCTGTGACTCAAATGGACCTATAATCACTTGAACATGTCAAATATTTTGTCAGCTATGTAGCAATGATGTAGCTTTCGAGTGCATAGAAGAACCACACACCATTAGGTTGGAAGCAAACCCACCATCATAATTCCTTGAAGCTGGTACTCCATCCATCACTCCAGGCACTGGATTATACGAATCGCTGTCGCATAGCAAACGATGTATTGACATTAGTATTGGTAAAAACCTTGCAGAATACCTGTCTAAATTTCTGCCAAAACAGTTCGTGCGCCAACCAGAACACTAATTTCACATCATTTTGTGTGTGACAGATCTGACAGTAAAATTTGTAGAGGATAAAGAAAATGCAATGCCAAACAAAGACGGATAACAATCTGTATGAAATTTTCTAGCCCATCAAAAAAGTTTGTTATTTTCATGCAGAAAATGCTAATTGGAGAACCAAGATGCACGCATATAAGAACATCTCCTATTTTTCCTTGCCAGATGTGTCAATTCATGTATATCCTACAGTAGCCAGTCAAGTTAATCCATTCAAACTTATGTACGTTGTTATCAAATCTTGACATCATTTTTTCAGTTACAGAACTTTGGAGGCTTCAAAATGACTACAGCGCAAGTAAAAATCAAAGAAGCAACATTTACTAGATAATATGGATCATAATCAATTTCTGGGGTGAATTTTTAGAACAAAGCCAGTATCATTTAAACATTTAGCCCAGTAGGATACTAAATTACGACGTACCTACTCCAACAGCGAGCACTTGAAGAGTTAAATATCTTTGTTAAAGTATTTGCAGCGATTCCCAAAGACTGACCAAGTGCATAGGCTTCTGACACCCCAAGCATACTGACAGCCATCACCAAATTGTTGCAAATCTTTGCTGTCTAAATTCAAAAAACAAAAACAATTTAAGAATTACTAGCCAACGGTATTGTTAGATACTGATTCCACATGGGCAGGAGAGGTTTTGTGTTCTGCCAGCAAAATATATTTAATGCTCTGGAATGGATTTGAAGGTAGCTAAAGGTGGATGAAATATATTGTGAAGTAAATCACTTGTAAATTTGTCCTGTTTCTGTCTTTCTAAACCTGAAAATTTAAATATGCCTATTTATCAGTTGTGAAAAGCTAATGCCTTTGCTCTTAGAAAGTACGCTAGGTAAAAGCAGCATGTGTAAAGATAAAGACTTTACGGAAAGGTGACTTAAGGTATTTACTTAAACTTATATTTTATTGAGACTATGTCTACACCTACATGTGTTAGCTATGTCTTGTTACTTTCATGGTTACAATTTTCTTGCATTTAGATATCATGTGCACCACAGTTTATCAAAAGCATATTAAATTAACTAACGAGGACATTAACAGCTAAAGGACAACTGTGGCATGCTACTACTCAATATTATGTAGAATGAAGTTTCAGAGCTATTTTAGAATTGTGCAGTAAAATGCACAAGAATACATGCCTATAACGAGCAAGAACATACCGAACCAGTTCCTGCTCCTCCACAATAAATGGTGTTTTTGCCCATTGAGAGGAACAAAGGCTTTGCGGCCATATAAGCTTTCTCTGAGCCACCAACCTGAATAACATGCAATATATTGTTTCAATTCAGAGCCTCCCAAATGCAAACCTTTGCAGCTAGAAACTACTTTCACCTAGAACTTATGCCGTTATATGAACTAATCAGCAGTGCATTATCAACCAGGGCCTCTATTGCATCCTAATCACATGTGATATTTGAAGGCACAAATCCACAGCAATTGCTGCACTGATAACTTTAAGATGTTCGAAAAACGTTTAAAGAGAAAAGTAACAAACCAAATGAGAAATTTTACATTTAGAAGCCCTAATAAACTTAATTTTCCCCAGTTTTTAAGCACAAGAAGACAATAGTAATTCAATATATTTGAAGCAAACTTCAGGGCTCAGAAAGAAACCAGGTGGAATTTTTAACATGGAAATGCATAGGTCTTTACTTCCATGTACTGCACAAGCATCAAAGTAGTTCCAATACTGGAATCACAATTACATCACTAATACTTCAAATGCGCTACAACCATACCATGAAAGTAAGCGATCCAGTCTCTGCAGCAAGAACACCTCCAGATACAGGGGCATCCAACATGGCAGGAGTCTCCCAGCCATCTATAGAAAATGTAACCAGCTCATTGATAACTAACTTGTAGTTGTCCAACATACAACATGGCAGGAGCCTCCTATCTATAGAATACGTAACCAGTTCACATTTTTTGTCAGCTTTATGTTACATGCATTGCCTAACTACCATAGAACATGGTCCATATATTATCCTGACCAGAGTAGAAAAAAGTAACTTTATAGAAAGTAAATATGGGCACATAAGCTTACATATGTGTGGAACGTTGGTTTCATACCAATATATTTTATCTGAGATAGGTGAGTTTCCTTGATACATTTGGAAGAAATTTTCAATACAAGGAAGAGGATTGGGTGGGATAATGTGATGGAAAGGTAAAAAGTTATCTGCATTTTCAAGTAGTTGAACAACAATATACGATGTTAATGTTAACAGACATCATAGTTGGTTGTCAAATAAGTTGTCTCGTGAACTAATGATACAGAGATGATCAGTCAGTTCAACGATGCTTCCATCAAAAGCAGTCTGCAGGAATTATAAGGCCAGGGAACCACAAAATGAATTGGATGACCATTATGTTACCTGAACAACTTTGTTTAATACAAAAGTAGCAGACGAAACATAAACAATATCCCTAGAGACAATGAAAACCCAGAGGGTCCGCTCTACAGGCATCATCATTTAAAACCAGATAGATAATCCTACAATTCAAAAATGTTAACCCGTGGCAAAAAGAAGCTAAATTAGAAAAGATTAGTGATGAAATGGCCAGTGGAAATAAAGTGAGGTAGACACAATCAAAACATGATACCTTCTTTTCCCTTTAACATACAATCAGAAATGGCCACAGAAATCTTTCTTGACGTTTGAGGATCAATGGTAGAGGAATCAACAAACAACCATGGTCTAAGTCGATCTCCACCATGTAGCAAACCATTTGATCCAGTGTAAACATCAATTACCTAAATTTAGATCAAAATGGAATAAGCAATAAAAATGTCAAATATCTGGAAAACTATTTAAAAATCTATTCGCCATCCTTCCACAAAGAATTAAACTCAACTCCTATAGGATTACGATTTGTAATCAATCACGGAGTTTTATTGATGCTTTCTCTTTATCTCATGAACTGAACTTCTATTTATTACTTCTCAAGGCAAGGTCGATAAAATCAGAAAATAAAAGAAATAATTCCCATAATAAGCAGGGTACAATTTTATGAATTAATGTTGATGACAAAACATTGTGATAACTAGACCAAATATATCTAAAGCTCACATGGGATGATGACGGCAACATTGTTATTACAACATCACTTGCTTTGGCAACTTCAACAGGTGACTCTTTAGTGAGAATTCCTTTCTCAGAGAACATCTTCATGACATCCTGGTTGCTGTAAAAAAACCAGCACAGATTTTGTCACTACTATTATATTCTTCGAATAAACCGCCATAATATGTTACAACAATATGATAAGCACATCTGTAGAATATGAATTCCTTGAAGAACTTAATTAATTCTTGAGAAAAGATGCAATTTATCCTCACTGATTCAGTCTATTTTATTCTCCCCCTTCGAGAATTCTATTTCCTTTCATTCACATAAAAAGTTATAAATAAATCAAAAACAGTTCAATATAAAGTATTAACTATTTAGACATGGGATTCCACCTGGGATTTATCTCTTAACATTAACAAAACCAATTCAAAGGAAAAGAAAATAGTTGAATAAATTACACGTCATGGACAGCGACATTGTATCCTGCCTTGATCAAGTTATTACACATCCGCGATCCCATGTTTCCCAGTCCAATGAATCCAATCCTCTGTAATATGTCAACACATCAAAATATAATACGAAAAAATTCACTATGAATTGGAATGAGTACAAAAGCCCACATAATTTGCCCAAAAACCCAACTCGAAATTAATATCCTAAACAAACCTTCACAAAAGAACCAGAAACAAGAAACAGAGTGGTTGTTCAACCAGAGCTCAATAGTAAGTCTCATTAGTAACCCTAAAATTCCAAGAAAAGCAGCTATTAAAGCCACTTTAAAAGAAAAAAAAAAAACTTACTTCGACCTGAGATGGGAAATTGGATGAAGACAACCTGCGAGTCCAAGAAAAATTGGAGAGAAAAGAATAAGTGCTTTTGGGATTACTCTTGTAGAGTGGCAGCAGGGCTCTTATTCTTTGGCAGTAAGACGCCATCGTTGTTAAAGTTTAGAGCTTTTTTGCCCGTATATACAATAATAAGTATTTTGCTTGTGCTACTGCTTCTAGTTGATTCCAATGTTGCCTTCTCAAAAGGGAGTCTTTCTAACCTTAAGAACATGAAAGTAAACATTTGTTTTTAACTTAGAATTAACATCGCAAGTAAAGTTACATATTCCTGATTTGTTAAATACAGCTTAAAGATAAAAATTGGCTGAATAAAGCCATTCATCAGCTTATTATATAATTTAAATTACTATATATTTTAAAATGTATTTCTAGATAATACTTTCATTAGCCATATGAGCTTCCACGCAAGTTCAGCAACTATTTGACTGTGCGAGCCAGAAGAGCTAGTTTGTTCGTCGTCTATGTGCAAGCTAACTAATTAATGGCTCGTCAAGTTTTATATGACACGGTCACACTTTTATTGAATTGAGTCAAATCAGTAGGTAGACAAATCTAGTGATTTGACTCGTTTCATTTAACATCTTTACGTTGATCCTAACATATTGAAGTGACTTCAATTTTGAGCATTGTCATTGGCATATCATTTTTAATGCATCGAAGTCCTTAATAACAAACTTAGATGGTGAAAAGTGATTTTTTCAATCAAAAAATTACTAGCCTTGTTTATTAAAATGTATAATCTCTATATAAGGATTGCACAATAATGGATTAAAATCAAGAAACGTTGACTCTCTCTCTCAATATGCCTTGCGAAAGCAAATTCGCTTACTAAACTGTGTTTCTTTACAAAAATATCAATTTAAAAACATCAATATTGCAGGTAGAATTGAATTTGGACAAGATAATTCATTAATAGAACTGATCAAAAAAATTCTTCTGAACCATTTCTCTGGGCTACACCTTAACAAACTTAACAGACAATTTTGTAGCGAACAAAACTCATTAACAAGAAGAAAAGCTTGTATGCATGAAGACATCCCCACTTTACAGCAATAGTCAGAAGAAAGAAAGAACCCTGCGTCTCGAATCTAACTAATAAAAGGGAAGTCAATGAGCTATTTGATTCCCAACTGAATCTTTGTTCACTAAAGCAAAATCAACAAACTAAATCGACGATAGATCCTCGTATATAGTCTTGATGCCTGGCCTCTCAGATACGGAACGGATACATCGTAGAGCTATTCCAAGGACCTCCTTCATTCCCTTCTCCGATGCCGGAATTCCTATCTCTGGTGTCAGTGCAGCATCAAAACAATCCGATCCACGACCATCTGCTACTCTTAACCGAACCCAATCTGTCAAATCGACTCCACCATCTTCGCCAGAAACCACATCACCCGCACACTTTCCAGTAAGAAGTTCCAACAGAATAACTCCAAAAGCATAAACATCTGATTTGAAGGAGGGGAGGGGCTTCTTTGATGCAGCTAACTCTGGTGCACGATAACCCAACACCCCAGCATCAAGAATTTGTTCAACAGTGCCTGCTTGCGTCATGAGGCGGTGGAGGCAGTAATCAGCAACGCGTGCATTGAGATCCGGGCCATCTAGTAGTACATTGCTTGCTTTAAGGTTTCCATGTGGGACCGCAGGGTCAAAATGGAGATAGTTCAAGCCACGAGCAATATCAACTGCTATTTTGAGCCTTTGTGGCCAGGTTAAGGGTGGACCCTTTCTTCCAGGCCGATCTGCAAATAATAATTGTTAGAAAAGCATATGAAAAGTAAACATAATACATCACTTGAAAAGGTATAATCGGCATATGCAAAGACAAGAATTAATTCTCTTTTTCCAATATAAATCAGTGCAGCGATATTTAATATTCATCAAAAGCAACCAGAAGAGCAAAATCAAACTCGGCAAAGAAGATTCTCACATACCATGGCAAACTAGGAATTAATTAAAAGCATTGAGAGGGTAAGCTGACACTGATTCTTAATGCTAAAAGTCATGATATACAATGGTGGTTGTCAAAAGCAGAATCACCAAGTCATGTAGAAGATTCTAGTATCACTTCCTGAAAATTACACCATATACAAAAAAACATTATAGCTATTTTTACATTTTCAAACATTACAATATTGAAAGTTGGATTGTTTATAGAAGAAATTTATAGAAGCATTACTCTAATTTGCAAAAGAATTCCAACAAGTCTAAACCGAATCAGTTTAACAGTTGATGATCCCATCATACAAGCATATTAGTAAACAACCTCTATTCTCCTGAACTTTGCAAGTTTAGCCTTTCCACATCCATATAAGTCTTCAACAGCATAAATGGGTATTCAATTCAATAAAAAGGGCAAAGCTTCAGTAAAATCTAATCTAAATCAGCTTGAATTCAGATGCAACATAAAGACGTGAAGTGCCAGGAAACCCACAAATCATTGAAAGCAGCATTTCATTTTCTCATAAAGCAAGCAGGGGGAGAAAAATAAAAATAGAAAAAGAAACAAACAAAAGAACGAACAAATCAGAAAAACATTAACAGGCATAATATAATGGAAGTCAAAGCATATCTTTTATGATGTTATATCTTTTAGCAGCTAATACATGGCAGGCCAGAAGATGGAGTGTAGTGATTTACCATACAGAAAACTTGCAAGACTTCCAGGAGATATGTACTCTGAAAGAATGAGCTTCTCATGCTGTGTAGGTCCCCAGTAGTACCCTCTCAGTCCAACCACATTTGGATGTCTTATATTTGCAAATTTTTTGGCCTCTTTAGCAAATTCCTTTCTTGGTTTTGCAACCCCTTCCCTCAACCACTTTACAGTCAAGAACAAACCATTTTCTAGTGTTGCCCGGTAAGATGTCCCATGGCTGCTCCTTCCCAGAACTTCAGCTGGTGCTCTTGACAATTCCTCAGCTGTAAATGAGATTGTATCATCAAGAAAGTACAACTCACCAGCCAGTCGATCTGGAGATCTGACATCCAGTCTTGAAAGGCTATCTGCAGCATATGAATCTCCTGACTCCGGTGACCAGGAGAAATGGCTGGTCTTCGATGGTGAGAAACCTGTTATTGCAGCCATTTTCTCATCAGGACTAATAATCTCTGATGATGACCCCTTTCGCCCAGTTACAAGATCGTCAGCTGAAACAACCAAACTGCCTCCACTGTCTCTTCCAGCAAAGCTAGAAGGTTTTGTTGATGTTTGACGCTGGACATCTTTGTTAGTAACATGTGGTGATGGCCTTTTGGATGTACGTTTGTAGAGAATGAAAATAGAAAGAAGGATTAGAATGACTACAGAAATCACACAAGCAACTATTATCACCACTGTGATAATAGTTTTCTTATGTTTCCCATGGCGATTTCCAGATGGACCCTGGTCTGAGCCCGAGGGAGGATTTGGAAATTGCAGTTCAGAATTGCCAGGGTAAAATGAAGATAGTGGAAACTTCCTCAAATTTTCTGGAACTACCCCAGAAAGATCATTATATGATGCATTGAAGCTTTGGAGACCGTTAGGCAAGTTTTTTGGCAGGGGTCCAGTAAAATTATTCTGGGAAATGTCTAATGAAGTTAGGGTGCTGTTCTCACCCAAGGAAGTGGGCAGAGAGCCTGAGAAATTATTTCGTCGAATGTTGAGTGTTTGAAGTTCAGTCAAAGAACCAAACCCATCAGGAAAATAGCCACTGACTGATTATGAGAGAGATCAAGGGCACGAAGATTTGATTCATCCATGCGAGGTGAGAAATTAATATTTCCAGTAAGTTTATTATTCTGTAGGTGAAGTTCTTGGAGTGTGGATGATGTCAAAAGGGCAGTTAGAAGAGGTCCCTCCAATTGATTGAAACTGACGTCAAGGACCGTGAGTTTTGGAAACAGAGTGACAACTTTCGGAAGGGAACCATTCAGGGAATTATGAGATAGGTTGAGATAGTTTAAACGCATAAATTGAGCAGTTACCTCAGGAATGTAGCCTGATAAGCGGTTTTGGCTGAGATCAAGAAATTCAATGTTACCCCATTTCAGCATTCTGGTTAAATTTCCCTCAAATTGATTTTTTGAAAGATCAATAACAATACAACTTCCTGTCAATATTGGAAGTTCACCAAAAAGTACATTTGAGGAGATATTAAGAACTTGCAATGTTGTTGATGTTATCATACTTATAGGCCCTGCAAAGTAATGTGCATCGTATGAAAGACAGTAACTAATATCATGCATACACATCTTCTGCATGCAAGAAATGACAAGAAAATCTTCCCACGTGATAAAATGCAAAAACTTCACAACCATGAAAATAACAATAAGTTATTGTTGGATGGATTTAAAGAAACTATTCAACTAAGGGTCCAACTGCAAATGTGAAAAATAGGTGAAAATAAAATGAATTACAGAGAATTGAATTGCCTAGAAATTGTAATTAATTGTGTTTGATTGGTATAATTTTCTAACTGAAAATGTTGAAAGTTTGGTGTCTATTTGACTTTTTTTTTTATGGAAATTTTTCATTAAAGTGACAATTCTTTCTAACATTGGGTCTAGAATTTGTTCCAATTGCCAAAAATTAAAAAAAATTGCACCGAATACAACTCGTTTGGCTTTGTTTTGCAAGAAAATTGTCGATAAAAGTGATTAATTTTTTTACCATTGTGTCTACAATTTTTTCTAATTATAAATTAAAAAAAAATCAATTACCGCCGAAACCAAAAGAAAATATTTTCCATCAAATCCAAGAAAAACAGCGCCTGAGGAGAGATGGTGGAAAACATTTTCCGGATAAAATTTTTAGTATCAAATAGTGGAAAAGGTGGAAAATGGAAAAAAAAATTCCAACTTCCAAGGAAAATCTTGGTTATCAAACAGAGTCTAAGTATTCAAATTTTAATGGTTAAAGCTTAATGAAGAGCCAGATTTCAAGATAAATTTACCCGTGAGATTGTTGCCGCTCAAATCCAACTCGGCTAAAACCAAAGAGTCTCCTTTCAAAAGATTATTAGGAATGAACCCTGAAAATTTGTTGTTACTGAGTTTGAGGACTTGAAGATCATAAACAAAATTGAATCCAGGTAATTCGCCAGATAGCTGATTGTAGCTCAAATCCAGAACCTTCAAGTTCCCAAAAGCCCCAACTTCGCCACCACTAACAAGTGATCCCGTTAGCTGATTGTGGCTAAGATTTAAATGATTGATGGTGTCAGAAACAGAGAGTAAAATGTTCTGTTCTTTAGCAGAACTCACAAGCAAATTTCCACTGAGATCAACATGAATTGCAGTAGTGAGCTGCAAGAATTCTGGATCCAAATTCCCATCAAGCATATTGTCATGCAAGTCAAGCACCTCAAGCTGTGTCATCATCTCAAACCCTTTTGGGATTCCTTTAGTAAACCCATTAACAGATAGATTAAGATATACCAGACCCGTCAATCTCGTCAAAGATGATGGCAGTGGCCCAGAAAGTGAATTGCGGCTCATGTCCAAAGAGTGAATCGAGGCAAGCCTCGAAACTGTGTCTGGGATCGAGCCAGAGAAGTTGTTCCCAGCTAATGAAAGATTTTTTAAGCTCCTCAAGTTGCCAATTTCAGGTGGCAAGGATGAGAAGAACATATTGTCAGAAATGTCCAGATACTCCAGACTTTTGAAGTCACCAATCTTGTTTGACAATGTCCCAGTTATGGAGTTGTTCGAAATTGAGAATTTTACTAGCATTGTAAGATTAGAGAACACACTCAAGTTTACATCCGCAGATAAACCCAAGTTGTCAAGAACGATAGCTGCCACGTTACCGCCAGTACACATAATCCCATTCCAAGATGCAGGACAGCCATTGAAGTCAATGGATTCATCGCTCCACGAATCGACAACATAACCTGTTGGGTCATGCTTAATTCCTTTCTTGAACTCAAGCAACGCCAAAATATCCTGGGAAGGGAGCTGCCCGAGGGCGGAAATGAAAGAAAGGGCAACCATGGCAAGCCTAAATAACCTCATATTATCCCCGAGTAATGGCTTCATGTATTGAAGATATAACCTCAAAGCCAAGAACCAAATATATATTTATTCTTCTGAAATAGAAATCGTAGTAGTATGATAATACACCAAGTTATACAGCATAAATTGGCAAAAAATGAAACCCAACTTGGTTAATATCCAAAATCCAAACTGCAAAGATACCGAAAAGGGTATCAAACCTCGTACAAATCAAATAAGTGAAGAACCGTTAAACAGCAGAACTACACTCAAGAAAAACGAGGGTAATCCAGAACTCCAATTGCAATAAAAGGTTCTACCAAAAGAATTACAATGTACACCATAACCCTCACTAGAACAAGGTTTATAGCTGCCCAGACTTGGCCAAAGCAATCAATCACTTAAACAAACAGCTTAAAGTGGGTAATTTTCAGAGATCTAACCGTCGGAAAGGTCAGCATTTTCATACCATTTGACAAGAAGATGGCCTAGTAAAAACCGTCCCTTTCGAAGATTCAAACGACGCAGCCCTCTTGCAAAGATGAATCTTTAAATATTTTGTAGACACTTCAATGCACAAAATCTGTGCATAGAAAATGGACTAAAGATGAAGAAAATGTATGGCGCAGAAGGGGTATGGCCTTTCTAAACTTCAATGGCAAATAAATTAGGTGCCAGAATATCTTAAGATTCTGGCAATTAAAGCACAAAAGCCCTACTATTTCCTCAATATATGAAAGAGGCTTAAAACTCAATAAAGATAATACCTTTGTCTCTTTATAAAACTATATCACTTTCTCTCACCAAAAAGACATGCGGGAGACCCTTAGTGATGTTTTCATTCATTCATTGGCAATTTTAGATTGACTTTGAAAAAAAAAAGCTTTCGTTAATTATATTGAGATTAATTGTTTGGTAAAAGTTTTTTTTTTTTTTTTTGGAAAAAAGATGCTGCAAAAGACAATGAAACACGAATAGCGGGAAATACAGTGTAATTTGTCAGTAAATGACGAGCTTTACCCGCCAAAAGCAGGAGAATCTTGTCCTAGTGGACGTCAAATGGATTCATTAAATCGAGTTTAAGATTGTCTGGGGTCCTTTATGGGAACTGATGAATGTTTAATAGTAAAAAAATTAAGTGAAGGGAAACAGCACGGGGGAGGGACTGTAAGAACTGGGTCCCATTGCTGCTCTTTGACTAGGGACTTTGTAGGGAAAATAGCAATAGTGGCTCCCAACATATTAATCTAGTCACAAGTTAGTCCTCAATTTTATGAAATGTCGATTTAGTCCTTAGTTTAACCATAGTTGCAATGTCTGTCCTAAATATTAGAAATCAATTGAGTCTCTTTTCAAATTTATTTTCAACCACACATTCTCTTAAAGTTCAAAATATTTCTGTACTTTTTAATCATTTTCTCCATAAAAATTAATATTATAAATTCTATTTTCCTAAAAAAGGGACTCAAAACAAACCCTCAATTTGCATTGATGAGAAGAAATTGAAATGAAGTTTATTTTCATATTAAAAAAATATTTTGACATTGCCTTGTAATCTTTGTATTCAACTTTATAAACTTAGTTTGCATTGGTGTCAAGAATTTGAAGTGAAGTTTATTTTAAATTTAAAAAAAAAAAATTTAGACATTTTTTTATTATTTAATCCCTGTTTGACCAACATTAAAATTTTCATTCTCATTTTTCTACTTATTTTCAACCACCATTCTTCAATAAAAATTATGCCCCTGTTTAGTACACATTAAAATTTTCATTTTCATTCTTCTGCTCATTTTGAAATATACATTCTTCAATAAAATAATATTTTTCATCACATCAATAATTTTTCCTTCTTTTTCAACCACACATTCTCCATTGATCTACTATTCCAAAATACATTCTTTCAAAATAATGTGGCTCAAACACACTATTTTTCATCTCATTAATAGCTTTTTCTTCTTTTTCAACAACACATTCTCCATCAATTTACTATTACAGAATGCATTCTTCCAAAATAATGTGATTCAAACACACCCCTAACGTTATTCAACAATAAGCTCATGTTCAGTCACCATTTTTAAACCTTATTTTTTTAAAATTCATTCTCAATAGCATATTTTATGAAATCCACAATTTTTATCAACTTTGAACAACCTATTTCATAATTTTAAATAGGGGCTAAAGTGAAGCGTGACAACGAGCATAAAGAAGCATCGAAGTATGAAATATTGTTACCCCTCATTCCCACTTGTTTTGTTAAGATTTTTTAACTTCTCTTTTTTCCATAAGCTAGTTCTGTATTATATTTTATTTTCTCATATTAATAAATAAATAATACAGTGGTTTGATTTTTCTAAAAAAAAAAACACACACACGCACTAATGAAGGGTGATGGATTGACTTCTTACTTTATGCAAGTATTCGTACCTCCCATTTTCTAAAATATAAATTTTCTTCAAATTCATATTCAATTATATATTTTTCAATAACTAAATTTTACACGCGGATCCATAACATTTTAACTACACATTTTAAGAGAATCCATTTTCACAAAACTATTTTAAAAAATCTCTACCAAGGACAATAACAATTCAATAGAGGTGGAGTAGGTGAGGGAGTAATGAGAAGGATTTGGAAATCGTGCATTTTCTTGCTCAAGGCCACAGAGTCACAATTCAAAGGTTGGCAGATGGTCCTACACCTTGATAACAATTAGGTACACAGCCTTTTGTTTCTGTAAAGATTGAGATTGGATGATTTAGGTCATTTGGATGGAGTCCAATCATGGTGTACATGGACCCAAAAGAGGGTCCCACCAATTGCACTCTTCTCTTGTATTCTGGGCATTTTCTTGATTTCAGTTGCTTGTTTATTGCAAACCATACCAGGGCAGGTAGCCATGTTTCACCTGTAAAGGAATCTTTGGCTTTTCATAGTTTTATTGCATACGCTAAAGCAAAGGCATGTCTTAAAAAGTTCTCATTCATTGTGGACATTGCTTTTCTCAAAATGAACAATTTGTTTACCTACATATTGCAGATAATATTTTTTAGGATGTTTGTTTCACTTTTTGCTCAGTGGAGATTAATGCTTCTCTTAATTATGAATGTCCTTACTTTCCGCGAAAAGGGTTCTCAATGGCGAACACCAAATGATTTAAGCCTTGAAAGTTAAACCTAAGGGAGACGTCCTTAATCCAACTTACCAATCATACCATCGAAGAAAAACAATAAAGGAAGGATGATCAAAGAGCATATATAATTTACTCAAATTCACTGCACTAATAGAATTTACCTCTAAAAAAGTACGTACAACCCTCGCAACATAGAGAATTTCAAGAAATCTCTTAATGAAATGATCGAGTCACATCCAATCTTACAATGAGAAAATATGTGTCGAAAAATGGCCGAGATGCATAACTCACTTCTTTCCACCCCCGGAGACGTTAAATTTGAAGAAAATTATGTCCCCGTCTTGGACAACATATGTCTTCCCTTCCTGTTTGTACTTTCCAGCAGCCTATTCAATACAGCAAACAAGTTCGTGTGTAAATGGAAACCCGAATATGAAACAAAATTTAAAGACCATTCCAGTGGAAGAAAAGATCAAGTGGCATGGAACTACTAAACATTCTAGCTTTCTATTCCCTTCGTCCCCTTCTTTGTTTTTAATTTAGCTTTACTTGAGTCTCATTTATGCATAAAAGCAAGTAGCAGGAACACATCCAAAAGTCGAGGTCTTTTTAACCGATCCCAAAATCGGACTATTTATACGTCCTCCCTGAAACGTAAAATCAAGTCTGAACAACATACGACATTTTATTCCAATATAACAGTTTGCCTAATCACAAAAACAATATATTTGATGGACTATCATATAACGGGCTTTATTATGTGTAAAAGCAATCATCTCAAATAAATATAATCTCGTTATTTAGAATGAAGGAAAGAGATACCAGAAGCAGATACCCAATTTTCAGGGAAACCTTATCAGCGTATAATAGAATCAAAAATGGTAATCACAGATTTACAGAGGGATGATCATTTGTAACAAAGTCATTCAATTGATAACGTAATGAATATTTTGTCAATAGAAAATTTGAAGAAATACCTTTACAGCTGCCTCGCTGCCAAGCTCCTTTAAATCATCAAATTTCATGACCTAAAATGTGCATTAAAGAACCCAAATTGTTAGCATTTAAATATCAGACAATAGTACAGGTTTGAAGGTGCAAGTGTGTTTTAAACTACAAAAAAACTATCCATTCTACTATAATGAGCTTCTTAATCAAGGAGACAACATTTAGACAACCAACTCTATTCAGGAACACTAGGGACCAGGATAGCATTAATATTTTTTTCAATGTAGATTCCAACATTAATTGCAATTCCTCAGCAATAAAATCCTGAGAGATGACACATCAAAATACAAAAACATATCTAAAAACTACACGAGGAGTATAACGGTATCATAAAAGGAAGGCTACCGTTAAATATAGTTTTAAAACAAAAAAACAAAATCATCATCGTAGAGGTTTGACTAAGAAAAGATCAAGAGTAGAATCTACTCCTATTGGGTATGAAAAGGCTTGCACATGGAGATGGAGTTAGACAAACTGTTTGCAATACATATAAGTATTACCTTAGAAGAATTAGTGCAGACCATTTGCACCAAACTAATGCTGAATTGAAAACAAAGGACAAAACCAAAACAGATGTATGAGGTCATAATAGCGATGCTTAAATAGAGAAGTTCTCAGAAAAACCTCGGCACAAATGAACCCTCTTTCAAAATCAGTATGAATTGTCCCTGCAGCTTGAGGAGCTTTTGTCAGTCGACGAATTTGCCAGCACTTCACCTGCGTGAAACCAAATTCATTGTCACACAGAATAATAGAAGCGCTAGTAACTGTCAATTGTATACTGGAACATAATATAAAATGGGAAGGCTGCGTGAAAACAAATTCATTGTCACACAGAATAATAGAAGCGCTAGTAACTGTCAATTGTATACTGGAACATAATATAAAATGGGAAGGAAACCATCAAATAAAAAACTAGAACTACGGTCCAGGTAGCTGAATTAACATAAAGAAAAAAGAACTACTTCTAGCAATACCAGAAAACACGTCACTTATAGTATATGTAAGAACATGATAATTGGCAAACATCACAATCTAAAGAAAAGGAAATAGCACAAAGCAAGGATAAGCAAAGCCTTCAACTTTTCACCAAGAGACCCAGAATAGGTAACTAAAAGTTATAGTGATTTGTTTTTCGTAAACTTGCCGGAAATTTGTACAAGCAAACAACAGCAATGGCAAGACAAAACATTTATGTACGTAAAGTACCTCATCTGGTCCTGCCGTGAAGAAGTATATGAGGTTAATGGCTGAGAATCCAGTCTTTATGATCTTTGGAAGGGCACTGCAGCAAAACAAATGTTTGTGAGCTGAGTTACTTCGAATTATGCAACTTCTTCATTAACACGCTCTGATCCACCTTTGTACTTTGTTCTCCTCACAATATTTGGCAGCTTCATCTGGGGGCATGTCGGCAAGATTCCTCTCTAAAGCACAGCTGAAAGGGATTATTGTTTCGCCACCATGCTCCTGCACCCTAGAAAATTTTGAAGGAAATGGCTCGGGTGTTAGAAACTTCCAATGGAGGGAGAATAAGATTGTGAGAGGAAAAGAAAAATTCTTCCGAGTGACGAGCTTCCGACGTTTTCTATAGAAACTGAAATTAAATATCGCAGTCCATTCTTTGAACCTTTGCGACAGAGAGTAATAATGGGGGAAGAGGATATTAGGAATGATAAATTGCATATAGATATCAAGTTATTGGAAGAGTAGGAGGAATATTCCAACGTAAACCTATTACACAATTTCAAAAATAATCTCTAAAACCATATACAGTGAGATATATGTCTATATACTAGGCAACAATTTTCTACTCAGCCACACCAGCAGCGATAGCTGGTGAGGAGCACCCGACTGCAATAAGTGGGTGTTTGGTGGGGATTAAAATTAGATTTTTAGTAAATTGTGATAGAAATTTTTGAAATGTGTGTTTGAAAAGCTATGGCACCCATGAAAGATGTGGTTAATATTGATTGTTTGATTTTGACTTAAATTAAAATCTGATTTTAATCCAAAACAAATAGGGCCTAAATATAAGAGTAAGATGGCATGTACCAAGTATGAATCTTTGGAAGAAATTTGTTCTTTTTTCTTTGATAATCTTTCTCATTCATGTTAACCTGCCCACAACCACACAAAAATCCATTAAAAAAATACAATAGTGTATACACTTAAAACAACAAGACATAAAGGCATAAAATTTCCAAAATCAATTTCAAATTTAGAACTGTATGAACAGTAGAACTTAAGGGCATGCGTGCAGTACGCTACTGAGACTTTTCATCAAGACCAGACAGATAATTCTGGATTACTTCATATTATTTTTTATCACTTGGGGTTATGGCTCAGAGTGCATTCATAGTCAATCCTAACAAAGAAAGGTCTAGAAAGGAATAATCGAACAGGCATCTTTCGCCAAGTAATTACAGCCACTCACCAAGTAAACCACTGGTTTAGCAGTAAGCAACTGAAAAGTATTCAGGATCTCAATATCAGCAGCTTTCCAATCCACCAGACGGACATCTTTTCCTTCCTCAAGCACTGATTTCACCTTGTGAATCCAATAATAACCAAGGTTCAATATCGAAGACTTATCTCATTTACCATACTATGCATTTTTGGGTACCTGCTAAGTATTTCTTTACCATTTCAGAGTAATTGAGTAAAAGCATGCAAATGAGTATAATTCTTAAGCCTGTTTAGCAGATATCAAAATAAGATTTTTAAGCAAATTTTGATAAAAATTAATAAAGTGTGTGGTTGAAAAGTTGTGGATTCCATCGTTGACTTTGACAAAAATCTAGATTATAATTTTTGTCAAGCAGGGAAAAAACCACAATGCTCAAATTCCCACATCAAAGCATCCAAAGTTCACCGTTAGGAACACGCAATTTTTTATTGTTCAAAAACAAAGTTCTTTAAATATTTTTTCAAAACCAAATTACCCATTTTTTGACCTCCACGTGGAAGCAAGAATAGTATAGTATATAGTATAAAGCATGATAAAAATCATCTTATGACCAAACAGTCAGTAACATCTAAGCGAGGATGCATCAAGGCCATCTATGCATCCATTGACCAGCAAGTACCATATAGTATAAACTATAAAGAGTGATAGAACTTATTCTTGGCCATACAATCCCGTAACATCTAAGAGAGGATATATTGAGGCATCGATTGCATTAATTTCAGACATCTCTTATATTTAAAGAGCTGAAGGAAAGGCAGAGTCACAAAATAATTAGACCACAACCATCTGGAAAAGTTAGATATGCTCAAGGCCATATGTTGCATAAGTTCACACATCATTGTCATATTAAAAAAGAGCTTAATGTAAATAGTTAAATCACAACAACATAGCAAAAGGAGTTAGTTATGCTCAAGAGAAAAGTAACGAGGTTGAGGTTTCAAAAATTTCTGCCATAGTGTCCACAAATTAGCACCATATTAATAAGAAACAGCTCACTCTTCAACGAGTACAAAATTTGTTACTTGTAAATGTTTATAATTGATATCATTTTCTTTACATATAAAACAGAATTTCAGAAGCAGTTGAGTCCCTGACACTTCACCAGTGACAAACCAGTTAACTGATTTTTCCCTGATTCAAAGGCATCACATAGTTTTGTGTGTCAATGGCATTACAATTTGTATTCTAATGAAGAATAAAACTCCAAACATAAAGTTGAATGCCATGCTTTGCCTTGAGGTAAAGTCAACATCTAGGAATGCATATATGCACTACGTGTTTCATTAACACGTAGAACTATTACAGCCCAGAGAAAATTTGATCTTCTCTATTAATTAACTCGCATTATTATTATAGAGAAGATGAATAATAAACTTACTGAATGAGAAAACCAATACTGAGATGACATATGGAATACAAACCCTTAGACACAACTCGTGCTCTATTTTCAATTGCTTGTCATTGCTCCTCTTCATGCTCTTCTCAACATCCTCTATCTTCCTCCCAATGAATTCAATATCCTTCAGTCAAATGGAACATCAGAACAATCAAAAACATCAAAACGAAGAGTTGCATACGTTGAAAACTTTTGAAGAGAACATCTTAAAAAATTTCAAATCTTTGAGATTTCAGTTTTTGGTTTGTTCGGGAGAGGACAGAAACATTGAAAGGCTTTACCTAGCACAATACAGAGGCGAACTACCAAAATATGGGGAAAAAAATGGAAATCTTGAAGCTCAAATTTATCTGACTTACCTTGAGCCGCAATTCCGCAGATATAACCTCTAAATCCCTTACAGGATCCACAGAGTCATCAACATGGATAATATCAGGATCTTCAAATGCACCTAAACGACATGAGAATGTAAGAGTATGAATTCCAGTGACACGAGACATGTTACAAAGAAAATTAGCAATAAAAATCATCATGGCTGCAACACTTCCTCATGTAATCACTAGTTAAAGTGAGAACTTTCAGAAAATTAATTTAGAGGATTCTGTTAAAAATCGTGAAATGAAAACTCCCAGAGTACATGGTTATTACTGTTCATAAACAAGTTAAGTGCCCATTCGGCCCCCATTATTCCACATTATAAAATAGTAATTTTTTTTTTGAAGAATGTGTGGTTAAAAAAGAATGAAAAGTTTTTGGATTTACGTGTGATATTATCTTATTGGAGAATGTGTGAATGAGAAGAGAGAGAAAAATGAATTATAATTTAATGGGGGTCAAACAGGGGCTAAGTCATCTACCAAAGAATGGGTTACACTTAACTTGTACATGAAAGAGTGAAAACAAAAGCAAGCATAAAGATGTAGAGGGCATCATTTTGGGCTAGATGAAAGAACTACAAAACAGGTGACAACTGCCGCTCTAAAAAAATAAAATAATAACGATAACACTTATCATGAAATTATATTAAGTCACCCAACCAAATCTTGATCAAGAACATCTATTAAAGAAAAGAGAAAATAGAGATACAACTGGCTTACGTAAAACATGAAAAATTCCATCAACCGCACGGATGTGAGATAAGAAATTATTCCCCAATCCTTGTCCTTCATGAGCACCACGAACAAGTCCAGCTATATCATGAATTTCTAAGAAAGCTGACACCTATCCAACATAAAGGTAGAAAATAATTTATCAATCCAAAAGATTGAAATTTAGTGCCAACTCACATAGGAAATTGTAGCACAAGCTATCGTAGATTTTCCAACACGAAGCAAGACACCATGCAGTGGTTATCCTGTAGATAAAACACAAAGCAAAATTCTTTCAATGAGCAATGAATGTTTATTCCCAGTCACTAACCTCGCTCTTTGGCTTGAACAGTTGACAAAGCCAATCAAATCGCTCGTCGGGAATATTGACTCGAGCCTCATTGGGCTCAATAGTACAAAAAGGGAAATTTTCAGCAGGTATGGATAACTTGGTAAGGGTGTTGAAAAGAGTTGATTTGCCCACATTCGGCAACCCAACCTGAGCTCCAACAAAAATTAAAAACAATTACCCAAAGAGAGTCGTATTAAGTTTCTCCCTCAGAAAATATACAAAGACACAAAAAAAAGTCCCTTTTTTATTTATATATTTTAGAATGAAATCAAATAAATCATTTTACAGTCTAGAAATAAAAGAGATGACAATCTACAAACCCGTTAAAAGCTTAAAATTGAAACATAATTAAATACTGGTCCACATTTATCAGTTAAAAACATGTTTTACTTCACTTCACCAAAAATACTGTTCTTGCCTTCAACTAGATTCATTTCGCACAACGACCAAAAACAAGATGATGTCTATGATAAACTATTAAAAAATAAAAAATCTATATAAAGAGGGCACCATCAAATATAAAAATAATACTTACAATTCCAATTTTAAGGTGGGATGAAAACCGACCAAGAATCGGCCTTTCAGCTGGGGCTTCCTTTGATTTAGCTGCTTTCGGAGGCATGTTATGTTATATTTTCTTCTCTTTTATGATGTTGATTATTGCTCAGAAATCCAAATACAGAAAGAGAATTGCAGTGAGATAATTCAGCAAGGAGCGAAAATGTCTTTTTTTAGGGTCTTATACGCAAATGCTTTATTACGATGCACACCCATGGGTTAGAATTGATCTCGGCGCATTTAGTATTGGGCTCAGTGATCGATCCAGCGTAATGGATCCTTTCAAATTTTAGCACTGTTTAATTTTAGGCATAATTACAAAAATTGTAAAATTTACACCAATTCAAAAATCAAGGACCAAACTTTATTTTTTCAAAAATCAGGTAATATATAAAATTCTAACCCTAATTTTTCACATTTCACCATCTTCTCTCTCTCTTCCCCCCCCTCCCCTCTCTTCCTCGCCGCCCCCTTCTCCCCCTCCCCTCCCCCATCCTTTCTGCGGGCAGCAGCTTACTGCCGCTGCAAGCAGCAGCAAGCGGCTGCCGACAGCAGTTGCCAGCGGCGGTCGCTGAGCAGCAGCAATCGCCGCTGCAAGCAGCATGCCGCCACTCGCAGCAGCGGCGGCCGCTGCTGCGAGCTGCTGCCTGTAGCAGCCGGCGGTGATGGGTGTTTGTTGTGTGGTAGATCTGGGCGGATGTGAATGAGGTGATATCTGGTGGCTGAGGGATGCGGTGGTGGTGGGTCCATTAGGCGGCTCTGATGGAGATTTGGGGAAATATTAGTGGTCCATTAGGTGGCGACTGGTGGTGGTGGTGTTGGCAGTCTGGTGGTGGTGGTCTTGTGGTTCTGTCATGGTATCGTTTCCGGCGGTGGTGTGTTTTTGGCGACGGTGGTGTGTTTCTTTGGCGGTGGTGGCGGCTGCAGTTGGGCATGGTGCTATGTGCAGTAGTGGTGGTGGTGGCGGCGACCATAGTGATAGCGGTGGTAGTCTGTGACCAAATGTTTAGTTATCTGTGACCAAATGTTTGGTTATCTGTGACCAAATGTCTGTGACCTGTGACCTAAAAATGTAATAATACGTGACTGGAAAATAATCTGTGACCAACTAATTTAAAGATATGTAACCTCGAAATAATATGTGACGTATAATGTTTTTGATCTGTGACCTCAAATAATCAAATTTGACGATATGTGACCATTAAATAAATCTGTAACTTATAATTATGAATCTGTGACCATTAATCACAAACTGTGACTTTATTATCATTATTTAATAAATATTTTTAATTAATTAAATTTATACCTGATTTTTGAATTTTCAAACTATTTACCTTATTTTTGAATTGAGGTAAAGAAAACACTTTAAATATGAATTTTTCCCTTAATTTTAACTATTTCGTTAAAAGTTAAATCCAAATTTAGAGCTTGTTTGTAACAATTAAAATACGATTAAAATTAAAAATATGATCGTTATTTGGTCATACTCTTTTAATAAAAATCAACAATAAGGACTATTTTATAATTTTAATCCGATTTTAATATCTACCGAATAGGCTCCTAAAGTGGTTATAATACACAATTTCAATTTTTTTAAAAATATATATTTTTTTTAAATTTCAAAAATGTCTTAATTAAGATATATTAATTAAATATATGAAGGTCATATTATTATACAATTTATGGTCACAATTACGTATCAATCACAATTATAGACGTCATATTCATAAATCACGAATTTATAGAGATCGAGACTTATTTCTCGGTCATAAATTATCAAATTAATGGATTACGTAATATTTCTCGATCACAGATGATATGATTCGAGATAGGCAATCACTTGGTCGAATTTTGGAATTCAAATTGAAGAAGTTGACAAGTCAAGGTTCAAGTTTCATGAAGAGTTCGAGAGCCGAAACGAGTTGGATTCAAGGTTTGAAAGATAGTTGGAAAGAAAACGAGCAGTGTGGACGAAAATGGGCATAAATTTTAGTTTGGTTGTCGGATTTTCGTCCATGAGTACATTTCGAAAATGGCACGAAATTCTGCACAAAACTACGCGAGTGAGTATTACTTTTGAACTTGCAGTCACACAGAAACAGGCAGAGAACAAGTTAACAGAAAATTGCTAATTTTTTATAGTTTCCAATTTGACAAAAAATACAATATTTTGATATCTTTTGTAATATTTAAAGTATTTTCTATTTTAACTACATTAATTAGGTTTTAGTGTAAATATGTTTATTTCTTTCATTGTAAAGAAGAACTTGTGACATAATGAAATATGAAGATTTTCTTTCTTGTTCTTAATGAACATTCGAACTTATCAAATATATTATTATATTTGTGGCGTTCAACCTTTAGAACTTATCAAATGATTAGACACCATTTGTGGCGTTCGTAAATCAAAGTTCGTTGGTTTTGTAATCAATAGATCATTCAAACTTTATTTTTGTTAGGTTGTTTGGTTCAATAATTAGCGGGTCAAGATTCTACCGTTTACAACCTAAATTTGGATTTTCCCGACATTTTCAATTAATTCCGCGATTTCCACATTGATCCCGCTCCCGAATTCGCGTCAACAGAATTTACAAATTACATTTTTTTATATGTGCAATCTCTCAAATTAATAGATCACATATTATTTCTCAGTTACAAAATTATAAATTTTATATATCACAATTTATTTATTGATAACAAATTATTAAAGTAATATGACACGTTACTTCTTATCACAAATTATAAATTCTATAAGTGACAATTTATTTTATGGTCTCAACTAATCAAATTAATTGATCACAAATTGCGTTCGATCACAAATGATCAAATTAATTTGTTACAATTTATTTCAAATTGTGAGTTACAATTACAAATTTAATCACAATCTCATTTTTTTAAATCACGTATTATTTACAATTTAGTTACAAACTAGTCACAATCACTCAAAATCCACCACCGACACTAATGGAACACCACTCACCACCAGAGCCACCACCCTTGAAACCACGACCACCACCAACAGCAGCACCCCCGCCGCCTAAACCACCACAACCACTACCCCCACTTACAATACCACCACCATTTGCAAAACACTAACAACCATCCCAAAATTCCGGCTAAGCTGCAGATTTGATCAGAAAACTACCGACCAAAAAAACCATCGATAAACCACCCACAGCATATTGGATTAGAAAAATAACAAACTGATCTATATTCAATACTGGTGGCCACGACTGCGAGGAACCTTGATCGCTCGCAACAAGGTCACGCACGCAGCGATGCTACTTCGTCGCGCACGACGATCACAATCAACAATCGCGTGGCACTGCTACAAGTGGAGCGATGCCGATGTAGGGAGGTGTTGGTAGAGAGAGAAGATAGAGATAGAGAGAGTAGGTATAGAAATGCATTAGGGTTGAGAGTTTAATTGTACAGGGGCGGATGTGGTGGGATGAGTAGACTCAAGGGTGTACATAACATTTCTCCTATGGATAATTCTTGCTGTACATAAAAGGATTACATAATGTGATGTGACACTCATCCGGTAGTTAATGTGAAAATGTGACATTTGAATTCAATGTTAGATATGTGCGAATTTATGTACCTCTCACAAGGTCTTTGTCATAGTTGTGTCCATAATAACACATAGGAGCCCCTATTGGGGGTGCTTGCGGGCCTAGGGGCTCCATATGTCCATTATGTTATGGGTTATATGCATAATACATATAGCTTAACCTGTAATTTAATTTTATTATTAATAATATTTAAAAATGAACTATCACCTAAATTTTGGATAAAAAATATTTAAACTTTAATTTTTAATTGGGAACATAAAAAGTGTGGTATAATTTCCACTTAATACATATATAATTGGAAAGTTAAAAATTACGGATCCCATAAAATGTGTGATAAAAATTAAATTTGGGGGGAGGGGTGGGGATTTAAAATGTAGACCAAACAATGACTTAGTTTTATTTAGATAATTTATACACATCTCGCGTAAAAATGGACGAAATGTCAAACTTTTTTTTTTTAATGTGACGAAGTACAAACTAGTCAACCTTATCAAACATACAATGAAAATGCTAATCTCAAATAATGGGTGCCCAAAGAGAACTCAAATTAATTTAGCCTACCTTATCAAATAGATTATCGATGGACGATGTGACTGTAAGTTTATGCTCTAGGTTCAATCAACTTTGGGCTATAACTATTATTTAATTAAATTAATATTTTAATAAATTAAATAATAGAGTTCGTATATTCAAGTTTTAGTGATTTGTTAATCATGATGAGTTGTGATTGTGATATACAAATTACATATGATTGAATCTTAAATTGTACGTGGTCATATGTAATAACGAGATACGGATACTGTTATTATGAATAGATCATCACGTGTGACATTTCTTACTTGTGAAGTAAGTAATTGATCTCACAAAACTGAAGTGTGGTGACACTTGAATGAACACGTGGATGTTTTGTTATAAAACAAAACATTGGAGACCCGTCGAAAGATTCCACATGAATAATTATATGAGTGTCAGTGGTTAATTTCTAACGTTCGATAGTGGAATTGGTCATTTGAATTGAGGTCATCATAGTGTCTTATATGAGGACAGTCATACTTTGGTGATATTGGATGTTGCTCTGCCAATGTCGCTAATACGAAATCGTTCGAGTATGTCAAAAATCATATGAAAGTTGTGAATGATCAATAGAGGATTTGTTTCTCTTAGATAGTAAGAGATTATGATCTACATTTCATCAGTTAAGTTGATAATGAAATTCCTGGCCAAAGTGAACTCATATGTCGAAAATGAGTTTTCAACTTACATTGACTTAACTTGTGATAAAAGATATGATTGATAATTGAGATTGACACATATCCATATCTCATAATTTATCGGATCATATTGACGAAAAGATTATAGTTTCACGAAAAATGAACAAATTTGGTTTTGTCATACCCGTGACATTTTCTGTCACATGTATTACTTGACACATTGCTAGATGTCAATTTGGGACGACAAATGTGAATTAGTGATAAATTAAAATGGAGGTTTTTTAATTTATCAATTTTAATTAGATTAAAATAATAATTCACGTCGTTGAGTATCGTGATTGAGAACTTAATGGGTCACAAAAAAAAAATCAGAAGAATGAGATTTACCAATTAATTAATTGACGAGTGTTAAATAATTAAATAATTATGCTGCTTATTAATAGACACGAATTAATTAATTAGATTAATTAAATCATGAACCAAATTTAATTAATTAAATATTGAATCATGTTAAGTTTAAGAGACGAGTCAACCCTGTTAGGACTTATATTAATAGGGTGCTAGGGTTTGAAAACAAAAAATGAAAAAATAATTTTGTTCTTGCTAGAACAAGAAAAGAAAACATTAGTCGTCATTTTTGTTCTTTGTATAGATCATCACTTAAGGCTGGAAAATTGAACACTTTGAATTGCAGATCGTGATCATTCAAGTTCGATAATCAGCAGAGGAGTTTGCAGAATTTATCAAAAGTATAATTCTTATCACAGTTTTTATCTAAACACAAAGCAGATCCTTTTATAGGAATTAAAAATTCTTTTATTTCCGCTGTGCATGATTAAGTAGATTCCCAACAGTGTCACCAAGCCAAACTCGTAATAACTCTAGAACCAAGCACCTTTCCCACTGATGAAGCCGTGTGGAGTAAAAAGCTCACTGAGGCGCTCGGAAGGGTCAGGAAATCCGGACAATATTGTCTTGTGACGACTCACGTGCATGCACGACAATTTTTTAAAATAAAAATTGAAGAAATATGAAACAGGATAGCAACCATGCAATTTATAAACCTATCAAGTTCATCAAGACCATAAGAACAAATATTAACGCAGAAACCAAAGTATTTTCATCTGTTACACAGAAAGGAAGCAGATTTTCTCATTTTACATTTATACATAAAATGAACAAAAAAAAAATCTCCATTGATCATACTGTCCCTTTGTTGGATCTGGGAATGTACAGAGGAAAATATGCTCTAGTTTACAGCAGATGCTCGATTCCCCTCAGCAGCATTATCAGTATTGGAAGGCCATTCTGCTGGTACCAACCGCCAAAAGTTGATGTACTCGGTCGTGTTCGCAAGAAAATCTAGTACACAAATATTTCTACATCAAGGCAAGTAATTCTCACACCCACTAATAATTGTGCAATACAGCAAAAATTTACAAGCCATGCTATATGTACTCCTTGGTTTCCATTGGCAAATTTGGATACATTGATTTTAAAAACACATTTTTCAATCAATGGTTAGATTTTGGACACATAAGAAGTGTCAACCAAAGTGTACACATTTGGGTGTACAAACAGTCTTATTCAAAATTTACTATGATAGAGGACTATCTCACCACAGAGTTCATTGATATGTCTCTGTGGCTTCTCCAGTTAATTCTCTTCGAACAAGCTCAAGGATCTCAGTAATCTGCAACGAAGCAAATAAACCGCTGGTTGATTAGATACTTCTCAACTTTCATTCAGAGAAAACACGTGGGCCACGCATAACATGCTAATGCAAGATAATAGCCTGAAGCCAAGTCTGGTATGGTGAATTGTACCAGATTGGATAGTATTAAAGGGAAAAAAATTTCTAAAAAAAAAGTCCATTGTAAGTTGTTTACTGTTAGGTACTACGAGGCATACCATGAAACCCACCCGCTCGGCTGCCACAAGCAGGCCCAAGTGGGGAGAGCACTTGAATCATGGACGTAATTGACTCAAATTGACTCAACATCTAAATCTAGTGGTAAGTAGATGTAATTGGAAAATGTTACAAAACATAATATAGGTCTCAGTTATTTTACTCAATTTTACATGGGAATCGATTAGGTACCTCCAGAAAAATAAAATAGCTTTTAGAGCATTTGTATCATTAAGAATGTAGCATATCGAGTAACCGAATAGTAGAAGAATCTCTACAATTATCATAAAATGGTAAGCGACAAATATATTAAACAAAAATAAAGAATGAAGAACATGACTCAGATTTATCTTACCCCAGGATAATGTTGTAAAACTGGAGAGTAATGATCAAGTGCTATGTATATCTTTTTGTGAAAATTTAAAAGAGCATCCACCTCATCCCCCAAAAGATCGACCTGAATTTCAAGGAAAATGTATAGTGATTGGCAGAGGAATTTTATAACCCTCAGATATATTAATTCAAAATTTGTCTCATACACAACTAACAAGTACTTCAAATACAAAATTAGTCAGCTGAATATTTAGAAGAAATAGCCAGGGAAAATGCTTGTAATAAATTTCAAACACAATGATTATGTTACATCAACAAGTAGGTCATGGAACCGAAAACAGGCAAAATGGATCAATAGACACAAAAAAAGAAAGATTTTCTTTTCTTTTCTTTTTTAATCTTCATTCCTCTCATGGCGTTCATGAGTTATTAGCTATCCTGTCTTTCATTTGCATGGATCGAGAAAAGAACGCATTTGGCTAAGCTTAAAGTAAGTCAAACTTACTTTTAAGTAAACTCTTGTTTTCAAACATGTTTAGACATGTCACTCTCTTCTCATAAAAAAGTTACTTATTTTGACAATAAGGTAGGAGATACTTTCAAACAAGTAACTTACTCATCACCAAATTTGACTTTCACAAATTATTATTTATACTAAAACTTATTTACTTGTAAGTAAATTTTTCAAGCTCAGCCATTCATGCACTAAATCTAGTACAAGATGTCTAGCTAATATATAACACAAATTATACAGCCATTACCCCCCACAATATGCAAACGCAAAAGAAGAAAATTAACATTATCATAATAATAATTCTCAAAACTGGTTAGTCAATTTCTCAATCCTTAAAAGGTTCTGGCTTTCCATATTTTAGAGAAAATTTAAAAATAAGATCCAAATACAGCATATCCTAAGTGCCAACAAGTTACCTCAGCCTCGGCCATTTGAAGGTCCACACATCTCCTCTCGAATCTCTGTTTGTACATCTGGCCTGTTCTTCTGAGTACATTAGCTACCTCAGTAAGAGATTTCAATTCGGATTGTGCATCTTCCAACCTGAAAATTTTGCGTTGCGTGTTAGGATCCCCAAACTAATGAAGACAGTCAATCTCATCAGCAGATTATGTCTTTTAGGCAAAGCATATTATGCCCCTGTTTGGTACACATTAAAATTTTCATTTTTATTCTTCTCATTTTCAACCACACATTTTTCAATAAAATAATATTTTCCATCACATCAACAATTTTTTTTTTTTTTCAACCACACATTCTCCATTAATCTACTATTCCAAAATACATTTTTCCAAAATAATGTGGCTCAAACACATCCTATATATGATGGGCAAAACCTACTTTGTGTGAAATGTTTAACTTGTAGAGTGTGTGTGTAATAATATATATACAAACAAAACAACAACAAAAAACTAGATTTATTCCTAATAAATCTGAGGTTGGCTACATGAACCCTTCTTCGTCATTCCCCAGTGTCCGTTGCTACATCTGAAGAGCGTGTGCATGTGTGTATAATAAACATAAATCCAACTAGTTAAGGCTAGATTGCCCACTAAAAACAGATATTCTGCCTTTGAAGTTGAACATAGTTGTAGAATTATGTCTCTATAATTTTCAACACCATTCGTAAAATAACTTCACTAGACAAAAGCACCAAAAGAACATTCCACTTTTACCAGGAACTAAAAAGAGAAATAGCCACTATTAGAATAAACTAACATAATGCAAGTTAATATAGACACAAATCGAGTAAACATATTTCGAACAGTACCTTGAGTTATTCTTTTTGATACTTCCAGATATTCTGCTTCCAAAATCATCAAGCATTTTTGTTACCAGGTTCATTTGGTTAATTAGTTCCTTCTGTTGAGTTTTTTGTCTAATCTCGGCAAGATCAGCAGCCAATTTTCTCTTCTCACTAGCTTCCTTCAACTCCCTCGTGCTCTGTTCAAGCATATTTATATTCACATTATCTACTTCAATTCGGTCCAACGCTTCTCTCAGCTGACCCTTTACTAACTCTAATTCCTTGCTACTCTTCATAACCAACCTTTTCTGCCAACTTGCAAGTTCTCTTAAGTTATTTAGCTCTTGAGAAGCTAGCTTAAACTGTGCACTCTCTTTTGCCAATGCAGCTGATATCTCCGATGCAAACTTCTTGTTCTCTTCTATTGATTCTTCCAGCGTGAGAACCCTTTGCGTTAGTCTTTCCGTTTCTTCAATCTTCAACCTTAACTCATTTTCCTTTTCAAGATATTTGGATTCTAGAGATATTCTCTTTTCATTCCCAATTAAATATTCCCGATACAGCCCATTGATTTTTCCCTCAGCGTCCCTTGTGGCTTCCCTAAATAAGAGTTCACATAGTCCTTGCGTGATCAATGATTCAATATCTGAATCTTCAATTTCATATCTGATTGTAGTTTCAGCAGGGAAAGCTGCTCCACTGAGAAGTATATCATAAACTTCCCTCGTAATAAGAAACTCCATGTTGGTTTCTTCAGTGTCACGTCTCATCTGTCCATCCAGCTCCTTCAAAACACATTTATAGACTTCTTCAGTAAGGGAAGCTTCTTCACGCATATCTTCCATTGCTGAATTAAGATTTCCATGAAGCTTTAGCATGTCTTCCTCAGCTGCATAATGCTGCAACATTTTCCTTGCAGCACCAGAAACCTGTGATTCTAGACATTTAACTTCCTTTTTCCTATCAGTAAGTGCATCTCTGAGTTGACGATTTTCGCAGAGAAGGGTGTTGAGTCTGTCCTTCAATTTAACCAGACACTCAGTATTATTGATTAATGCAGAAAATTTATCAGTTTCTAAAAGGACACCATCCAGTTTTGAAATAATTTCAGGAATCTTTCTCCTCAACACATCAAATTCCTCATCTTTCCTATGGGACAGAAAAGAACTCTTCTGTTTAAGGTACTCCCGCTTTTGAGTAAAATATTCTTCAGTGTTTTGTAGCAAAGCAGACTCATGGTCCCTCCTCATCTTTCTTATGATCTCATTGAAATAATTCACCAGTTGTTCCTTTGTCAAGTGCTCTAACTGTGCAACATGGTTGCTCAAGCCCTTATGATGAATATGATCCATATCATGAGATCCATGAGTAACTAACTCTGTTTCAGGATGAGAGAGCAAGTTCAGGATTGAATCTAACTTGGTGCGTATGCTAGAAATATCTTCAAACATTTGAAGCAAATTCTTGATGGGACTGCCACAAAATCGAGCATTTTGTTCCCATAATTTCCCTTCAAACTCCTCTTGAAGACTCCTACTTACACTCTGCATCACCATATCCTCAATTTCTCCTTGTATATCTCTCTCCTGCTGCCACTCCACAATTTCTTTTTTAGACGACTGAAGCATATCATCCACCCGTGTGCAGATGGTGTCCACCACTTTCTTTAAATGATCTAGTGTCCTATCCACACGCAACCAGCTTCCTGATTCCTTCTCGTGCAAAATTTCACCCAAAACTACCAACTGAGAACCTGAACCAATCTCCATCTTAACCTTCTTGAACTGCTCTCTTGCCTCATTTCTTAAACCGCACAAAGACTCCCTGACTCTGTCAGGGTCCACATACGCATCTGATAAAATCAAACTCCTCCCACGATTCCCATTATCTAAATAACTTGGAAATACCGGAGCCTCTAAAGACTCAAATTTATCAACACACACATTGCAGGATCGTAATTGTTCCTTCAGTTTTTCCACTTCCAAGTCTTTGGCTGCAATTTTCTCAGCCGCCTCTTGTTCCACGGCATTCACCATCCCCTTTATAACTGAGTCACTCACCATCGGCGAAATTATTAACCGGTTACTCATATCTTCCCAATACTCCTCCAATTTTTCCAAAACCTCATCAGCGAAATTTGCCCTTTCCTTTTCATCACTATTCAGTCGCCCTAACACATATTCTTGAGTACCCATAACACGTATACACCTGAGTAAATAAACTAAAAATAACCAAGTCAAAACAAATTTACCTTAAAATTTTCCAAGTCTATATAATTCGATTAGAAATTAATGCTCCAAAAATAAACGGAAATCACATTCAAGAAGCTCAACTACAATAAATGGCGGAATAAAACGAACGGAAACTCACCCAAAATGGGGTTTTTCAATTTTTCTTACTTCTTCAAGATAAAACACAGTGGATTTGGGGAGGATACTTGATCGTTACAAGTTTGGAATGGAAAGTGAAGTGGAATTATTAAAGACGCTCAAGTCGACATCACTTGACTTTGGCGATGCTAACGAATTTATTCACGACTGAGACAGATGGCGTATACATAATTTGTTGGTATTTGGGTGTGTACATAGTATAACTTACCAGGTTATATTTTGTTTTCATCCTTAAAAAAGAAAAAGAAAAATTGCCACATTTCTTTACTTTAGTGAAAATCATTTTTACCTTTCAAATTGTTTTTAATATATTTTCACCATTAATTTCATCTTTCATTGTGCAAGGGGTACTTTTTGTTTTATCAATTTTATGAATTAGAAAGTATGAAATTATGAATAATTACACATTTGATTGCACAAATCATTCTTTATATTCATTTTCATCCAATGTGTCAATAACTAACTGTAAAATGACGAATATATCATTAATTTAAATAAAAATTTAAAGAATTAATCGGAACCATAGTTTCAATTTTTTTTAAAAAAGTGTATACGAATTCCGAATAAATTATTAAAAAATTGAACATTAAACTTTTTCTTTTTTAAAAAAGCGCAAACGAGCCTCAAATAAATTATTAGGAAATTAGAATTTTTTTTATATATATAGAAATTCAAATAAGTCCGAAATAAATTATTTTAAAAAAAAAAAATAATAATAATAATTTTCTTTTTAAAAAATAGGAGGGTACATTCATCATTTCACAATTCTTTAGGTTTAATAGCACAAAACATCCATACGTTTGGCATGTAGTGTGCAAAACGTCCATACGTTTCAATTTTTTGGAATTTCACCTCTATTTCAACGTTTCATTACAGAAAACGTCGTTTTCACCTATTTTTTTTTATGTAAAATGACCAATATATCATCATATATATAAATAAAACAAAAATAAAGAATATTGCTCATAAACTTTTTAAAAAATACAAACAACTCCAAAATTTATTTGTGCCAAATTGACACCGAAATTATCTTCTCCTTCCACCCCATCCATATTTATTTAGCCCCGTTTGGCCCCAATATACTCGACAATTTAATGAGCAAAACTTCAAATTTTAACAATATTTTATGTGCAAGAAGTGTCGGTGGATAGGCCCTACTTGACTCCATTTGATTAAGTACTTCATCGGGTTACATACATAAAATATTGGACTATGCTACACTTACCAAATATTTTACCAAATCTTTTACCAACTCGACACGTGGCCGCCCCTCCAATAGGGGGCGGCCACGTGTCGAGTTGGTAAAAGATTTGGTAAAATATTTGGTACAACAAGATTAATCCTAAAATATTTGATCACATAACGAACAAAATTTCAACTTTAATTGGATTTATTTTTTGATATTATAGGAGAGGTGTCAAACGAATAGATCCGACTTTGAGTCCAAAGCCATGATATGCTATTGTCACGTGCCATTTTCCTTTTTAATATTTGGATATGTTATTTGTATTACAATAATAACTAATAATTGCTTATTGTTGTTTTTTTTTTTATATCGCAAGTGTACGATATCGAACAAGTAATATAGTGAATTTTTGAGTCCAAATTATCGTTCCTACGAAAATTATACTTTAGGTTTTGATCTATTTTTTCTAATTCCTATTCGATAAAAGCAAGTAAATATTTACGATGATTGTGAATATTTTGACTAATAACTTTTAACAAATTGAAAATATAAAATGATTGCAAACAACGGATAATTGAAAATTCAAATATGTAATGAATATTAGGGCATGACAATTTCATCTATTGATCACATTTATTCTTAATTCAAAATTCACAATTCCAATGTAGTGTTCGATCGAATTTTTCTATTGTATTCAATTTACCCCTCTTGAGTTCTCATTGAGCCTCTTTAACTAATTCAATTATATATCTCTATGTAAATCAATTCTACATCTAAGAATTCAAATTATGATCGTAATAATTAATATATGTAACTCTACACTTTATACTAATTTATCGGACTTTATTATATGGTCTAAATCTCAAACTTACCACTCGATTCGTAAGAGACTCACATAATAATCAAATTATTGATCATGTAATTTAATGCATTAAACTCATAATAAAACCAACACATAAAAGAATAAAATACAGAAATCTTGAAATTAAAAAAAAAATCACAAGTCGATTATATTGTTTTTCCTAATTTAAAAATTATTTATTCATATTATAAAAATAAAAACATACAAAAGTGAAAAAATATCACAAAAAATTGACGAAATATGAAAATTTATGGTGTGTGCAGTTTCGTTTCTTTTTCTTTTTTCTTCCTTTCTCTATCTCTCTTCCCTGCACGTGTCTTTCTCTCTCTTCTCTAGTCCTTTTCTTTCTTTTTCTCTCTCCTACCTTTTTTTTACTCTCTGCGCTTTTCTCCTATCCGCCGCCTTTCCACGTGTTTTCTTCTTTTTCTCTTTCTCTTTCTGATTTCTTTTCGTCGCTTTTCTTTTCCATTACCTTTCTTTTTACTTCTCCTTTCTTTCCTGCTACAACGCCTTTTTTCTTCCTGTTTTATGTGCCTTTCTTTTCGTGTGTTTTGTTCCGTCTCTATTTTTTTTCTCACCCGTTTCCGTACGTTATTATTATTATTATTTTTTTGTCTCTCTCTCTCTCTCTCTCTATATAATTTGGGCCTCGAACTAAAAATTTCAATACAAGTATGTTTAAACTCATTTAACTCCAATCTATTTAATGTATTATTTCTCTCCTAAGAATTCATCTTTGTATTCTGGCATTTTTTGTCATTTTTTTATTCTTTTCATCAATTCTTTATTACACAATATAACATAAATTGAGTAGAATTTGATCCAAAAGACAATAAAATATAATGATTTAGGACTACGAATAAGTATATAAACTACACTTATCTCACCCCCAAACTTGAATCTTTGTTTGTCCTTAAACAAAATGAAAATCTAACAAACAATGTCAATTACCTAATTGGTGACCGGTCAATCAAGTAAAGCAACAAAATTTTACTAGCTAACCCGACTTTTTATCTCGGATTGAAATCAAAATATCAAATATATGCACAGCTTCAAAATCACAATACATAAATTAAAATTCATTTTTCAATGTAAAATCGACGTGTGTGAAGAATTAAGTATAACATTATAAATTCATAAGTTATTTCAATTCTCGATCCTCAATGGTCAAATATATTCTTTCATCACTCATAAGATTCACACACCCCTAAACTTATTTTTTTCACTCTTTTCCAATATGTGAATTAATGTTGGATTTTTTTACCATCTCCACCTCTCTAATTTGACAAAATTTCACCAATCGGTATTCAACATTTCAATAAACAAGGATTCTCCATTAAGTTTGATTGCTTCAATCTCTAGTACTTAACTCGACTAACAATTTCTTATCAAAAGTCAAATTTTCTTAAACATGTGTTTGAGACATAAGCAATGCATTTAGTGCGTCTTCTGTTTCATGCACCTACTTTTT
Source organism: Fraxinus excelsior (assembly GCA_019097785.1). Classification (NCBI taxonomy): domain Eukaryota; kingdom Viridiplantae; phylum Streptophyta; class Magnoliopsida; order Lamiales; family Oleaceae; genus Fraxinus; species Fraxinus excelsior. The sequence goes on from CM032631.1 coordinate 2,440,764, forward strand.
TAAATTTTTTTTCAATATTTTTTTTCTTTGTTTGAAGCATTCTCTCCCTTAATCTTTCTAAATGACCCATACAAGCTTTCGATCGATAACTCCCAAGTCAAATGACCATATGTCACCAGGTTTTTAAAGATCCCTGCAGATTTAATTGCCCAAGTCATAAAGGTTACGAAAATAATTTTTTTAACAAAATATCTTTTTATACATTGATTAGTGCAATGTCCCTCATTTAATACCAATTCAAATAAAACGACATTTAACTTGAGATTTTCACTCAATTGTATCACATTGACCTTAGACAATCCACACAAGATTTTTAATTTCAGATATGAAATCCCTATTTATCTCAATATATTCATACAACAGTGAAATCCCTCCAAACTATTCTATATTTGGTTTAAAAATGTAAAATTTAGTGGTTTTGGGTTTAACATCTATGGTTCACTATTTCAACTAATCCAATTATGAAATCAACTCATTCCTACACAATAATTACCTTAATTCGTGTGCTCATTATATATGAAATTTCACATAGAAAAGAAAAATTAATCTAAGCATGCAACGTATTCACCATTTATAGATCAATTAATAATTCAATATATTCGTCATTGTCAGCCAGACCAACTAACTCACACAAGCATACAAAGAGATTTTTTAAAAAAAATGTAAAACAGTAAAATCACACAAAACACATTAAAAAAATGAAAACTCATGTTTTCCACCCCCAACTTAAAATAGACATTGTCCCCAATGTTTTTAATCCTAAATTTGCATATAAAGGGGTGATGAAGAAAATAAAGAAAAGACTCTCCTGATATGGCTTGTAATTCAATTGCTAATTTTCCTATTGCTCATGTTAGTTCCTTGGTCAATATTGATTTAAATGTTCTGCGACGTCATATTCCTGAAAAATAAAATAAAGTATTAAGATCAAATAATTAGAACAAGTGTTACTTGATTCTAACATCTAATAAACCAACTAACATATCGAAGATATAAGGGAAAACATAGTACGGATGATGAGTCACAAATAAATTTAAAATAAACAAAATTATTCTAAAAAACAAAATAAATAAAAAAGACAAAAGTTTGGACCGCCTCCCAAGAAGCGATTCATTAACGTCATTAGTTTGACTTTGTGATATGTTTGATCACGGTGGCTCGAACCAAGTTATGTTATCATTGCACTTTGTGCAATTTTCATTTATGCACCCTTTTTTTGCTCTCCATATTTTGATATTTCCATTTTCATCTCTGCAAAGAAGTCCACCAAAGTTTGATTTTCTATTCTTACAGCTTCATTGATTAGTGGCTCTTCTTTGTCAATTCTACAACACCTATTGTTGTTAGAAGGTTTCTCAAGTATGGTATAAATATTAAGTATCTCTTATTTGTCCCCCTCCCTCAATATTGACTTATCCTTCTTCATGTCAATTAGAGTTCGACCAGTTGCTAAGAATGGTCAACCCAAGTGTTTAGGCAATTAGCTCAAATAAATTCACCCGTAGAGGAATCCATCTGAGATTTTGACAGTGGTGAGAGTCCAGTGTAAAAGTACTGCACTTGATTACGAATTGTGATTCCATGATTGGACGCTTTCGCATCAGCTCTTTGAATCTATTTCATGCCTCATTGTATCTCTATCTATCTTTCTGTTGGAAAGTTTGAATTTCCAATTTTATTTTAGCTACTTTCGCCGGTGGAATGAATTTATTGCAGAATTTTCTAGGCATTCTTCCCATGTAGTATTGCGTACGTGAGTTTCTGCGTCTAACCACTCCAATGCAGAATCTCTCAGTGTATATGGAAATAGTCGCAACTTAATAGCATTCTCATTAACCCCCAGAAGCATGGAAGTTCCAACAATTTCTGATAAATCTAGAGATATGTATGTTCGGATTTTCATGAGGTAACCCGTAGAATTGGAGAGTGTTGCTCATCAGATTGATCTACTCCACCCTTATCTGAAAATTATTTACCCCGAAATTTGGATACACAATACTGGAATGCGCAGAAGCGGCTATGGGGTCAAGAACATAGAGACGGGCAAGTCTCATTCGTTTATTTCTCTATGCTCCTGCTGCTGATCCGGTAGCGCAGCTACTCTTGCGGCCACTTGTCCAATGGCTGAATAGGAATATTTTGATCGTCGGCCATTTGATGTTGTTTGTGTTTGTGTTCTTTGCGTTTTCGTCGGAAAGTACGTTCTGTTTCCGAGTCAAACGGTTCAAGATCGTCGCCTTGGGAACAGAGCATACAACGAACACTTTTCTCTTTTTTTTAAAAATAAAAATAAAAGAAAAGAAAGTAAAATCAAATCAAATAACAGTTAAGAATAAAAAAATTAAGACAAAAGTAAATAGTCTCCGACAACGGCGTCAAAAACTTGTTAAGTTTTTTATATCGCAAGTGTACGATATCGAACAAGTGATATTGTGAACCTTTGAGTCCGGATTATCGTTCACATGAAAACTATACTTTATGTCTTAATCTATTTTTTCTAATTCTTATTTGATAAAAACAAGTAAATATTTATGATAATTGTAATTATTTTGACTCATTACTTTTAACAAATTGAAAAATATAAAATGATTGCAAACAACTGATAATTGAAAATTCAAATATGGGATGAATATTAGGACATAACAATTTCATCTACCGATCACATTTATTCTTAATTCAAGATTCACAACTTAATGTAGTGTTCGATCGAATTCTTCTATTGTATTCAATTTATGTTTCTCGAGTTCTTATTGAACATATTTAACTAATTCAATCTCATATCTCTATATGAATCAATTTTAGTTAAACGAAACACTAGATATAAGAATTAAAATTATGATTGCAATATAAGCATCTCTACACGTTATACTAATTTATCGGACTTTATTATATGATTTAAATCTCAAACTCACCTCCCGATTCGTAAGAGACTCACATAATCATCAAATTATTGACCATGTAATCTAATGCATTAAATTCATAATAAAACTAACACATAAAAGAATAAAATACAGAAATTTTGAAATTAAAAAAATAAAGGATTATAAGTCGACTACATTATTTTTCCTAATATAAAAAATAATTATTTATATTATAAAAATAAAAACATGCAAATGTGAAAAAATATCACCAAAAATTGACAAAACTAGAAAAAAATTTGGTGTGTGCAGTTTCATTTCATTTCTTTTCCTTTTTTCTTCTTCTCTTCCTTATGCGTGTCTCTCTCTCCTCTCTCTCCTTTTCTTTCTTTTTCTCTCCTTCCTTTTTTTAATTTTCAGTGCGTTTTTCTCCTGTTCGCTGCCTTTCTGATTGTTTTCCTCTTTTTCTGCTTTCTTTTCCTGGCTTTTCTTGTCTCTTTCCTGCTAAAGCGCCTTTTTTCTTCCTGTTTTATGTGCCTTTCTTCTCGTGTGTTATGTTCTGCCTCTTTTTTTTTTCTCCACCGTTTCTGTGCGTGAATTTTTTTTTTGTATATATATATATATGTGTGTGTATATATATACATATAGATTTAATTTGGGTGCCTCCAACTAAAATTTTCAAGGGAAAAATTTATATTTAAGGTGTATTCTTTACCTCGATTCAAAAATAAGGTAAAATAATTTGAAAATTCAAAAATCATGTATGTATTTAATTAATTAAAAATATTTATTAAATAAAGTCACATTTTGTGATTAATGGTCACATATTCATAATTATAAGTTACAGATTTATTTACTGGTCACATATCGTCAAATTTTTTTATCACAGATTATTTTGAGGTCACGAATTTTTAAATTAGTTGGTCACAAATTATTTTTGAGTCACATTTGTTGGTCACAAATTATTTTTCAGTCACATATTGTCAAAATTTTTAGGTCACAAGTTAAACACTTGGTCCAATGTTCTAAAAAAGTAAAGCATGACTAGACGTGGATGTCAAACTTCAAGTTACAAGTCTAGGCGAAACTTAGGCGTAAAAAAACGTTTTTCAATTTTAATTTTTAATCATTGTAAAAAAATTTAATAATTTAATAATACATACCAAACATTTAAAATTATAAAATATTGTATTTACTAAATAATTCCTACATAAAGATAAGTTTCAAAATAATAATTACATAATGTAGATAACTTGTAATTTAAATCTTATCTAATCTAAGTCTTTATTGGACTCCAATTCATTTTAAAGTATTATCTTTTTTTCTGTTCTTCCGTCTTCTCAGTTCTTTGGAGTCTGAAATTTTTTAAGTTTGAAGAAATAGTAGGCTAATGAGTCTAGACTGTAGGTTCTATTTTTTTTAAAAAAAGGAAAAAATTGGGCTAGAGGCGCGCCTAGACAAGAATTAAGCTGTCAACAACAATGTTGACCGCTTAATTTCCGCTTAGGCTAACACCTAGGCACGCCTAGGCGAGTATTAAGCGGTCAACAACAGCGTTGACCGCTTAATTTCCGCCTAGACTTAAGGCGAAGTGTTTTCATCACGCTTCGCGCCTAGGCGCGCTTTTTAAAATGAAGACTTGGTCACAGATAACCAAATACTTGGTCACACACCACTGCCACAAGATTGCACCAACAAAGAGACATACCACCACCTTCATCACCGCTACAGCCACCATCATTCCCTTCGCCACCAATAGACAACCTGCACGACTATCATCGCACCACCACCACCGAACAACCACAACCACCAACACCACCACCCCTCACCACGACAACCACTGCTAAAACACGACCATTTACAAAACTGAAAACAACACAACCACCGAATGTTGTTGCCGCCAACTACACCAATAGCCACTGCCTAACTCATCTAGGGTTTGTTTGATTTGGGCATTCAATCACCGTAGGGCGCTGCGCATTCGCTGCACCTTCGCGATCGCCACCATATGCAAACCACCAACCCAAAGTCAACTCAACCATCGCCTGCACGACGACCACCTTCGCGACTGCCACCATCACCTGCACACCGCCACCACCTTGGGGAATCTCGATTTAGGGTTCGAATAAATTTGGGGAGAGTTCGGCGGTACATAGAGAGTGGAGAGGAACGCGAGAGATAGAGGTGAGGGAGTTGTGAGTGAGTGATAAATTAGGGTAAGAATTTTATATAGTACCTGATTTTTGAATAATAAAACTTGATCCCTGATTTTTGAATTTTAATTTTCAAACACCTAATTTTTTATAATTTCCCAATTTTCAATACAAGTATGAGTCCATTTAACTTCAATCCATTTAATATATTATTTCTCTCCAATGAATTCATCTTTGTATTCTGTCATTTTTCGTCACTTTTCTATTCTTTTCTTCAATTCTTCATTAAACATAAAATTTTATCTACAAAATACAATATAACATAAATTAGGTAGAATTTAATCCAAAAAATAATAAAATATCATGATTTAAGGCAACGGATAAGTGTATATAAACTATACTTATCACTTGTAAGATTTACAAGACATTGATATTAGTTATGATTAATAATGTCTCTTTCCTTGATGGCGTTAGACAACGATTGTTTTTATTGATATAATCTCTTTTTCGGTTTTGTCATTAAAAAATGAGGATTATAAACGGACAACATATCAATTAGGATGATTTTCAATATTGGACGATTTTTAGATTGTATATTCAAAGAGAGAACAAAAATAGGATTATATAGTAAATCGATTTTCAATACTGGACGCATAGAACTCAATCAAATTGCCAGCCCGTGATTATTTCTCGATTATACTAAATTGTTATTTAGTCACGTTAGGTACTGGCTGATGAAAATTGACATAACTTTATGTTAAAGTGTATTTGTTGACCTCATTTCTCGCACCGTTGACGTGGACAATAGATATCGGGCTCACTCGTTTTCTCTCAAGTTATTTCCAACACGCGTGGAATGATTGTTAGTCGATAATAAAACAAGGTTTGAACGTGAGAGAAGCTTTATAACATGAGACAAAAATGTTCGGGTTCCAGCAAAATATATGAGATAAATTATACGATAATGAACGATCAACTAGAGTCAAAACTCAAAACCAAGATCACACCACAAACACTAAAAATTAAAGATTAATACAAAAAGAAGAGAATATATGGCTTGCATTCAATACTATTGCATTATCTCCCAAATGATACAAATGTGGGATATTTATAGAATTACATGTGAGATAGTAACCATTGGATGGGGGACACGTGGCTTCATCTCTTTTACCGAAACATCACATCCGCATTAAATATCCCCAAAATGGAGGCGGTCATCATATGACCTATGCAGCTACCCTATAACCTATGCTAAAGAGATTATCCTTCCCACTCATTATAAAAACCCAAACAATCATTTTAGAAGGATTTCATAAATTCAAGATATTCAAATGTGGATCGTCACAGCCTTAATTGAGCCTCGGTCTACTTCGTTGAACCTCGCTACGTAAGCAAATAAGTTTTGTTTAGACCTCGGATTTGTCTTTAGCAGCAGGGGTGGTCAACATCATGAATTGTTTCGATAAAAGTGGGCTTCAGAGGGTCAAATTTGTCTGGACTCTGGTAGATCTTACTCCACGTGGGATGTTACATAGCTTCGGCGAAAGGTACTTTGATGGGTCGGCTGAACCACGTTGGAGCCTAGGTTGCGAAACATAACAATATTATTTATCACATTACTATTTTCAGCGTATTATTGTATATGTATTACTTTAATATATTCAATAGGAGAATGATTGGGCAAGAACCATAATCTATTTGACATCCAAGGTCCAAACAAATTTATAACATTATTTTGTCATCAAATACAAAGGAAATATGCTTAATCAATGTGTATGCATGATCCAACTAGCTCATATTAGTATTCCTCTGCCTTTTATTGGTTCCAGAACGAAACCTTTCCACTGGCGAACAACCTCGAACGTATGGATTTGCCACAGCTTGTGGTATGCAAAACTTTTTATAACCACCTTTACGATCGCAAGGGAGTTCTGGGAAATCAGGATAATTGATAAACTCAACACCTCTTGCGACAGAAGCAATTGCAGCCATGACAATCACCAAAATAAACGCGCATAATGTTGGTTTTGATATCCCCATTTGTTTCTCAATCTGACATTGAAGGGAATTGTGAATGAGCTATAGCCATCTTCGGCCTCTATATCTATACAGATAAAAATAGCAATTCATTAACTTCATTTAGGATAATTCCTAACATAGATGATATGTAGCACTAATGGTTGACACAATCATTCTACACAGATATAATGATTGATATAATTTTTGACATAATATCACACGACAATCTATCATTGGATTGTTTAAAACAACGATAGCTTTTTCTATCAATTCCATCTAACTAACGCATATTACGTCACTTTATCTATCACATACTTTCTGGCGAAATAACATTTTTTTCTTACTTAACAGTTAACACTAATCTAACTGGCAATGACCCCATCATTCGTTGTCCAATAAATGTACAGGTGGCAAGTCAATGTGGATTTGAATCTATTCTTATCTCATTTATAGTGGCTAAATTTGACCAAATCATGTTTGGTTTAGAAATTTTTTTTAATTAAAGTCAACAATTAATTTTTACTAAATTCACTATTTTTTTAATCATACATTTTATCAAAAATATTCAAAAAATTGATTTTTTTTTTTTTTTTTTATCTAAACCAGTATAAAATGAATTTTATAGATATTGCAATTATACGACCCTTCATTCTAACACATCAATCACTAAAATCCCAAGTTTACAAACGAGAAAAGTCTCGTTTCATCGACCTTCATATGCGCCGGATTTGGTCAAGAAGCTCTAATGGCAAAGCATGTATCCAATATCACAGCAAAGGATGCTCAATATGTTGAAATTTTTATTCATACGTTTTTTTTTAATCATCTCAAAAATTTTACGCACTTCATGAAATAAAATTTTGTATATTTTTCCCTTTATATTTTGTATTTTTCGGTAATTTCCAATTTGTATGCATGATAAGTTGAAGACTTGAAGCAAGATATGGAAGACCAGGAGAAAATGTGGTTGAAGCACAAAACAAGTTTTCTTCATTAACTAATGGTAACAATCGGCTACAGCTTGAGCAGAATCAATAGACTTCTATGTGCCACTGGTCGTTCTTTTTCAGTAGTCAGAGCTTCTCGTCCCAGCTCTCCCCCGCAATCCTCTCGAGTGATCCTGAATCCCCGGCATCATCCCTTTAAGCCCAAAGAAATAAATGTGTGCTCCGTCATCCAGAAGTTTAAAGCTCTCATCACTGTACTCTTCAACTTTATCGTGAGCGTACATCCTGGGGTGGAGCAACAATTTTTTGTCAGGGGCACAACTTATCGATGTTGAACGTTGAGTTTTTGTCATGAATGTAATGATAATAAAAATATAAAACAATAAGAGGACAATCTTAAAAATGACATAGTTTATTAATTACACTCGTTCCTTTCAAGTTTTCATATTTCGATATCATTGTACAATAACTTCATTATCGAGTTTCAAAAATATTTTTCTCTACATAAACAATTGTGCAATCATTCATCCATTAATCACCCATCCGATTACGCAATCTATCATTTACAATACTCGTTGCAGAAAATACTCTCTCTACAGTAGCGGTAGCAACCGGTAGAATCAATACTAAAGTCAAAAGCTTGTAAACCAATGTATATACCATATTTTTCTTTGTCAGAACTAACTTTTTTGCAAGATCATCAAGGTCGTTCAAGTTTTCAAACTCTTTGTTAGAGCACATGTAAAAAATATAAGTCTCAGGTTAATCATGAAGTACAACGAGATCTAATGGAGAGAAATGGATAAAGTTCAGCAAGTCGAATCAAACTTTTCTTATCAAAAGAAGAAAATGAATCTTGTTGACATAAACAAGCTACAACACGAGTAATTCTGTATTTACCTCTGAGAATCGATCATTCAATTCTTGAAGTTGAAGATCGATGACAGAGTAGAACAAATCGATCTGATAATGATGTAAATTTGTAAGTTCTAAAGGATTTCGTTGTGGGCGACCACGAAGTGCACGGCGTACAAACATTTCATCCATGTCGGGTACATCAATATAACGATGTTGACAGAAAGAACATACTTCTTCCAAAATGAGTCCCACCATTCATCTTTCATTATTTGTAGTCGTGTTTGCATAACTTCACAAATTACATTGCATTCACAATGTTTTGATCTTTTCGTTGTAATGATTTTGACAGTTCATTTGAAATCCTCAAGACACTTTTCATCAATTGTAAATTAAATGCAAAATCAAATGTCTGTATCGACTCCAATAAATTTGTCGTATCGGATCTTTGGTCACAAGAACAAGAGTCATCTTCAACAATCATTGCAAGTACATCAATAACATAAGAGAGCATAACGAGTAAGCTGACCAATGAATCATAATGTGAACCCTGTCGCGTATCACCAGCACGTTGAAGGGTTGTTTTTTGATTAAGTCCATGTCCACTTAAAATCTCACCTTTCTCCAATGCCTAAACAATAAAGTTTGATTTCTTCTTTCGAATAAGATCACAACATTTAGAAGATGCTCTAACAGTATTTACCACATCACCGACTACACGAAAGAAGTTAGTAATAGAAATATTCTACTTCGCAATAGCTACAAGAGCTAGTTGGAGTTGATGAGCAAAACAGTGAATGTAAAAGGCGCATGGATTCTCCTTTAAAATTAGTACTTTTAGACCATTAAATTTACCTTGCATATTACTTGCCCTATCATAACCTTGTCTTCTCAATCTAGACATGCTCAAGTTATATCTAGAAAATACATTATCAATTGCAGCCTTCAGTGATAAAGTTGTGGTACTTGTGACATGTTAAAGCCCTATGAAGCGTTCATTCATATGCCCACTTTTATCTAAATAACGTATTACAATTGACATTTGCTCCTTCATTGACACATCACGAGATTCATCAACTAGAATAGAAAATAACGAATCGCCAATATCTTTGATAATAACATTGATTGTCGTTGACGGCACAAGCATTTACCATATCCTTTTGAACATTAGTTGATGTCAATTTGTAATTTTGAGGAGCATTTCCAAATGTCATAGCTTTAATATCTTCATTATGAGCAGCCAAAAATTCTAATTGGACTAAGAAATTGTTTGGATTGAAAGAATCATTGGATTCATTATGTCCACGAAATGAGTGCCCTTGTCTCAATAGAAGTCGAACACAATCAATAGATGCATTAAAATGGGTAACATATGCACTTCGTACTTGTTCTAACTGTTTGTGCAAAAATGATTGAATGTGTTGGTCTTGATTCATCAAAGCTTCGCACTTAATACGAGTTTGATTATGTGCACTATCATGTTCTCCAACATGAATATGAAGTTTTTTCTTCTCTTTTCAACACGTAAAACATTCACCAACAAAATACTCACCCACACCTTACTTTCTAGAACTTGATTTAAAAAGATAACAATACAAACAATAAGTGACATCTTTTTCTACACTATACTCCAACCAAGAACCAAACTTTTTAAACTAAGAAGGATTAAATTGTCTAGTTTTTACTCCAAATTGTCGTTTTGGAAAGTCGTGCTCACGTGGCTGACAAGGACCCATTAACATATATGTTCTTCAAACTTGATCTCGGATGTTAGCGTTGTAATCCAAAATGAGTATCCTTAGACCAAGATTAGTTGGAAGTTTAGTGACGTCAAATTCTTCATTATTCAACATCACCCCAACAACATTTACGTAGACCAAATCAGTTTTTCTTTGAAAGTACATCTTCATAAGATTTCAACAATACCCAATTTTTAGCAATTTCAACTCCATAATAGTCAGCAATACCCAATTCAATTCAGCGAGACTACTCAAGCAGTCGGTCACCAGTCAGCAATACCCAATTCAACAATACCAAATTTCAATTTCATAATGTTCAATCTACTGCAGACATCACAAAATAATATACAAACCGAGTATTAAAAAAAGAACAAAAACGTCTATTTTAAGATATCATCAAGGCATTAACTACTAAAGAAAATACCTAAGTGATAGGAGAGCATGCAGAGGAGGCACAATTGGGACTGGCTGACTGCGGAGGCTAGAGGTGGAGGAGACTGGAGAGCAGAGGAGGTACGTGACGGATGGAGCAGGGGAACTGGCGGAGCAGGGGAACAAAGCTTCAGCCTTCTTCAGGTGCGATGCTTGCGAAAAATCAAACGAAGAGAAGAAATGGAGGATGTTGTTTCTTGTTTGAGGAATGAAGAAGGAACGAGCCAACGAGGGGTGAAATTAGATTTTGGGCATTTGGGAATTAAATTAGGGATTTGGTATAATGGCATTTAGGAATTGGGCTAAACCCGAGTCTATAATTGGGCTTTCTATTTTGGGCTGAGACTTAGCCTATAAGGCTATAACAAAAAAAAAAAAAAAATTGAGCTTAGAAGTTCAGGGTGGGCCTGTGCCCACCCTGGGCTCCGCTAATGCGTACATCTTGCTTCTACTTTTGTTCATCTGTTCTCGACTAAGTGCAAGGTCAAATCGAAAATTATCTGGGTAGTCCTGAAGGTACTTGGACAACTCATCATTGTAAAGAAGACTGTCACTGTTAGCAACCCAAAGGAAAAGCCAACCGAGGCCCCTAAATTTGAATGTGGGAACATCCTCCATGAACATACGGTAAACATAGCCTCTATAGGGAGCCACACTAGTACTAGTAACAATCGTAATGTTTTTGGGTATTTAATAAATGGAACCGTCGGGTCCAAATATAATTATGGAACCGTTCGGGTTCAGCTCGGCTCGGTTCGATTTTGTTCGGTTTCGTACCATAATTAATTTTTTTAACATTTATAGCAACACTACTAGGGATGAACATGGTTCTATTTGATTCTGGTTCCAAAAGAATTGAACTGAACCATGAACCAATGATTTTTCTGATAATGGAACCAAATGAATTTTTTAAAGATATGGAACCAAACCGAACCGAACCGAACCGTTCGGTTCTGGTTTAGTTTGGTTTGATTTCAGGTTTATTTCTTAAATTTTCCTATTTGTGTCATGTAAATTAATAATGTATACCTCAATAAACATCAAACATTCAAGAAATTCAAATTTCAATCATCAAGATAAAAAAATTATTAACTAACAAACAAAACATATTTATAATTTAAATACGCAAATTAGTTTTCGTTCTCATACAAAAATTATTTAATAAGTAATAGCACTAATTCACTAAATTGATTGCATCATTTTTGAAGGTACACCCCTACAATAAATAATGAATTATCAAAAATTTTGCAGTCTACTTTTATAGGCAGCATTAACCGTTTTAATACTTCATGAATATTTATTAGGTTTTCCTCTATTTGTGACACAAATAACTCAACAAACAATTAAAGTAAAAAATAGTTTAAAGATTTTTTAAGTAACTGACCAATTTTATTTTTCGATCTTAAATGACACTCCACTGACTTGATGAAATGCAGTACTAGCAAGCCGCGCTATTGTGTAAGTCCATGTTTGAGCCACATTATTTCTCCTTTTTACTCATTTATTTTTCTACATTACTCATTTTTAACTACACATTCTCCAAATAAAATAATATTACACACAAATTTAAATTTTTTCATCACTTTTCTACCACAAATTCTCCCATCAATCACTATTTAAAAACTAATTCTTCCTAAAAAAAATAGGGGCCAAACACCCACAAAATTGAAAATGAGTTATATATATATGAAATAATAAGTTTGGTTCTGATTGTGATTCTTGAACTATAACCGAACTAGAACCAAAACCAAATGGTTCTCGATTCAAAGAATCAAAATCATTAATTTTTTTGATAGAATCGAACCGAACCACTTGGTTGGTTTGGTTTCATTTGGACATTTTGTCCACTCCTAAACACTACATAAATACAATTAATGACATGTTCATTCAAAACTTTTACAAATTAACGTAGCTCGATTTACAAACATATAAATAACAAGTTGTCCAATAAGATTAATTCAATATATACAAATACTAAAAAGTAGATACTAATATTAATAATCGATGACCCATATCAATAATTCATTTGCTTCAAGCAGTCTATATAAAGAAAATGAAACATAAATTAAAATTTATAAAAATAAAATATTTTTAAGTATTGGTAATACTTACCAACTATTTGATTTAATCATCAATTGCTTGACTTGTCATAGTAAGAAATTCTACAAGCATACTTGGATGGTTTGTTTAATTAATTTTCTAGTTTGTTTAGAAGAAATTAAATTTTTTTAATTAATTTAATATAAGAAATTAAAAAAATATTGAGATTCGATTCTTATTCAACTTTTCGGTTCTTGGTCTAGAATCAAGAACTGACCCAAATTCATCGGTTCTCGATTCAGATATCAGTTCGGGTATTTAATTTATGAAGAACTGTTCAGTTCGGTCCAGTCTTGGAGTTTTGTCCAACCCTAATAATGTTGGTGGCATTTGGATCATCCTCAGGCAGAAGCATTATCTTGCCAGAAGGCCCTGCAGAAGTCAACAATGTTAACAAAATAACGATGGGACCTCATAAAAAAATAATAGAAAATAAAATGGTCGACTTAATTAGATCATTCCCAATACTGTTATTTTTATAATGCCTACAAATTACAAAATAAAAATAGGAGTGACTTGGACTAAGATGGAAGGAACGAAACTTAAGAACTCTACTCGGTAGAAGTTGATACGAAATTATTTCAGACATGATGCATACATAATTGGTAATTAAACTTTATTTCGAGTTTGAAACATCGGACTACCAACTGAGAGTAGATTTGGGGTTTGACATTCTTACTAAAACAATTGTCTTCCATACATCAATTTCACAAGGAAAGAAAAACGTCTGCATAGTAGATCTGAATTTATTATTGATTCACAACTCTTGTTCACTAAACTTACTCGTTTGAACAATTTGATGGTACATGGAAAACACCAAAACAAAGAATAGAGAAGATCAATGAGCTCAACCAATATCAAACATAAAAATAAGTGAATAGGTTTCCAACAACAATTGCTAATCTCAATTCCTTATTGCTTTCACTAGAATCATTGAAATCTTACTTGTGAGCAGAATTTTGTATCCGAGTTTGAATCACATAAAAAGTTGTTGCAGTCTCAGGATCATAATAGATAGCGCGGCCGACGCACAAACTTGCTATCTTACCATCAAAATAGTCGCCATACCTGGAAGATGCAATTGAATATAGACTATTCTTAATCCCATAACTTTGTATAATATGACATGCCTTTCCAGGTTTCATGGATCGCATGTTTAGCTCCCGAGGTTCAACTCCTCAAGGCTGCCATCCCCTCATTCTTAGGCTGACAAGTTCGAATAACCGACATACACGCACGCTATGAGTAGGATGTAAGGGAGAATACTTGCATATGCTCATGTAACATTAGTGCACTGTTGGTAAAATAGGCATCTCGCCTAGCTGTTAGCGTCCTTACCGTGCCGAATGTGAGGATAAGCATTTTCACTGGGCGACATTCTCCCCCATTCGAGAAGTGAGTTTCGCATCAACACACATATGTCTCATTGCAAGAATAGCAACAACACCACTCCATACAGACAGGTATTCACAAACTTGCTGTACCGCGTACTTACCGCCTTTGACACCAACTTTCACTCTCTGTCCCTCTGAGTATTAGTTCCTCGAATGGATGACCTCCAAACCGCAGCACATCAATTCATGTCGAATAAAGCTCCTCAAGGTGCGCTCCTCGAAACTTCTTGAAATATACCTTGACAATTGCGCAACGCTGCCCTTTCCATCCTTCTTGCCCACATCTTTCTTCGTCATATCTCTCCAGTTTGTCGACACGATCCGTGACCAAAATCTTTTCTTTGCAAGAACACACGACATTGTCCCATAACAACACTGCATGCTCGAGCGGTCCCACTCTGATACCAACTTTCACGGATCGCAAGTTTGGTTCCTAAGGTTCAACGCCTCGAGGCCACCCTCACCTCATTCTTAGGTCGGCAAGCCCGAACAATTGGCATACATGCACGCTATGAGTAGGATATAAGGGAGAATACCTGCGTATAATCACATATCATTAGTGTAGTATTGGTAAAATATGCATCGCGTCTAACTGGTAGCGTCATTGTCGTGCCGAATGGGGGGATAAGCATTCTCACTGCGTGACACCAGGACCAACAATCGTTTCAATTGAGACAATGGTTACTGTATATGGTTCCTTGTTTTTGTATAAATGTATATGAAGTTCTTTTGCGTCTTCTGGTGTTACGCGTGAAATTGTAACCTTAGGTTTTTTAGGTTGTTGCACTGACGTGCACTACAAATCGACTTCTTGATCGAGCATTTTCACTTTTCAAGTTAACAGGTATGTCGAAGTCCATGATTTATCATGAAAAGTCACGTTACTTGTCCGCAATAAAATAATATTTAGTTAGTGTTTAGGACTATAAATTTCTCGTCTTTGCAGGTCCCAGTATTGCAATGAGCAGTAAACAACCAAATATGTCCTCACAATATGTAAAAGGAACTTAAAAGCACATGCCTAGCACTAAGCATAAAACATCAAAATGTACACATACAGAAATTCTCATCATCAGAGATAGAAACTCAAAACGATGAAAGATCTAACATCACGAGTTTCATTGAAAACCGGGGAAAAAGCTGGTCAAGATGCGATAGTGAAGATGCAAAAGAAGCACCAAGTTATGTTTCATAAAAGGAAAGGAAAGAAATAATGAGGTTTAAGAGAATGCAATATCTTTAATCATTTTGGTGGTTTTTGTTGTGCTCAAATGGGCTCGGTTAAGGCAATTTACCTCCAAAGCAATGATTTGTATATGCATAACAGGAACGGAAGACGTGTTTAAAAAATTGAAACAATGTACTTATATTCTTACGTCAAGGTTGACTAGGCAACAAAAGTGCCTCGAAGAGTAATAGTAGGACCAAGAATGGTTATCAAAACAATTTCAAGAAATTGAGCGAGCAGTACAATATGGGGTTTCGTATAAGAATAATGATGCACGTAGTCTAGTACGACGGCCTTGTATGTGTAGGATTGTCCTTCATATAAATATAGGTTAGCAATATGAAACGGTTAACAAAGTTAAGCCCTGGTTAAAATCAGATTTTTAACAGATGTTGAGAATTATATAAAATATATGGTTAAAATTAATTGTTAATTTTGACTTTGACTTTAATAAAAATTAAAATTAAAATCTTTACCAAATCAAGGCTAAGTAATGTGTTGATTTGATAAATAAACAACTTCCATAGTATGAAAAGTCGAAAGCAGTATCGGAGACCATGTGCTTTTGAATTGTCGATTTCTTACAACAATGTTGGTCTTTTTGGTCCCATTTAGTTCATATTTGATGGTTATTATTTTGAGAAAATAGAGTTTTAAATAGTGATTTTTGAAGAATGCGTGGTTAAAAAAATAGGATAAAGTTTTAGATTTATGTGCAAAATATTTTATTATATAAATATATGGTTGAAAATGAGCATGCGAATTAGCCCGTGTTTGGTGGAGATTAAAATAAGATTTTTAATAAAAGTTGATGAAATGTGTTGTTGAAAGATATGGGTTTTTGTGCCTTTTTTTTTTTTTTTTTGGTATTGAGTTTGACGCGAACACATCTCTTTATTGAGGTTGCTAATTGTAATTTCCTTATAATTGGATATCCTTGAGCAACTACTAATTAAAATGTTGAACGTGTCATAAATACTTAAGTTTGAACTATTTACTCTGATAAATGGTGACAATGGATCAAGACTGCTCGTTGGCCGTGAGTGGCCCTGAAACTTGATTCAATAGATCCTACAGAAATGAAGGGTTGACCCTCTACTTTCACAACCCAACTTGATCACGGCCCTGAAACTTGATTCAATAGATCCTAGAGAAATGAAGGGTTGACCCTCTACTTTCACAACCCGACTTGATCTGGACAAGAGTTAAAAGCTCGTTGGCTCATTGGCTTGTACTTAAAGTAAACATCACGAATTATTCTGCTCTACCAAGCATGTAAAAGGCATGGTAGATCACTTGCTCTCACATGAAACACCAAAATGATGCAAATTTTGGCAACCACTATTTTGGTGTTTTGGTGCAAAGTGAATAGTGTTGTACCATATTTGGTACAAAACTAGTTCAATTTGCCCTTTTTTTTTTTATTTGTGAAAAGAATAATTGTAGGGTATTTGTGTCATTTATATTATATAATTTTAAGACAATTATTATTATTATTAAGGATATTATTAGTAATATTATTATTTGCATTAAAATAAATTTTAAATGTTAAAAATAATATATTTATGGCGTATTTGATAGAGAATAAATTAAAAAATTAGTCGTTATTGTGAACTTTTATTAGACTAGTGAGATAAGGATGACAACGGGGTGGGGCGGCCCTGTCCCGTCCCCGACCCACCAAAAAATTCTCTGCCCCATTTATGCCTCGTTACTCGTTTAAGGCGGGGCAGGTAGGGACCATTGCCCCGTTTACTGCCTCGTTTAATTTGATTTTTTAAGTTTTTGATAATTTATATTATTTTTCCTATTCATTAGATTGAGACAAATAATTTTAGTTTTCTTTTTCTATTAAAACTAATAAAATTTTTCATTTAAAATATTGAATTTTTTTAAAAAATAAAAAAATTATTAAACGGGGCGGAGCGCCCGTTACCGGTCCCCGTCCCGAACCTGCTATGGGCCAAAATTCTCCGCTCCGAATACCCGATTAAGCGGGTAATCCTCGCCCCGTTCGGGGCGGGATCCCGCGGGTATTTGGTTTGTCGAATTTTTTTGTCATCCCTAGAGTGAGACCCAATAAAAATTATATTTTCAATTTTAATTGAATTTTAAACCTTATCGAACATGCCTTTATTATTATTAAAATTATTATTATTATTTGCATTTAAATTAAATTTGAAATGTTAAAATTTTTTTTTTTTTAATGAATTTAATATTTTCCTTAATTTAACGTAATTATTTAATAATTTATATATTTCTAAAATAAATAAATAAATAATATTCCTAATAAATAAATTACTAAGAAAAAAAAATGATTAAACACTGTTCATTTGGTGTAATGGTTGGAGATGAATTTTAGTTTAGTGCAAGTTTTAGTGCAACATTTGGTGCAACGCTGAAAATGGTCTAAGTTTGAAAAGGAAGTGTTTATACAAGAGGGATAATTGCAATCACATTATCAAACATTTTATTTTGGAGCAAACTCGATCTAGACTTTTTATTTGTATCACCAACGACACCAAATCTTTCAAAAATTCGTACCCGGAGTTCAAATTGATGGAAACTGTTAGTTTGACCAAATTTATAAACAATTAAAATAATAACTGTACGATTTTCCCACTTAAAATACAATTAAAATATTAACCTCTATTTAGTGGTGATTAAAATTAATTTTTTAATAAATTTTGATAGGGACTGATGAAATATATGGTTGAAAAGTTGTGAGATCCATAAAACATGTGATTGAACGAATTATTAACTTTGATTTAGATTAGAATCTAGATTTTGATTGATACCAAACATGGACTAAATAAAAAAGAAGAAAATAACAATAAATTAAAGATTAATAGCATAAAACCCCTCCAAAAAGGTTCCCCCACCTATTGAAAATCGCAGAAACCCCTCCCCCGCCCTCGCCACCGCCATTAGAAACATTTCGTACGAAAAACCTCCATACTGTCTAATTCCGTTAATTTTACCTTTAAAATAGTAAAAATTGCAAAAAATAAAAAATGAATAATTACAATTTTGATCCTAATTTTTTTTTTTACAAATTACACCAATTATTTTTTTTTTATTTGCACTGCCCATATTCTTAAACATTTAGAACTCATCTGGAAGGGGTGCTTGTGGATCAAGAGTTCAGTAGACTTCTATTACTTTTGGATCTCACGGAGAGCCACTGTTTCGGTTTACACCCTAGTAGCCATGGTGGACTTCCTGGTGGCCTTGGTAGCGAGCTGCTTACGAGGAGCCTTGCCTCCGTTTGATTTGCAGGCAGTCCGCTTTGTACAAGCCATTAGAAGATGGAAATGGAGTTACAGAAAGAGTATACGTATAGATTACTCTTTGTGTGAATGTTGAATTATAATCAATGTTAATTTTTTAGTCAACTAACGATTTCCATCCATCTGAATTTTGGGTGCGGATTTTCGAAAGATTTGGTGTAGTGAATGATACAAATAAAAAGTTTGGATTAAGAGTGTGTTTGAACCACATTATTTTGGAAGAATATATTTTGGAATAATAGATTCATGTGGAATGTGTGATTGAAAAAGATGGAAAAGTTATTCATGTGATATAAATTATTATTTTATTAAATAATGTGTGATTGAAAATGAGTAGAAGAATGAAAATGAAAATTTTAATATGTACCAAACATATGCTAAGTCTACTCTAAAATGGAAGTTTTTCTACTGTAAGTCAAAATATGTTATTTACTTTATCAATCTGTTTTCAAATTGCATTTTTTGAAAAAAAATAAAATTAAAAAAATCATAGCTAATGGCTGGCCCGTCAATTACAAGGCCTAAAGACAGGGGACCTTACTTCATACTTTTGATAAGGAGCCATCTCTGATCTATGAGCCATATTGGGCTCAACTTTTTAATCGTCGACATGGCCCATTGACACCAGGTCTCAATTGGACTTATATTCATGGGAAAAATGCATGGGTCAGGGGTTTACTTTAACGAAATCAAAAATCAGGTCTCAATGTTTAATTTTGCAAAACTCAGGTTTTTCAATGAATTAATTAATTATATTTTACAATTAATCTATTAAATTAAATATTTAATTGTAATATAATATAATTGACCACCCCACACCACCCCACCCCACCCCACCCCCCACCACCACCACCACTCCGGCGACTATTCCGGCGACCGTCGATTACTCCGACGACCGTTCTCCGGCCAATGTTGATTCCGACGATTATTTTCCGGCGACTATTTTCCGGTGACCGTAGCTCTGATTGCAAGGTCACAGATAATCTTAAAAATTAATTTCGATCACAACTTATCAAATTATTCGGTCACAGATTATTTTGAAGTCACAAATGAAAAAATTTATAGGTCACAGATTTTTAATTAATCACAATTAAGAAAATTTGTTGGTCACAGATTATTTTATTCAGTCACGTATTTTTGAATATAAAAGTCACAGTTCAATAGTAGCTAGGTCACAGACACCAAAAACACCCCACAACAGTTCAATAGTGAGGTCACAGACACCAAAAACACCCCACAACAGTTCAATAGCTAGGTCACAGACACCAAAAACAACCCACAACAGTTCAATAGCTAGGTCACAGACGCTCAAAAAAATCATTTCAGTTCAATAACGAGGTCACAGACACCAAAAAAACCCCATAACAGTTTAATAACTTGGTCACAGACACCAAAAACAACCCACCACAAGGTTGGGAATCTATTTGCCTACTAAGGTTTTATTATCTAATGTGTGCTAAGTATTTTTGTTCTATACAGTGCTGGTTACCAAGGAAGTCAGCGTACCCAAAAATCTAAATTTCCAATCACTACCTTCTGTTAATAAAAAACCATGCTAGCACGAAAGACAAGCTAAGAGAAGACAGATTCAAACAGGGTATGGCCTCTGGACATGGCACCCCTTGCATCAAGGAGTCTTGTAACCAGCTTGCCAAAGTCTACAGGGGTGCTCGAGATCATAGGAAGAGAGCCCATTGATCTAGAAGGATCCAAGAGATTGATTGTCTAGATACACCCAATTCCTAAAGCATTTTGTACTTGCTGCACTTCATCAGTAGTCATCCTAGGGGTTGAAATCAGATCTCATAACTCTATCCAGGAACCTTGAAATCAGATCTCATAACTCTATAAGAAGAAAAAGGTGAACAGTAAAAATTTATATACAAATTAATGGCAAGATCTTGAAACAAAAATCAAAATTAAACTCACCGAGCTAGAGCTAGAACTGTCGGAACGATGAAGCTGCTCCTGCAGCTGGTGGTGGTGGTGCTGCTACTGTTCACATGTCGGCGGGGTTGGCATGACCCATGAATATGAAGAGCAGCATGCTTTTCATGGTAGAACTGGGCCGCTGTGCGACGCATCGGCAGATCGGGGGGGGGGGGGGGGGAGAAAGGGAGGAGAGAAGGAGGGAGAATGGTGGAGGCGGCCGGAGGCGGAGGCGGCGGTGGACGGCAGCGGCGGCGGGGGGTGAGAGAGGGAGGGAGGAGATATTAAATGAATTAGGGTTTGGATGTTATATATAAAATAAAATTAGTGGGGGTAGGTAGTTGGGTGGGTAGAAAGTGGGGTGGGTATATATTTTATTTTAACTTTATAGAAATATTATTAATTAAAATTATAAAAACCTGATAATTGAATAAAAAACTTAAAAATCTGAGATTTTAAAATGCAAAAGAAAATACATGGTTTGGTGTAATTTCCTCTATATTCATTGGAAATCTCTTTTGAACTAAGGGTCCATTTGATTGCAACTTGCAAGAGTGAAAAATTGATGAAAAAAATTGAATTTCAGGAAAAGTAATTGCCTATAAATTGTTTTGCAGGGAATTGTTAAATTAGTGTGTTTGATTGATATAATTTTTCATTCGAAAAATTTTTAAATTTTGTGTTCGTTTGACTTTGTTTTACATGAAAATTATCTATTAAAGTGATAATTTTTTCCACAATTAGTTATAGAAATTGTTTCTACTGCCAAAAAGTTAACAATTTTTTTTTTCTAAAAAAATCATTTTTTACATCAAAATTTAGTGTTCGTTTGACATGAAAATTGTCCATTAAAGTAATTTTTTTTTTTTTTTGTAACAATTGGAGAGGGTAAAGATAATAGAGAGAGAGAGAGAGAGAGAGAGAGGACGAAATGGACTGGACAAAGAGTTCATTTCATTGGGCGAGTGAGTGAATAATTGGGTTTCATTGTGGTGGGTGGATTTTGTGAAACCGACTTGACCCTTAATTAATTTTAAATTTATTGTACCTGACCCAACCCGATTTACCTATAAAATTGACCCGACCCGTTTCAAGTTGGGCTGGGTCGGTTTTTCGGATTGAGGTTTTCAAGTCCAACCCTAGATAAATGTGAAAAGACTTTTCAATTTTATGTAAGTTGGAAAATAAAAACTCAAATACATCATATGTATGTATTTTTCATGAAATTGATAAAAATCAAGCTTAAAATTGTGGTACCTTGGAAATCGAATTCTATTTCACTTTCATATCAAACAAATAAAGTAGAAATTGAATTTATCGAATGTATCATTTTTCTTATAATTTAAACCAATCAAATGGAGCTTGAATTATTTACTAATCAATATATAGGCAGGCCCACATCACTTGTGGCTGAGATTCTGTCTTCTTTTCTCCAGTATTGTGATCTGTCCGCTCAAAACGGGGACCACTCTCCCCTTACCGACATATTCCACTTCGGATAAAACCATACGTTAAAAATGATGACAGTTTTTTTTTATTGGATCTTCTTTTTGTATTTTTTTTACCATGAACAAATAAAAATTGTATATTTGTAAAAATTTTATGAAATAAATTCTGTACGCCCGACATTATCCTTTCACTTACCCTAAACAAAACATATCCCTCCAAACCCCACCTCACAAAATCTGATGACATCATAATTTTTATTTAGTACACTGTATTTTAATTATAATTAAGCTCAATCTTTGTTAATTATAGCAATTATTTCTTTAACTTATTCGTCGAATTCTTATTTTCAATCTTCTATTAATTAGTATGTCTCCGTCCTCGATGATGATTTATATATTAACTTATTCACAAACTGATCAACGTGTTATGTCAACACTGCTTAGCATCTATTTGACAGCTATTATTTTCAAACTGTTTTTTCAACATACTTTTTAATTATACATTTACATAATAAAATATTATGCACATATATTGAAAACTTCTCGTACTTTTTAATTATTCATTTTTCTAAAAATCATTATTCAAAAAGCTAAATTGATCGTTTCACTGGGGATTAGGAGGTCATTTCACAAAGATGGAAAAAGTAAAAAAAAAAAAAAAAAGTCAATATAATTGATATTTTTCTCTGATCGCTTTTACCATTTTAACTGAGAAACAAAATAGAAATAAAATAGCTGAAAATGGTAGAGAAAAAAACCTGTGCATCCACGTGGCAGTGAAAGGGTAAATTGGTAAAATCGACTTCTATGTTTCAGTTACTATTTCGGTGTGCGTTCTATTTCCCTCAGCCACAGGGAATAATATCCCTAACTCCAGAGTCCTAGTGAGAGAAAAAGAGAGACAGAGAGAGAAAGCTCAGAAGATCATTGGCACTTGAGAATTTTCTCTCCCAGGTAAAAATCTAACTCGTATCCGCAAACCTTGAGGTGCAGATCTTATTGAAAAATAAGGATATTTGAAAATTATAGTTAAATTGTATAATTTTAAAGTTTGTATAATGCCGCCTTGCTTTTTTAAAATTTTCGCCTTTTGGTTAAATTTGTGACCTGGAGTGTGCTAACGAAATTTAGGAGCTAAAATTAGTTGAATTTTCAATTTTTGTTAGAGCCGATTTGACTCGATTGAAATTCCGATTGAGCTGATTGTTGTTGACAAGTTTATTGAAAGTAAATCCCGTTTAAGTTTTCTAGTTTTTTGTTGTAAATATTTTGGTAACAGTGCTCGAAATAAGAGAGTGCACCCAGTACGTCTATTGAGCTTGGGTTCTTCTCAAAATTTATTTTTGTGCACCTGAAATTATGTCTATATTCCTATGTTTTTGTTCGGACCAGTATTAGAAATGCACTTTCTGGTCTTTCCATTGCCAGGTCTGTGCGCGTGGAGCAGAATTATGACGACGTCTTCTGTTCATAGCCTCACAGGTAAATTCATTGGAATTTTTGAAATGTTACTTTTTTTTTTTCTTTTTGGGTTATTTCGATTGCCATTTTTCATGGAATTAGGGATAATTAACGGGTTAGAATGCAGGACCACGAATAGTTAAATGATTATTGATGTCTACATAACTTATAGTTGGTGATATGATAATGTTTAATTTTAAGCAATAATCACTGAGTCCAGTAAAGAAATTTGAGTAATCATCTGTATGTATTTATTAACTAAAAACCTCTTTTATGGAGACGACATGGCTTTTTTTGGAAGGAAGGGCATGCAACTCCTTTTTATTTTCCTATTTTTTAGTTGTCTCAATATTTTATAAGGAGTCAGTTTCATTAAGAAGTTTGTTTCTTTGGAAAATGACCTCTTTGCATGAGTTTCTTGTGTCCGGAGCACACACCTGTATGGTGTTTTATACGTCCCTTCTATACGATCTTTGTGGTTCACATTTAACATTCATGAAGTTGTAAGTCAAAGGATGATAGGTTGTTTCTTGTGGTGTTGTGCCCTGAGCTAGAAGTGCCTTGAATTTGACTCGTTGAAGCACTGCAGCTTCTCTATCTTACATGGATGCTCTCCAATATATTATTCTAAATTGCAAGAGATGTTTTACTCTGGAGCAGCGAACTTATGATGCACAAGGTGAAAGTGTGCAACGATTGTGTTATAAGTGTTCTTACATGAATGAGTAACTGGACAAGTTCTTAGAATTCGATGCTGCAGGCAATCATGATTTCGATGGGAGGGTTTTCCATTTGGTCGTCAGGGGGAAAAAAATTATTTTTCCAATCCTTTGGATCAGATATATGAATCCAAAGTTCTGGGTAGATTGTTTCACACTATCATTTTTTTAGGTTGCTTGTTCGACTGCTAACAGATATAGAGTACCACTGGCATCTGGATAACTATAGAAATAGATCTGCCACCACAAATAGGTTTGAGACTGTTGTTAATCTACGATTATAGAACTCTGATTTTTGTAGATAGGGGGCAATAATTTTATGAAATCAATAGTGTTTTTGGAGTACAATATTCAGTGTAATAATGTTATATCTTATGAATCATTTATTGCATCTTGATCTGATGCCAAGAAAACTGCCTCATGTATGATGAGCAACAGTTTATTGATTAGAGAACTAAAGATGCAATGGTTCCAGTTGCAAGGATATGTAAAGATGGGTGTGGGCAACCAACGGCGACCCTTTTCTTTTAGTACTACTTGCAAACTGAACTGCACCATGCAAACAAAATGGGACAAATATTAACTCTATAAATGGCGCGAAATTGTTCTGTTTTTCCATCGTGTTTATAAAGAAATTTAATGCCTTCAGCCTCTCACGTTTAGAAGAAAATTTTACTGGTTTGCTTCTGATAATTCAGTCATGTAGGTCATTTTCAGAAAGTTCTTTTGCTTTTGACATTATTGGAAGACTATATGGCATTTATGTTGTTATCTGACATTGGATTTTCATTGTTTAATTATTGTCCTCTCATGATCTCTCTTGTTCTACTGGTTAGTTCTATAACTAAAAACTCATGTTTAAATTATTAATAGAATAATGTTTTTCAGATAGCGAGGTTGATGAGCAACAAAAACACTCTGAGCCGCAAATCCAGTCATCTTTGGATACTGGGATAACTCCTCTTGGCATTACATCACAGAATATGCATTATGCATCACCTGCACTTGGAGTTGGAAATGCTATGGTACTCTTTCAAGCGGCAAATTATTTTTATATTATTGCAACACCTAGCTACTCTGCTGGAGATTTAAAAGCTTCAGGGTCTGATTTGATACACAAAATCATCTTTTTTTGAATATTTTCCTGAAGTCATATATGCCTCTTGTCATTTTTCTGCATAGAAAACCTGAACATTTCGTCGCATGATTGTCGTTTTGTCAATAATAATTTAGTTTTAAAGAACATGGAACTGCTCACTGCCCCTTAAAAATTCTCGTTCTTTTAAAAATGTCACTAATTTACAACAGGAAAGAAATGAAGAAAGTAAAAACATTCTAATGTTCGGTGAAGTAATTTATGTGCAACAGTAAACGGTATGAAATTGTCCTCAAAAGATTTCAGGTTCAGCAGTGACATTATTTTTCCTCGCAGACATATTTTTTCTGATCTGCTGACTCTGAAGTGCTGATGTTTTTGACATACATGTAAGTATTAATGGCTACTTGTTCTCATTCTTCATCACTCTAACTGAAATATAATATGTTGCAGGCACAAACAGCTTACCCATATCCAGATCCTTACTACCGAAGTATCTTTGCTCCCTATGACACACCGCCTTATCCTTCACAACCTTATCCATCCCAACCAATGGTATTCCCATGTAATACACTCATTACAATGGAATTTTCCTATAGATTTGAACTTCAACTTTTTCTCAATATAGGTTCACCTTCAGTTGATGGGAATTCAGCAAGCCGGTGTTCCTTTGCCCTCGGATGCTGTTGAGGAGCCTGTCTTTGTCAATGCAAAACAATACCACGGCATAATGCGACGTCGCCAATCTCGCGCAAAAGCTGAGTTGGAGAGTAAAGCTGCCAAGTCTCGGAAGGTATTGCATGGCGTTGTTTACTTGTATTCTAGACTAATTTATAATTTGACTTCATTGTTGCCAAACATTGTTAATTTATCGGTGTCTTCGATTCTTATGCTACCATTTCTCTTTCTTTTTACTTATCATAACTCAGGAGGTGTGTGAAGTTTGGATAATTAGATCCTTCATGTTTTACACTAGACATTATCTTAAACAAGTAACTTTAAGGGATCCAGAAAATATTCTCCAGAGCACCTAGGCAAAAGTTAAGATGCAATGTTAGGATTCTTGAGGTCTTTGTTAAGATATATATATTATAGTCTCTTTTGGGAGACCGTATCTTTCAGCGCATAACTTTAGAGCTTACCACTACCATCTGACTGATTTTGTAGCCCTACTTGCACGAATCTCGACATTTGCACGCATTGAGAAGAGCTCGGGGAATGGGGGGTCGTTTTCAGAAGAAGAGTGAGAACCAGCAGAAAGAGGTAGAATCAGGGAATCAATCGCAGGCCAACATCAATCTAAACTTGGAAAAAAATGCTCCCACTTCCTCAGAAAGTGCCTAGTGAAGATTTGATTCAACGCTGGTGGTTGTAATTTAGCTTTGTATGTACAAATTCAGTGATAGGTTCGTTGTAGAGAGTTGCAGAATTGTAGCAGGTTTTGAAGTTCCGAAATGCAGTAGTGGTTTTCTTCTCAAGGGTACTTATGCACTCTCCCATACATAGTGGTGATCGAGTTGCTGTTTCCTTTAGCAATTTATAAATTTGGCGATTTGAGAATTCCCCTAGAAATTTAGATAAAATTTCTGATTATATTCAGTAATAAACGAGGCATAATGGTTTCTCCTAGATTATGTATTGAATGAGGTTGATGCTTGAGCTGAAATTAAATCGAAGTGCTAAAGTGAATCATCAATTTTTCGTTTTATTGGGCTGCATAAAGGGGGCCTTTTCCTTCTTTCTATTGGGCTGTTTACGTCTATGGCCCACGCTGACACAGTTAACAATGACGCCCTGATTACGGATGGAGGCTGGTTTTTAAAGTTTCAATTTGAAAAATCAAGTTTAAAATTTGTTTATACAAAAATTAGACGATAATTTCACATTTTAATATTGATAACAATATTATAAAATTAAATCAATCTATATACCTACTCTATCTCCATCTACCCCCATCAAATTTCATTTCCAAACTCTCATTATTTTTCCCTCTCCCTTCTCTCTCTATATCTCTCTTCTTTCTCTATACCACACCCCACCACTGGAGGCACCGTCGACGAGTCGCTCATCGCAGCAACGTCGCTCTAAGAGCAACGACCCGTTGCGAAGCGATGCTGTAAGTGCTACCCCATGCCGTTCACGGTGGCGCTCACAATGCTACTGTGATGGCATCATTGCCTCGTTTGTAGCTCTAATACTATTGCTGCTGCTGCCGCTATTATTTTAGATTTGTTTTGCGGTGGCTTTCATCGTCATTTGTCGTGACTCATAACTTGTTAAGTTATAATCAATTAATTTAATAATTTGTGGTTGGAAAATAACTGTGATAAATTAATTTGATAATTTGTGATTGTGAAATAAGTTGTGATTTGTGATCGAAAAATAATACGGGAGATATTAATTTGATAATCTGTGTTTTGACCTATAAAATTTATTATTTGTGACTGTGACGTTTATAATTATGACTAGTCCTCTCCTAGTCCTTTCAGAGTTATTGAATGATTTGTTTATCCCCAATAATAATTATAATAATGAAGATTCTTGCGAACTGAGTAAACCGAGCTCTTGAGTTTTCCCAGAGTTCTTGTATGATTTTGCTAATCCGCAATAATTTTTTTCTTGCAAGCAGAGTAAACTTGAATTCCATTTTATTGGTCTTGATTTTCTTTCCACGCTCAGTTTAAAGCCAAATACTTCATCGACAAGGGATATTATGTTGCTTTTCTCATGACAAATTCAATTATGACTTGTGACTTGTGAGATGAGAGTTATTCATATCAAATAAATGGATAGAAATTTTAGCATTATGTCATATGCTGGAAAGAAAGAAAAACATTTTGGAGAATATCTCGGGCAATAAAAATATGATGTTTGTTATGAATTGTTAGGAGCACGAAGGCAAAGATCTTTTCCAGATGATTCTACTGTAGAAGCGCTCGATCGAAGGCCAGACCTTAAACTGTCTCAGTGACTGGCACTGGACGGATCCCAGATTTTTTTATTTATTTATTCTATTAATCTCTATCAATGGAGATGGAGCTTTGTGAACTTACCTCTGAACTGTTTTCCTTGTGTTTCAGTAGTATATAAGAATGTGATCGTGTAAACTGATATATTTTTCTAGTTATTCATATTTGATTCTCCTGGTTATCACTGTTGAGTAATGATACGGAAAAATATTGATAGGCCCAAACCTGACCTATTGGGCCCGACCTTGGGCCTCCTTATTGGGCCATTTCATAACGTAGAGTTGAGCTCGAGTTCAAGGCCCAACATAAAGTCATGTTAGTTCTTTTTAAGTATAAACTCCTACTTCATACGAATTTTGCTCTAACTCCAACTGTGCAATCATTACACAACACAAACACCTAAAATAACTAGACCTACAGGAAGTTAAGTCCTTCCTGGACTCCCCTTCCAACATCTATAAATATATAATTTAGCCTCATTATTAAGATATGTTTTTACATAATATTCCAATATACAGTTTTTCACATAATTCTCTTTTTGACTTAAGTATCGGAGGGGTGACATGGCCAAATCTCGACGTCTTTATTTCAAGTATTGGAGATCGGATCTGGCAAAACTTTTCCATCTGACTCGGGTTGACCAAGGTACGAATTTTGGCATCATCAAGTAAAATTTTGCAAGTGAAAAGATAGGAGTCACGGATTTTATGAATTGAATGAAAGGAAAAATGACCCATTAGAAATTTGGCTTGTGCTGCGTACTTCGGTAATTTGGAACGGGTTGCTGCACATTTTATTATTCAGACGTCCTGCGTCCACACTATTGGACGACGATTTTGATTTTTTTTCTTTTTTCTCCCCATTGTGAATTGGACATAACCAATTCATTCAGTTCTTGAGTACCCTTAAAATGTTTTTGCAAGATAATAACTCATTTGATAACATCGCTTTTAAAATTCAATCGCTCATCTAAGCTATAGACAAATCGATTGCTCATTTGAGCATTTTGGCCAATGCACAAACTACCAACTTGGTCATTATGTCCTGGACATTAAAATTAAGGATAAAGTGAAGGATATCAAAAAAATTGAAAATAATAATATTAATAATTAATTAATTAACTTAAATGGGGGCAGTAAATCACCTCCTGGTCCTGGAAATTCCGATACAACGGAAACGAAATGATTGCCAGCCCTAACCCTATCGTGCTCTAGCAACACTGCGCATTACCTACATTGAAAAAACATATGAATTAAAAGCTCGTTTT
The DNA here is from genome assembly GCA_019097785.1 of Fraxinus excelsior. Lineage (NCBI taxonomy): Eukaryota > Viridiplantae > Streptophyta > Magnoliopsida > Lamiales > Oleaceae > Fraxinus > Fraxinus excelsior. Next base: position 2,470,668 of record CM032631.1, read on the forward strand.
TCCACGATCACTATCTATCATGTTAACATATTACGTTAGTTAAACTGACTATAGTAGATAGAGGTTGGACGACCTGATTATACCAAATTGGAGAGCATCAATCCAAACGCAAGTGTGTTCAAAGTTGAGTAAGCCGCAATACATTTAACACTTTTAGTCTCATTGCTAAGTACGATAACACACTTTTTCATAAAATAAATAAATAAATAAAGTTATGTCACGCTAGTAACATGAATGAAATGAGTACAGAAATGGAACACGTCTGCGCGAGAGAGAGAGACAATGTTAATTACTTTTATTTATTTTATTTTACATCAGCTACCACGTTACAAATTAATAGTCAGACGAAGTGACTTAATTAAAGAAAAGTAAACAAGTTCATCTGATGCTGTAATCAATGGAAATAGATCATTTTGACATTATTGCGCAGAACATACATGTGTGAAACTAAAAGCCACTTGGACAAGGAAAAGAATAACTAAAAGATATGAACACGGTCGAGTAAGTTCGGATTCACCCAGTAAAATGCTGAGTAGCGATCGGGCTTCAAGTGGGAAGACGACGTATACCAGTCAACAACCATCAGCATACCCAGAGTTAATCCTCCCACCAAACTAATGGCAAGTCTGGTCTTAAGAATTTACGTTCTCCACATTGATTCTTCTATTGGGATACAGCAACAGAGCCAGAAGAACCTTCTGTCCTAGCAACAGAATCCACATTTCCAGTGCTCAAGATCCCTTCTACTGCTTCTGCAGGTTGAGAAATGTTGGCACCCAACCCAAGTCAATCTTTCACTGAATTGGGTGGTCCTCTTCCAGCATCACTCTTGCAATTCTCCATGGATGCAGTAACAGAGGACGGGGAAGCATCTGCTTTATCTAAGCCAGCATCATCAGGTTGAACGTCAGATTCCACATGAAGCTCACATTCCAGTAAATCTGGAGGTGTAGTCGAGGTTGGATTAAATAATTCCACAAAATCAGAATTTTCCCTCCATTCAACCCATTCAGGTGGCTTCTCACTAACCCTTGTTTCTGTTTCTCTCAAGTCCTCGGACAGATTGTTTAGTGCAGGATTGATTAAACTAGGTGTTAGTTCAGGCTGTTCAGATGTTGCAGTGTCCATCAAATCGTCATCTTCATCAACAGTGCCTTCATCACCAGCTCCTCCATTGACAAACTCATGCCCCCCAATGTTGGACGAAGGGGAAGGAACTGAATCAGTTGGAAGCTCATTATCTATTCCTTCATCCTCAAATGCATACCAATTAGAATTTGTCAAAAGCGACCCACTGGCCACTGCAAACATGAAGAGAAACATGTAAAGCAACTAGAAAATAATCAGCTAAAATGCAAAGTCAAGCACTCAAGATGAGCCCAAATCCATGGGGTATCTATGTAGTTTGAGTCCCATTGACAGTTTCCAGAACAAAGAAAAATTAGAACGACTGATTTAAGTCAGTGGATCTTGGAGAGCCATAGCTTAATTAGGGTAACAATAGCTGCAAAATACACCATCTTTACAGCTAAGAAAATTTACTATAATCTTTGGAATTAGTTATTAACACGAAAACCAAAAACTTGTTGCTTTTTAATATTTTGCCAAATCGACCAACAAACTTCGCCAACTGCAAAAGGCAACAGTAGAGACAGCCAATATGGAACAGATTATGGACACTGTCAAGGAAATAAGTTCTACAGGACTGAGAGCCCCATGCAAATTCATGAAACTTTCATTTTCATTCTGAGACAAATATAGAAAACCACAAATCAAACAAGTATATCCTCCTACCTGTCCTGGTCATCTCCCAAACGAAGGGAAGAAATGACTTCTCCAGCAGATTCATCATCAAAGTACACATCCTGTAAAGAAGTCATATTAGGAACTATATCAAAGCTGTTTCACCCAAAAAAAAGCCCTATAGAATAGAGGACAAACAACAACGTGAAGTAATTGCCATTAATGCCTTTACCTTTGTACCGGTATAAACAGTAAAGCATCCATGTGTAATTGGTTGGCATATTTAATTACTTTTCTCTCACCACCATCCACTTCATTAATAGAAACACCGTTATGCTCTTCTTAGTTATCGTTATGCTCTTCTATCATGAATAGAAGCCAATCAATATATCCTTCGTACTTATAGACAGCAGATATAACTTCATTACAATTTTTCATTTTTTTTTTTTTATTTAGACAAGTGTTGTCATCTTCATTCTCAACTACCTTTCATTGCAAAGATTGAAAAGAACCTTAGACGCAGAATTCTCTCCATTTGGATTAGCTGCATATTTATATCATTATATGCTTGCTTGTATGCTTGTGTATGATTTTTGAAGACTGGTAATTATTTAGGTATACTCATGAATCTTTTCCAGAAAAGGATTCCACATGGATTAAACATTTATAAGCATGTTACATATAGCTGCATAAAATTTTTTCAACTATCTACTATTATTATGTCAATCGATTTACATCCATCACAAAACGGTCTCTCAACTGTAAGCATCAAAATATCGGTAGTATATGTATTCCTCATTCAAACAATTATTTAATTCTCCTTTTTCTTCTTTTTAACTTCCTTTTCCTTCCATCATTGCATGTGGGAGTTTACCCATGCATAAAATACATAATATCTTGGACTTTGGATTTACTATTCCCGGCCTCCATTTTAATGCCACACACAATAAAAAAAAATAGCACACATCAGTTATGGCACAGTTTCAACCATTCCTCCATTTCTCTTGTGCATAATAAGATTCAACTCAAGTACATTTCTCGCCTACCACTATGACTATTACAGCGCTTTCCACCGTCTCACAAACCATGTTAAAAACTTCAGTCAACCAGTTCAATTGCATTATCCATTCTTTTCTCGTTTTCATCCTTCAACAATGCATGGAAGAGTTTATCTAGAATACATTTATACCTCATATACAGCTTTTTACTCTTCTCCTGATCTTTTGTCTCATGCTTCACATATTCATCTACACCATCAACATCAATCACTACATCACTCAACCTTTCTTCAAATTCAACGTTCTCATTCTCTTGCATTGAAATCTAAATTGAAGCCCTATATAAATGACACCAAATCATCCATATTACCTATTCAAGTTGTTGAGAAACTAGGCTAGTTAGAAGAGAACTAAGTGCCTCAGACATTTAAATCATCATTGGCATTAAAGGCACCAAAACAAGAGATAGCATCAGTCATCAGAATAGCCTCAGAGGGTCAACTCATCACAGGCCATTTTGGGAAAAAAAGGACCAGCTACCAGAAAAAGAGCCAACTCTACCTTTCACCAATTTAGTATTGTACAGTAATCAAGAACATAGACAACCGTTGCATATAACACTATATATGCCATCCTATTCTTTCATTTGTAAATCAGAACACATAATATACATTTTGTTCATCATATTTACTTTATGAAATTCTACATGGTATCAGAGCAGATCAAAAATCTGTAAGGGACAAAGTCAAAAAAAAAGCATGTCTCAGCACACCGAGAATACCAAACTCACAGCCATTGTTCTCAATGGCAACAAAAATTTTATTCCATGGTCCAGGTCAGTGACACTAGGTTTCAGTGGCAAAGGGAAACTTCAATTTGTCACTGGAACCAAAGAAAAACCCAAACCCGTTGATCCCCAGACACCTACAGAGGCAAAAATCACCAAGATCGAAGAATGGCAAACCACAGATCATATGATAATGTCATGGTTACTGAATACTATGGAACCCCAAGTCTCCAACATGTTTATGTACTATAACTCATCCAAGGAAGTGTGGGACAAAGCCAAGAAGTTATACGGCCAGCAGAAAAATTTTGCCCATATTTTCAGTCTCAAACAAGAGATAGCAAGAATTAAACAGAGCAACCAAAACAATATGCAATTGGTGACAGAGATTGTATCGAAGTGGGATGAACTCAACACCTACCTCCCACCAACTACAGACCCGGCAGAAATTCAAAAAAGAAATGAGCAAGATTTAATTTTTACTTATCTGGGAGCCCTAGATGCGAGCTACGAGGCCGTTCGATCCCAGATTCTGCTCTCAACAGTCATGCCTAGCTTTGACGACATAGTGGCTACAATCGAGCAAGAAGAGTCCAGGAGAATCCTCATGAACCCTCAACAGTCAGAAAACTCCGAAATCAACCGAGCATTCAAAGCTCAACACCCAATTCCTAACCCTAGAGACCGGGCCAGGACGATGAAGGGAACCTCAGCCTCTGACTGGTGCGACCACTGCAAGAGAGCAGGGCACAACCACGACAGCTGCTGGGTTATACACCCTCACCTCCGGCCGACTCGAAACAAAAGGGAAAGTGGGAGCTGGGGAGACGCAAGGAAGCAGAGACGATTTGGGGGTGTTAGCCAAGGAAATGAAATGGGCTGGAGTGAGAAAAGGAAAAGACATGGGCTGCATTCAAAGGGAACTAACGGGCCCAAATTTGGGCTGGGGCACTCAAAGGCAGGAAATGGGCTTAAACAAGAGTATTGGACCTGAATCCATTCAACAGTCCTCAAATGAAGGAATTGGACCGTCCGAGACACCTACAGCCCAACTGGCCCAGTTAGTGACCAAGCTGAACAGTTTGTTACAACAACAAACTTCATGTTTCGATTTCTCTAAACCTATTTTAAATTTTTCCAAAGTAGCTAATTCTTGTCAAAATACTAGTAAATGGATTATTGACTCCGGTGCCACCGACCATATGACATAGGATAAAAATAAAATTCAGAATGTAGCGCAGGTTAAAAATCTTCAACATGTAACTGTTGCGAACGGAAATAAAGTCCAAATTTGTGGCTTTGGTAAAACCAACCTCTTTACAAAAAATGTAGAAAATGTTCTATACTTACCTGATTTTAATTCAAACCTATTGTCTGTTAGTAAGATAACCCAAGATTTGAATTGTAATGTCATATTCTCACCTAATAGAGTGACCTTTCAGGATCGAGAATCAGGGAAGAAGATTGGTGAGGGATTTTTTAAAAATGGCCTTTATTATCTTGAAGAAAATTCCATTAGATGTCATATTTCACTCAGTCCGATAGATCATGACAAGTTGCTACACTGGAGATTTGGCCATCCATCCGACCAAGTTTTAAACAAACTTTTTTGTTATAAGTTAGACTCTAGCTATTGTGATGTTTGTAAGCTTGCTAAACAAACTAGGCTGCCTTTTTCCTTATCTACCCATGTATCTGAAAGATGTTTCGATTTGATCCATTCTGATGTGTGGGGCCCGACGCCCGTTGATTCTTATAATAACTTCAAATATTTTGTCACATTCATTGATGATTTTTCTCGTACCACTTGGATTTATCTGTTGAAAGGAAAACATGAAGTTTTCTCATACTTTCAAGAATTTTATAATTTTGTTGAAAACCAATATAATGCAAAAATTAAGATTTTTAGATCAGATAATGGCACGGAATATGTTAACAGAAATTTTCTAGAATTCTTTAAATTAAAAGGTATTTTACACCAAACCACGTGCATTAATACACCTGAGCAAAACGGAGTTTCAGAAAGGAAAAATCGTCATCTTCTTGAAGTTACTAGATCACTAATCTTTCAAAGTAACGTTCCAAAAATCTATTGGTCAGACGCTGTGCTAACTGCTACATACCTTATAAATAGATTGCCTAGTGCAAGGTTAAGAAATATGAGTTCCTTAGAAATTCTTAAGGGTAGGAAAATTGACCTTGAACAATACGTGTTTTCGGCTGTATATGTTTTGTACACATAAAGAGACATGACAAACTAGATAAAAACTCGGTTAAAGCCATTTTTTTGGGATACTCTTCACAAAAAAAGGGATATAAATGTTATGATCCAAAAAATCATAAACTCTACTTCTCACGAGATGTTTCCTTCTTTGAAAGTAAACCCTATTATCAGCCAAATGAACAAAAAAATGTACAAGGTCAACCGATTATGTTACCATCAAATAACTTTGTCTTTCCCGAGGAAACGAATCATGAACAGGTTGAGAATGAGGAAGACGAACAGACTGGTGGAACGGACGCTATTTCTTCAGGGGGAGAAGAAGAGTCAAATGAGGAACCAGCTCAAGAAGAAATTAGCTTAAGAAGGTCCACTCGTCAAACTCGACCTCCTGCCAGATTAAGGGATTACGTATCCCATCAGGTGATGTATCCAATTCAACAGGGTGATGTACCCCATCAGGTGATGTATCCTATTCAAAACTTTATTTCTTATAAACTGGTTTCTCCTGAATATCGGGCCTATTTAGGTAACATATCCAAACAGACTGAACCAACCAACTTTAATGAAGCTACCCAGGACCCTATCTGGCATAAGGCTATGAAAGAAGAACTTAAAGCCTTAGAAAAAAATGACACGTGGGACATTGCCCATTTACCAAAGGGAAAAAAACCTGTAGGTTGTAGATGGGTCTATAAAATCAAATACAATAGTGATAGTACAATTGAAAGGTATAAGGCTAGGTTAGTTGCCAAAGGTTTCACCCAAACCTACGGCATTGACTACCAAGAAACTTTTGCACCTGTTGCCAAAATGAGCACCGTAAGAATTTTATTATCTGTTGTCGTTAACTTAGGATGGAATCTATTTCAAATGGACGTAAAAAATGCTTTCCTTCAAGGAATTCTGGAAGAAGAAGTTTACATGACTCTTCCTCCAGGTCATACAAATACCTCAGATCCATCGCTAGTATGTAAGCTAAAAAAATCCATCTACGGCCTAAAACAATCTCCGAGAGCTTGGTATGCCAAGCTAAGTTTTTCCCTTTTAAAAAATAATTTCATCAAAAGCACAGCTGATTCATCTATGTTTGTTAAACACTTACAAAATTCCACCACTATCATTTTAGTATATGTTGACGACATCATCATTACTGGGAATGATAATGAAGAAATTAAAAGGGTTAAACAACACTTAAAAAATGAATTTGATATCAAGGACCTTGAAAAACTGACATACTTTCTTGGAATAGAAATAGCTCACTCCAGCAAAGGTCTATTTCTATCCCAAAGAAAATATGTCCTCGATTTATTAAAAGAAACTGGTAAGCTGGGAGTTAAACCAGCCGGTACCCCAATGGAAACCAATATTAAACCTGGACCAGAAAATGGTGACCCCTTACCCGACATAGGACAGTATCAAAGGTTGGTAGGAAAATTAATCTATCTTACGGTTACCAGACCTGATATTGCATTTGCTGTAAGTGTTGTAAGTCAATTTATGCATGCTCCGCGTACCAGCCACTTGAGTGCTATTGATAGGATACTAAGATATCTTAAAGGCACTCCAGGTCAAGGAATTTGGATGCGTAAAAATAACTCTAATACTGTAATTGGTTTTTCTGATGCAGATTGGGCCGGAAGCTGTGATAGAAAGTCAACTACAGGTTTCTGTACCTTTGTAGGTGGCAACTTGGTCACTTGAAAAAGTAAAAAACAAAGTGTTGTAGCAAGGTCAAGTGCAGAAGCAGAGTATCGGGCCATGGCATCCACAGCAAGTGAACTAACTTGGATCAAGCAACTACTTAGAGACATGAAGACAGAGCATATAGGAACTATGCAAATGTACTGCGACAATCAAGCTGCGCGACATATTGCATCCAATCCAGTATTTCATGAGAGGACAAAACACATCGAAGTCGACTGTCACTTTGTCAGAGAAAAAGTACAGTCGGGAGAAATAGAAACACCATTTGTTCGGAGCAAAGACCAATTGGCGGACATCTTTACAAAAGCACTCGACAAAACCAGTCATCTTAACATTCTTGGCAAGTTGGGATCAATTAATATATTCGAACCCAACTTGAGGGGGAGTGTTGAGAAACTAGGCTAGTTAGAAGAGAACTAAGTGCCTCAGACATTTAAATCATCATTGGCATTAAAGGCACCAAAACAAGAGATAGCATCAGTCATCAGAATAGCCTCAGAGGGTCAACTCATCACAGGCCATTTTGGGAAAAAAAAGACCAGCTACCAGAAAAAGAGCCAACTCTACCTTTCACCAATTTAGTATTGTACAGTAATCAAGAACATAGGCAACCGTTGCATATAACACTATATATGCCATCCTATTCTTTCATTTGTAAATCAGAACACATAATATACATTTTGTTCATCATATTTACTTTATGAAATTCTACACAAGTTAAGTGGGTAAATTGGATATAGATTTGAACTTTGGCATTATGGATAAGGTGAACCATGAACATTTAACATTTTGAACCCACTATCTTGTTCTGTCACGAGGACATTTTATCAAAATGATTAAAAAAACAAATAAAAGCATTAAAAGAAACACTCATTAAATTTTGAATTTGAACGTGTTATCCATTAAACAATGTTGCAGTCAGGTAATTTGTTACTTACAAATTAATACGACGGCCATTAAGAGCTTTGCACTCTTGAATTATTTCATCTTCATCCGGAAGCTCCTCTAGTGTAAAATTTGTTGCTTTCACACTTATATTTCACTTAACCTACGAGAATAACGATAATGATAATGATAGCTGATATGATGTTTATGGTTGTTATAAATTTTTGTACAGTATATAAGTTATAGAAGGGTGAAGTTCAAGATTGAGAAACTGACTGGTTTATCCTTTAAATTCTATCAAAGGAGATTGTGTAACTATGAGGCATCTAAATTAAGAAGTTTCGAACCAGTCGATATACCATGTTCTGCTTCCTGAGACAGAGAATAATTTCCTTTGGAAGTTTGCAATAATCTGTTCCCCAATGAAAGTGTCTTTCTTTATATGGACAGCTCTGGTAGACATGCGTTTTTGATAGAGGAATTTATAGTACATGAAGGGGGAAGAAGAATATTTCAAGTTGTCACTTCACGAGTAGAGATGAACAAGAAGATGTGTTGATAATCTTTTATCGCAATGTAGTATGATATGTGGATAAAAAAATAAAAAAAAAAATTAGACTAGCTCGAGTTAGTGTTGATCTTGGATGTCAACGTATATATATATACCTCATGTATATGGGTTTTCCTCTTTTTTTCGAATGAATTGACAAGATAATGAAATATGAATAAAAATTTGTTATTGTAGAGCCAAGTTCGTTCCCATGGTTCTGTTTCTTGTGAAAATTTGCAACTAATGGAATGTCTTCTGGATTTCAGAAATCTAAACTGATACTTGTGAAAATTTTGTTCTCCTACGTGCTGTTTCTGATCTATGCTGTCAGATTTGTATAAACCCTTGTGTGAAATGTCCACTTGTTCCCTTTGTTATCAGAGGAAAATCTAATACACTGTGTTGTTTCTTTAAGACACACCACTCGAGGACTGAAAATCTTAGGCAGCTGGGCTGGGGTTTGTCTAATTTTATGTTGGTGTTGGATAAAAGTCTGCACTCTCGGTAAAAATTGTATATGTGGGAGCTTTATTTATATTTTTAGCTATCCTAAGCAAAGACAAATGGACGATAAGTTTTAATCCATGTTTTGTCACTTTTTTCGTTACTTTTTTACACCTGTCACTTTTTTAAATTTATGTCATTATTTTGAGTATATGACACTTTTTTTTGAGTGTTTGTCAAATGTAATTTAATTTTATCCATACCTAAAAAAAAATTATAAAGAAATTGTTAAGACTTTTTTCTAAAAAAAAAATTGTGATAGTAGGTTACTTTTAATTTCCAACACTATAACTCATATGCAAAAACACAAATAAAGTGTTACATCGCGTCACTTTTTAATATAAAATAATATTTGAATTCTTATATTTAAATTTTAAAAAACACAGATGTATGCATCTAGTTATTTGCTCTAATATGATATTGTGACTTTTTCATAGAAAAATTACAAAGTGTCACATTTTCACATTCTCATTTTAGCAAACACTTTATATGCATCAATTGAATTGATTCAAAGTTAATTTTTCTTGTGTATGAACGAAAAATAAGGCTGGAATGGGTATATTTAAATTTTAAAAAATAAACACATGCATTTAGTTAATCACTCCAATGAGATACTTCGATTTTTTCAAAGAAAAATGACATAATGTCGTTTTTTCATAGAAAAGTATCGTCACTTTTTCATATTCTCATTTTCGCACACACTTTAGATGGATCAATTGAATCGATTCAAAAAATTTAATTAAAAGCAAAATTAAAATAAAATTTGAATTCGTGTAATTAATTTTTCAAAAATACACACATATGCATCTAGTTAATTGTTCCAATGAGACACTTCGACTTTTTCAAAGAAAAGTTGTCACGTTTTCATGGAAAAGTGAAAAATGTCACTTTTTTTTTTTCACATTTGCAAATACCTTTGATGTATTAATTGAATTGATTCAAAAAAATATGAATTAAATGTAAGATTAAAATAATGTTTGAATTCGTATATTTAAATTTTCAAAACATGCACTTATGCATCTAGTTAATTGCTCCAATGAGATACTTCGACCTTTTCAAGGAAAACTGACATAATGTCACTTTTTTTCATAAAAAATAAACCAAGAGAATGCATCTAGTTAATTGCTCCAATGGGATACTTCGAAATTTTCAAAGAAAATTGACATAATATCACTTTTTTCTTTAAAAAACCAACAGAATGTCATCTTTTCACATTCTCATTTTCACAAACACTATTAATGCATCAATTGAACTTATTTAAAAAAATGATTTGGATGCAAGATTGAAACAATGTTAGAATTCGTATATTTAAATTTTCAAAAACACACACATATACATTTAGTTAATTATTCCAATGAGATAACGTGACTGTTTCAGAAAAAGTGACGGAATGTCATTTTTCTTTTCATATTCTTATTTTCACAAACACCATGGATCCATCAATTGAATTGATTCAAAGAAATATAAATTAAATACAAGATTAAAACAATGTTTGGATTTTTATATTTATATTTCAAAACACACACATGCATCTAGTTAACTACTTCAATGAGATACTGCGATTTTTTCATAGAAAAGTAATAAAATGTCACTTTTCACATTCTTATTTTCGCAAGCACCTTTGATGCATCAATTAAATTTATTAAAACACATTTGAAAGATCATGACATCGCATTAATGTTGATTTGTCCGCTAAACTGAACATATGTCCGTAACCTTAACCCGAAAATAATGTTATCACTTCAAATTGTTCAGACATTACATTATTAACTCAAATAATGACTAAATGTGAGAAACATGAAATTTGACATTTTATTATTTTCTTCAGACTATTCTTTGTAAGTATGATTCACTGGGGAAGTAGAGGAAACACACTTAAAACTGCTGCACATTCTGGACACGGTTCGATAGCCCTCGTGAAGTCTAAGGTGGCCGACGGGTGTTTAAATCCTTATCTAGTTTCTGGAAAATACTCTTTTGAGTTTTAACCATTTGCCATTTAATCCAAGTTTATCATTTTTATTTTATTTTCAAAATGACCCCAAACTATATGGTATTTGTGTATGTACCCTTTTTTATTATTGGAATGAAAAAATGTGTTTTTACTCTCAATTTCTAGACCTTCATTTATGATTTTTTTAATTGATATTTGAGAAAGACTAATTCTTGATTTCTTGGTGAAATAATAATGCTTAATTTACCTTCAGATACATGTAAAAGCTTAAATGGAATTGTCATCAGATTCAAAAATCCATTCTCGTTAATTAACATTAAAATATCGAAATAAAAAAATTAATAATATGATTAATGATTTCAAGAGGCTTGTGGTGTACATAAGAATTAAAGAGACCATTAAGCGGTTATTTATTTCATTTTATTTATGCCCAATTTAGTAAATAAGAAAAAATATTTAAAAACTTGATGTAACAAAAAATTCGTAGTGACAATATAGCCCGCCTTAAAATTGAACTATTTTTTATAATGTATGTTCTTCGCCAACTGCGATAGTGTGCCCTAAGAAAAAAAACTCCATGCTTATTACAACATTATAAATCTTATTACACAAGTCCACTCAAAATATTTCAAAACGTTTATCTCGAAAATAAATTCAATTGACAAAGGTAAATAATAATGGAATACTTAAACTGACATTGGAGGTGGAGGATGAATATTAGAAATGAGAGATCAATAAAAGGAAATAATATAGAAAGATACGGTAATAATGTAATACATTTTGGTACAAGAGAGCGATCTCGTCTTTGCCATAAAGACTAAAGAGAGAAAAGATATGTATAACCCGACACGCTCTAGCACAAGAGATAACTAATTTTTCTGCTACAAGCAGCATTGATTGGAATGCAAACATATACCGCATGATTAAAGGCTCATTTTCCTTTTTGCTGGTGGGATGTAACATTAACATCATTGGCCCGGCAGTTTTCTGAGCCATGTAACTATGTGTCCAACGGGCCTACAGCCAAATCACATCCCAAAACAAAGTGGTACATATATGTGTACATTACAACTTCAGATGAATCAAATACTATCCCTTTTAACTATAAAGTTGAAATAGAAAAGTAGGCCAAAATGCATAACAATACAGTTAATAAGAACACTCTATTTTGTGGTCTCAAATATTGTCATTTCCTCTACTCCAGGGATGTGCAGGCACAAGCTTGCGTCAGATATCAATGCTATTGCTACATCGGTTGATTGGAGAGAGTGGTAGCATCTACCTCCGTACTATGCCTCTTCTTTTTTCCTTCCCCGTGTCTCGACCTTCTTGGAGCTTCATCCTCGCTTTCACTTTCGTCGTTTCTGAAGTTGTTTCCGGCACCATATTGATCCTCCGATTGAGCTTTCCCTCTTTGCTGATTCAATGCCTCATCATTGGGTCCACCAATAGATCCAGCCATACCTTGATCTGAACCAGAACTGAATCTATCGTTCCGATAGCCAGATAACACTTTCTGATCTCTCTTGGGTCGATTAAAATTTTGTGAAGGTTGTGATGGAGGTGGAAAAAACGGCATACCACCTGGTCGCCCAGCTCGTGCTGGGGTTGCAGCACCAGCACCCATGAAAGGGGGTCTTCCTGGACCCATCATCATCCCAAATCCTCCAGAAGGCCGTCCAGGAAACATCATTCCCGAGCTGGGACCCATGAGCTCACCTGAGAATCTAGGACCATATGGTCCAAAGCCCCGGGGAGCCATACCAAAAAGATCAGGCATAGGAAAACCATCACCACCCATCATGTTAGGTGGGAAGCCCTGCATCCCGGGGAAGGGTCGGGCTCCATGCGCAATAGGCATGTGAGGAGGCCACATCATTCCTCTGCCCCGTCCCCTTCCTTGAGCTCCTGGTCCAAAACCTTGTCCATAGCTTTCATCCTCTTCTTCACTTTCCTCCTCTTCCTCCTCTTCATTATCTTCAAATGGTACAATATCTGGGTTTTCACTCCCGTTTTCAGGATTGACTCCCTTAGCCTTCTCCTCTTCTCGTTTTGATTCTGCTGCCACAGAGATTGCCTAGAAAAGGGTAAATTACCATTTTCAACCATCTATGCCAATCGGACCAGTACTAATAACCACAAGTGAAGGCAAATTGTTTTATATCAAAATGTACTACTTTGTAATGCACCTAAAGATTTCTCGCAATGCATGATTTGAAGAAATGGACAACAAAGAACTACAAAGAAATGGACTAGAAACGTCAAGGGTACAAAGACAAACCAATGCAATAAACAACTATAATGACCCATAAAAGTGTCATGAAATTTAGCTACACAGTTCTCAGTAATGAGAGACATTTGTGCCCTGCTAAAATTGTTACTTTTTGAGGTAAAATGGTGGATAGTAACAATGATGCTACTATATTGATGCTTACTTTAGCAAACATTTTATTCTTGCAAATTTAAATGCTCTACAGTAATAATTTTTAAGGAAATATAAGTACCATAAGTTCACTGTCCGGCTCAAGGTAGAGTAAGGACGCCAACTGCTCACCAATAGAGGGCTCTAACTCTTGACAGTCTCTGCTTATCTGCAGTAACACGAACAAACATCATCAAAGAATAACTTACACATCCCAATTAAATTCGGGACATGTCAATAAATTCAAACAACAGACATATAAGGAGCTTATAGCACAAGACACATTACAAGTATAAATTCCTACGCCGGGTAACATTTATTTGTATCCTCTATATTAACTCTATATACACGTCCAAGTGTATCAATTTTCATTAATTCATCTTTATATATTAGTGGTCATGTTGAAGTTAGTAAAATCAAGGGAAATAAGCTTTGAAGAGGTTTATAGATATTTGATTTTTTCAACCAGACAAGATGTTCCCAGATTTTATCTCTCCCTTTCTTTTATGCTTCGAATTCCTATTTGAGCTTCCACAGCAACTTCAGTACTTGCATGGACCAGATTGAATTTTTTTTAATTCCTATCTCTGTGTTACTGTTGCTCGTAAAGGCAATCTCCTAGGGGTTAAAGAAAGCACATGGCTAACCGGACTTTAACTACATATCATTAAGAACTTTAGCGCAAGACTTGTGTGGCACCAAAAGAGTCAATCATTTGTCTAAGAGCCATTGTAATGTATTTCATTATACAATGAAAGCATAACACATTCTAATGTGCCAGAGAAAATTCCAGATTGCTATTGACACATAAAGTATATTGACTTCTCTTCAAATTTTCAATTGATTTCAGAACCAAATGAGCTTCAAACGATAAGAACGGAAATTTATCAATATCAAAGTATATCTTAGAGATGGATATAAGAAAGAGTTTCAAGTAAGTACTTTCACTGGTAAGTTCTCATTGAATGGGTTTCTCAAATGCCGTGTTTTATGGAAGGACAATTCACAGAGCTGCATGAAAACATCATGGTTATTAGTTAGCATCCAGATCAGAGTGCTTCTGTGTTTTATTCACTGTAGATGATTTAGAATATGCACTAATTACAGTTAAAGCTGGAAGTGTCGAATAAAGAAGAAACTGTATCACAGAACTATGGTGAAAATAGTCAGCAGCTAACAGAAATTATGGCAGTCGAGAAAAAAAATAACGATGCAGAAACCGGAGTTCCTCATAATGTTTCCACAATTTGAACGTGCAAATAAATGAAAAGGGCAAAACAGTAATGTTTTTATATCATAATGACCTAAACATAGAAACTTTGAAAACAAAGAGCTGACATTTTTGCCCATGAAGTGATGTTGAAAGCACATATTAGAAATCAAGCCAGGTATAAATTGTTGACCCTGAGTGGCTAACAGCTCAGAATTTTGCTTAGACCATCGCCCATGTATAATCATTTAGGGAAAAATGGGTTCACATTGTACAATGGTCAAATCAAACAATGTGCATATAAGTGTTGATCCATGTGCAAGCTCACATATAATGAAAAAGCATGTACATCGTTTTTTCAGACAGTATAACAAGAAAACAGACAAAACTTTAAATCCTAACTATTATGATGGGAATACGGGAGTTAACAGCTGAGTATAATTGTTCCATAATTCTAAAGTAAACAACATATGATATATTGTGATGAGCAATTTTCACACTCAATATTCTGCATCAAAAAGTTTTGTGCACATATTTAAATAACTGTGGTGTAAACGTCACTATTAACTTGTCAAAAATTAAGCTCTATTGTAATATCCCAGTTCTTTACTACTAGTTGTTAGATTTAAATTTAGGACTTAAAATGCGCTATTATTAAATTTTGATGACTTTATTGGTAATTGAAATAGTCTAATGACCAGGATTGAGGATTTGTTTGATCAGCTCAGCGGTTCCAAGATCGATTTAAAGCCAGGTTATCATCAGTTGAGAATCAAATCCAATGATATCTCTAAGACCTCTTTTAGAAGTCGGTACGGACACTACGAGTTCTTAATTATGCCATTTGGGCTAACAAATGCTCCTAGAGTCTTTATGGAATTGATGAACCGCGTTTTCCACAAGTATCTGGATCAGTTTGTTATCGTGTTCATCGATGGTATCCTGATCTACTCAAGAAGTAATGAGGAGCATTTAAGGATTGTGTTGGATGTTTTGAAAAAGGAGAAACTCTATGCCAAGTTAAAAAATGTGAGTTTTAGCTTCAGCGAGTAGCATTCCTTGGCCATATTGTCACAGCTTAAGGGATAGAGGTGGATCCTAGTAAAGTAGGATAGTGTTAAATTGGTCAAGGCCAACCAATGCACGAGAAATTAGCAGTTTCTTAGGCTTAGCAGGATACTATCGGAGGCTCAATGCAGGATTCTAAAAGTTATCAGGACCGCGACATAAATAACACGCAAGGATATAAAGTTTGATTGGACAAAGAGGTGTCAACGGAGCTTTGAGGAATTAAAACAAAAGTTGGTGAACGCCCCAGTGTTAACCATACCCAATAGGTCATGTGGTTTTGTGATCTATAGTGATACTTTAAAGCGAGGTTTGGGATGTGTCTTAATGCAACATGGTGAAGTGGTTGCCTATGCATCGAGACAATTAAAGTTGCATGAACAAAACTACCCCACGCACGACCTACAACTTGTCACGGTGATCCATGCATTAAAGATTTGGAGGCATTATATTTACGAAGGTAAATGTGACATTTATACGAACCACAAAAGCCTTAAGTATATCTTCACCCGAAGGAGTTGAATATGAGATAGAGAATGTGGCTTGAGTTAGTAAAGAATTACGATTGTGAGATTTATTATCACCTAGGCAAAACGAATGTGGTAGCTGATGCCTTGAGTCGGAAAACGACAAGTCAATTAGCTATGTTGACTACGCAGGAACCACCATGGAGAGAATTTGAGAGGTTGAATCTCGATGTTGTCACCACTCAGCCACGTGTGGTTGCTCAAGTAGCAGCTCTCTCTATCCGACCCACACTCCGTAACAGAATTAAAAGACATAAAAAAGGTGACCAGTCTTTTAAGTATATCAAGTCTGAGATTAACTCAAAAAAGTTAAAGGACTTCACCATAACTGAAGATAAAACATTATATTATCAAGGACGAATGTGTGTACCGGATTTTGAGGAACTGAAAAGAGAGATTCTAGAGGAAGCTCACTCCTCTCCTTATTTAGTACACCCGGGAAGCACAAAGATGTATAAAGATTTGAAGGCAGTATTTTGGTGGGAAGGCATAAAAAGGGATATAGCTGAATATGTCAAGAAATGTTTGGTATGTCAGCAAGTGAAGGCTGAACACCAACGACCATCAGGGTTACTTGAACCATTAGAAGTCCCGGAGTGGGAGTGGGAGCAAGTAACTATGGACTTCGTGATTGGTTTTCCAAGGTCAGCAAGAGGTCACGATGCTTTTTGGGTCATAGTGGAACGACTTACCAAATCGGCTCGTTTTTTGCCGGTTCGGATGAAGTTTACTGTGGACCAGTTCGCGCCGTTATATGTGAATGAGATAGTAAAGTTACATGGTTTACCTGTTTCTATTGTATCGGATAGAGATCCAAAGTTCACATCGAATATTTTGAAAAGTCTACACCGAGCTATGGGAACTAAACTAAAGTTTAGTACGACAATCTATCCTCAGACAGATAGGCAGTCTGAGCGGACAATTCAAACATTAGAGGACATGCTTCGAACATGTATACTCAAGTTTGGAGGACAATTGGAGAAGCATTTACCATTAGTTGAGTTCTCATACAACAATGGTTACCACACTTCAATTGACATGGCACCATATGAGGCATTGTATGGGAGAAAGTGTGGATCACCAATTCATTGGAATGAAGTCGGTGAGCAAAAGATTTTGGGGCCAGAGATTATTGAACAGACTATTCATGCAATTGAGAAAATTCGTGCCAACATGAAAATTGCCCAGGATGGACAAGAGAGTTATGCAGATAGAAAGAGAAAGAGTATGAAATTTTAAGTTGGTGATAAGGTATTCCTCAAAATGGCAACAACTACGTTTTGGCAAGAAGGATAAGTTGCGACCAAGGCTTATTGGCCCGTTTGAGATCTTGCAACGTATCGAGAACGTCGCATATCAGTTAGCGTTACCTCCGGAACTTTCAGTTGTACATGACGTCTTCTATGTGTCAATGCTTAGGAAGTACGTCCTTGACCCGAGTCATGTGGTCAACCATCATTCTATTGAATTACAGCGAGGTTTAAGCGATGAAGAAGTACCAATAAGAATTGTTAATCGGAAATTTCAAGCCCTCCGGAACAAAGTGATCCAGCTACTGAAATTACAATGGCGTAATCACTCGGTTAAAGAGGCCAAGTGGGAGAGAGAGGTGGAAATGCGGACCAAGTACCCATAACTTTTCGATGAATTCCAAAGGTGAATTTCGAGGACGAAATTTATTTTAAGGGGGACAGATTATAAGATCCCAAATTTTTACTACTAGTTGTTAGATTTAAATTTAGGACTTAAGTGCGCTATTATTAAAGATTAATGACTTTATTGGTAATTGACCTAGTCTAATGACCTTATTGGTTATTGACCAATAGTTTGAGGATCTAAGTGGAAAGTTATTTTGGAAGTTAGATTAAATCGTGCTTAAAACATAAGTATGCTAATTAGTCTTGATTAATGATGATTCATTGACCACATGCATTATTCACACCACACTTCAAGCTAATGTAATTGAATTGACCACACAAATCAAGGAAATCAATTTGACCACATGCATTATTTACATCAAGTTTCAAGCCAAGTTAATTAATTTGACCACATGATTAAAGGTATTAATTTGACCATTTTAATGACAATACACAATTTATGCATTTACCATCCCTAACATCTAGCCATTTCCTTTCACTTTTCTACACATGGTCAAGAATTTACCATATCAATAGAAGACAAATTTAACACTAAACTACCCTCAACAATCATTTACACACTTTCCCTCTCTATCTCTATAACTTTGCCTCTCCACTTCTCTTTCTCTCGTCATTTTTATGTTCGTACAATTATACAATCAAGTGAATAATCAACCCCACACACGGCTCAAGGATCTCTTTCCAATAATAACTCATTTTATCATTTTGAATTATCCAGTGAAGATGTAAGTTATGCTTTATGTTTATGGTGACTAATGTTTATGTATGTAATATTTCTACGACTATGTTATGTTTTGGCCCACGTTACATATGTTCTATTAAGATTGGAACGAAATTTAGTAGCGCTACTCACGAGAATTTAGCGCCACCTAAGTTCAATCTAATTTTGTATCTCCCTATGCAAGCGATGAATTTTTCGTAAAAATACATATATGAATTCATTATTTACGCACACTCATTGAGAATTATTCTCACTCTATCATGTCTATACTTTCAGATAATTGACAATTCGAGGAGGTCGGCACGGAGATAGCTTATGGTGGCAAAAGATTCAATAATAAAATTCTTAGTTGTCAAACTATTATTATTTCATTTAATTTTAAATAATTGTAAGATATTCTTCGTTTCAAGTAATGTATTAAACTTATTACCATTGTTATAAAATCCGGTCCGGCCCGATCGCTCGAGCCGGAAAATTGACGGCCCGAACCCTTGACCGGGCCGACAGTTTAAATTGATAAAAATGCCCTTGACTCGATCAAAAATAGAGACTTTGACCGAGTTAATCGGTGATTTGCCCGCCCCAAACCCTGCCCGATTGACCGGTTTGATTGGGTTTTGAAATCGTTTTACAAGATTTTTGGGTCCAAAGAAATTGAACATTTGACCTTTAAGAAAAATAAAATGTTCCTCACAACTTGAACACAAAGTACTTTAGTATTACTTGTGTGCAATAACTTATATCTAACTAATGAATCATTTATAGCTTTTATAAAAATATTATTTTGAAAAATTTTGGTCCAAAGTTTTACTTTATTTTATAGACCTAAATAATTAGTGAAAAATAAATTAAGAATTTTAATTTTGCCCCAAAGAAATTAATACTTTATATTTTTTTTATATGTTTTTAGCAATGACCCGCCGGTTGAACCCCTAACCCATTAACCCGCTACATTGTTCGAGTTGAGTCTGATAACTATGCTTATTACATCATTTGAATTTTAGTAAGTGCTTAAATAATTTATATAATTATGTTGAATATCCTTTAAATTTGCTTTAGTTTATGATTTAATGACACTCGAACCGTTAAGGATTCGGGTCGCCACATCAGCATTTGTATCATGAAACTTCTTGTTCACAAATTGTGTATAGTAACATATGCGACCACGTGTATAGCATGATACCTGATGGTATCAGATGACAATAGACCTTTTTACATAAAACACCAACTTCATATGGTCCTAGAGATGCCGACACAAAGGTAGGTAAATTGAATAAAATTAAGAATGTTCCAGTAGTGATTAATTAAAAACATCTAGAACCAGAAAATTACAGATTAAGATTTACAACACCATGCTTTATGTTTTTGAAACGTTGGTGACTGAGAAAAAGATGGCAGCAGTGAAAGTGATGCCACCGAAATTAACAGAATTCATTTAAATGAGGATACGATTTGCATAATTTAAATTGTCGTCATACTATTTATAATCAGGTAATCTTCTAACCACCAATTTCTTGAGTTACAGAAGTTATTTGATCAAAACAACGCTACAACACAGAATTTGATATTGCCGACTAATATCTCCACCATTTGTCATAATTGTATGCCCTTCAGAAGGTAGAAACAGTGAGAAGTCTAGTTCATCTCGCAGCAGCAACAGTTGAAGAGTGAAGTTCCTTCAACAACATGTAAATATGGAAACAATAAAATATGTGTACCTTTAACCACTTGACATCAAAATTCCGCCCATAGTTAGCAGTTCCATGTGCGTGCTTCCAATTTCCTCCACTGACAGAGCCACCAATTCTAGATGTCATCTTTGCGCAACCCTAAAAAATAACAAATAGGTCTGCAACGTAAATATAAATAAAGGGGAATGGTTTTGTTTGAAATTATGAAATAATCCAAATATAAAAACTTTTTGACCTTTCAGTCACAACGCTGGCAATTCTAATAACATGGGAATATCCAACCTACCTGAAAATGCCTTGTCTTGTTGACTGAAAAGATCAAAATGACATTTTCAACAGAATCAAAAGCTTCATTTAGTTTAGGCTCATTGCTTCGCTGGGTTGCCCATACTCCTTGTTGTACAGATAATTCCAGATTCTCACGGTTGCAACTTTTGACGATAAAATACCTATATATGTACATGCAAATGGAATACAAAAAGTAAGCAACAAGATCTCAAAGGAAGCAACATTTTCAGAAAACGAAGGGATGGGGAAATTCACTTGGAGAAAGGGAAGTGACGAGATACAAATTATTCCAAATATTAAATATTAGCAAAATTGGTTACCATGAGCTACAGTACAGGAACTCAATATATAAAACAAAACATCTATTCAGGAAAAGAAATGCACTGACACAACCTGATACGGAACTTAACCCATTTCCCTTTTAGGAAGGGAGGGGAAGGAGACATATTTCGTGGCTTATAAGGCCACCACATTTAAATTAGTAATCATTTTTGCAAAACTCCCTTAAGCATTATCCAGACATATGGCAAGAGCCGTGTTGCAGCGAATTATAACACCTCAAGGGACAACTAGAAGGCCAAACTCCTTGAAGCATCGGCCTCAGAGAGCCAAGAAAAGACAATCTTTTCAATTCTAACATATTTTCAACCAGATTTAATATTTAGGATATAAAGACTACACTGGCTAGGACAAAACGCCAGTGTGTAGAGTTCCGTTACAAATATAAACTATTTCAGGGCTCACACATCAAACTACAGAACCCAGTTTTGAAGATTTTATGACAATCAAACACGTTTATACATAGAGTACAACAACTTCAACTAACATGTAGCAAATTCCTCTTTCAAGCATCAGAACCATTTTCTGGAAAAATCACAAGTTGCATTTTAATGCAAACATGTAAGTCTGCACCCAAACCAACCCCTAACCACCACATGCACAGAAAAAGAAAAAAAGACGGAAAGAAAGATATAGAGATATAAATGAAGGCTCTTATTTCAGAGGAGAGCTATGAGCTTCATTAGTCTTGTCCGCCAAAAGTAGTCCTTTTGACTTTCTTGCTATATAAAGCCAAGCATAACATATCTTCTTTAGTTCAGAGGTTTTAACAAGCATCCTGCTGGAGCAAATCAAGTCTTGTTACCTTATCCAATATGGTCAGAATCAATTATAACGAAAAGTGGATTCATACTAATGGTTCAAAGATGTTAGAAAGGAACAACGTGCGCACACCCCCACTAAAGAAGAAGAAGTATGCTCTGTATCAGTCAGAGCCTTAAGACTTTTCACCACATTAGCAATTCTCACAGAAATATAGAAGAATAACATATTCTAGTAAATATTATCAGCTCCAAGGCAATTCATTGCCAACAAATGTGAGGCGATGATTAAAATTGCAGGACCATGAGAATTACTTCCATTCAAAATAATGTGGTGTAAATGGTAATAATTCAAATACATTCCTTGCGTGTAAACAACACCAAGAAGAAGAAACTAGGCCTTATTCTCAGTAGACTTGAGGTCCAGTACATTTTTTCACCACTCATTCAATCCAGTGCTAAATCGTGTGAACAAGGTCACATATTACAGGAGCAAAAGAGCATGAGGAAGGTTAATATATACATTGACTGAGAAAAAAATGTCAAATTAAATAAGATGAAACCAGTTATGGTCACTAAGAAGGCTTTAAAGAAACTAATTACAGTCGACACAGGACAAGTCTCTCAAAATAACATCCAGAATAAATACATGAACTGTTTAACGCAACCTAATTAAAGACCTTGTAACTCTGAACACACCTAGATGTTCCTTGGGGCAAGGATGTCGCAGTCCTACTAGCTTGATTTTGCTGGCCATTAGCAGGATTCTGCATTTGAGTCTGGCTGACCTGCTGATGAGACTGTTGATTTTGTTGCTGATGCACATTAGCAGACTCTGTCGTGGTTGTATTTCCTACCTGTTTCGCTCCATTGGGTCCTTGTTGGAACTGTGGTTTTTCTGTCTGCTGGGCGTAATTAGCATTACGATTTTGAAGAAACCTGTTTGAGTTTCCATAGCTGTAGGATGTCAACTGTTGAATCTTTTGAAGAACTTCTTCCACAGGAGGTGGAGGACCAGGCAACTTTGCATGCCTGTACCGACAATCAGGACCATTTGGACAAAATCCTAATTTATACCTATAATATAGAGCATCCAATTAGAATACAGACAGATGATAAGATACTAGGATGCCATTATTTTTCTTTTTTCTAAACCATCAATGAGATTGAGGATGTCTGGTTAGAGATACAAGGAGAATCAAAGCCCCTGTTTGAGCCCCATTAGGCCCTGTTTGGGCTATATTATTTTTTTCATTCTCATTCTTCTACTCATTTTCAACAACACATTTTTCAATAAAATAATATTTTTCATCACATCAATAACTTTTCCTTCTTTTTCAACCACATATTCCCCATCACATCAAAAAAAAAAAATAATGCATTCTTGACTACAAAATGTGCACCAAATAGGGGCTAAAAACTCATTTTCAACCACACATTCTTCCAATAAAATAATTTTACACGTAAATCCAAAAAAAAAATTCATACTTCTTAACCACGTATTCTAAAAAAATCACTATTACAAAACTCATTTTTCCCAAAAAAAAAGGGGGCGCTCAAACAGCGGCGGAATAAAAAATTTAGCATAATGTTGTGTGTAACAAAAGACGTTAACTAAACTTTCACACAAGTTCCCCAAAGTGTTGGAGGTAGCATTCCATGATTATATGTATACAAAAATTCCTAATAAAAACTTATATCATGTATGAGAAGATCAACATAGCCAACTTATATACAAGATACACGATATATCACATGTGAAGAACTAAAAACCATTCATTTCGTTTAGCAAAGTCAATAGTTTTTCCAATGACCCAAAGATAACAAATGCACAAATTTATCTGCTTACATATCCTTCCATAGCATTCATCTTGTGGAAGAAGGAAAACTATTCATCCAATGGACAGAGGGAAACAAGATCCAGAGGAAGTGAGAAAAGTTCTGTAATTTCCAAACTACTGTAGCCCATTATCTTAACAAAACCCATTAAATCTTCATTCATCAATGTCAGGCCAACTTCAAATTATTACAAAATAAATCCCACGACACTTACTATCCGAGAATCATTAATTTTTTTCATAACCCTGAACATAAAGAAATCCATTGCAGCCCAACCAACACTGTCCTATTAAAAACAAGTTATGAAGGTCAAACCTTGCTCAGTACTGCCCTCAAGAACACGCGCACACACACAAATCCCCACATATATCAAAAATACAGAAAAAAAAACTGCATGTATACATACATATTGCATTCCTTGATATCCTCATTAGTGTGTTTATACACACAGTCCTGCTCACGGCACTCCCCGTAGAGCCGGAAAAACCGACAGATGGGCATCCGCGACTTGTCATACTGGTGGAGGAATCCACAGGCGTCACCCTTCATGCAAAGGGATCGCAACCAATGCCTGCACACCGTCTGCCGGAAGCTCCGCCTACCCCCGCCACCAGCCCCGCTCATACCTTCTGCCGCCTGAACCACCTGAACTTGGGCGGCTGGGGAATTGTTGACATTGGTGGCGGCAGCGGAGGCGGTAATCGGGCCCGCCGATGAATAGGTGACGGGTACCGATGATGTATGTTGTGTCGGGCCTATATCTAGACCCCCCTCGAAATCGAAGCTTAAACCCCCTTCTCCGTCATCCATAATTATCAAGTATATAAAACCAATTTGCGTATATATGTTTTAATATATGCGTGTGAATTAGTATATATCAAATGTGAATTAAGGTTTGTAGTGATTTGGGGGTTGCAGTGCAAGGGTTTTGTGTGATTTAATGGACGGTAAAGGAGAAGAAGGGGAAGAACAGCAAAGTGGGCGAAAATCATGTTAAAAACACTATTGGTCACCCAACTTATTTTGTGGTTTCACTCGTCATTAAACATTTCATTTTGTCTAAATTAGTCACTATATTTTCTTTTCATTTCATTTCAATTTAGGCATTCCGTCCACAATTTTATGAGAAAAACTGACGCCTAGGGAATATGGATTGCAGGAAATTCAAAGAGGGTAGGAAAGATTATGATTTTTATTTTATACTAGTAGTCCAACGTACATTGCACGATATTTTGAAATATTTTATAAGGATTGTAAAAGTTGTTGGAAAATTGGTTTTAATTAGTTGGTTTGACTAATTATTTTAGTGGATCTCATTAGTTGGACAAAAAAATCTTTAACCGAGTGTGTTCTCATGAGTAGGGGTGGGCAAAACCCCAATCGAACCCGCCCAAATTGAACCAACCCGATCGGTTTTTGTTGATTTTTTTGTTATTTTTACACGGGTTGGATGGGTTGGTTGTGTGACGGGTTGGATTGGGTCGGGTTATGAGTTAACTCATGAAAATCAAATAAACCCGTCCAACCCAACTCGATTATATTTATAAATTTTACAAATGTTATGATGTTGTTTGGACGAATACACATCCAACAAAAAAAAATTAATTGCCAAAAATATTTATGACTTCATATAATTTAATATCAATCTGTCCATATAACATTTGAAGTGCCAAAATAATTTAGATTTTGTGGTCCTATAGAGATCTATATAAGTCACAAGTCAATTATAAATCCGCCCAACCCAACCAATCTACTTTAATCTTTGTTGACAAAGTTGTCCCAAATCGACCTACTCAATGCAACCTAACCGATACTTTATTGGGTTGGGTTGGGTTTCAACATTTACACGTGTTGGCTTGGATTAAATTATGATCAAACCGATCATATTGGGTTGGGTTTGGGTTGAGGCAAAAATCGACTCAACCCATGTCCACCTCTACTCGTGAGTAGATTAATGTAATATATTTAGGGTGTGCTTGAGTCACATTATTTTGAAAAAAGGAATTCTGAAATAGTAGATTGATAAAGAATGTGCGGTTGAAAAAGGAGGAAAAGTTATTGATATAATAAAAAATATTATTTTATTGAAAAATATGTGATTGAAAATGATTAGAAGAATGAAAATGAAAATTTTAATGTGTACCAAACAGAGTTTTATTTTCTAAAACCAATCTAGGGTGAATGAGAAATTAAAGTCAAAAGATGATCATTTGAAACTAAAATAAATTTGATGGGAAATTGAAAAATGACAATCTCACATATGAAAACTAAAAGAATAGAATCAACTTTATATTGCTCAAGTTTGAGACTTGAGTTTGAGTTCCAATAAGTACCAATAGTCTTTGAAGAGGAGATGACCTACATACAAGTAGGTTGAGCAAAAACTCACATGCGCGCCCCTAGTGTCGTCAAACCGATCGGCTCGACACGACACGGGTACGGGCATGGACACGAACACAGGTTGTGGGCTTGAGCAATGTTGGTATATATTTTTTTGTAAAATAATATTTGAATTATATTATTTTATTATTATTTAAAATAATAATATATTTATTTATATTATTTATTTTTTCCCCCCAATTTTTTATACGCGACACGTGGTGTCTTATAGAAATTGGCGGTTGAAAGATGATTTGTCCATTCAAATGGGTTGTGCATGTTTAAGACACGACTTTTCGGATGTTGTCTTTTGGACACAACTTTTCACTTGTATATAAAGGTTACCATATTTTGAGTTTTTATTCATTCCAAAAATCTTCCATGACTTTTTCTTTTGCAAAATATAATCATTCCATCCCGCATTATTCCATATTGTGCATTTCAGTCCCGAACATTATTTTTGTGCATTTTATTCCTCTAGTTTTAAAGAGATCAAAAACATTAGTAGATTCGTCAGTCTTGTAATTTGGAGTGCTACTATTATAAGTCGAAGTCGTTGTATATTAGGATACAAGTGTCGGAAGAATGTCGGCACCAGTGCGGGACAATATCGTTTTAAGGAGAAATAATCGAACTCTTGTCTCGACCATTGTCATTTTATTTCATTCATTTTTTGCAAGTCGATATTCTGCTCAGCTATTTATTCATAAATTATTGCACATTGATATTATTATTTGCCAACAAAAGTAATATATGACACCAATTTGTTGGAAGATTTGATGAGTCTCGAAGGAAATAAAAAAATTAAGATAGAAATTTAAGAAAAGAAAATTGTACACTTAAAACTCAACTTCTATAATTCAAATTTTTTGTGATGATGAAATAATATAAATGAATAACTTTTTTATATTACATTTTGTACATAAGAATTAAGTGCTAATATATGAATTTAAATACCTATTAAAATTTATAGATACGTAAATAGAAATAAATTCACTTATAATAACTCTAGATTTAGTAGATCAAGATTTATCAAGTCAATATTCGTTGAGTTTAGATTAATGTGAATATTAATTAATTGATGATTAATAACATCAAATCTGTGCAAACAAGGATTTTGTATTATTTATTAAATATTGAAAACGAAAAGTAAAGTATTATTGAAATAATTAAATTTTAGTAGGGTTAAAATCGTCCAAAAAATTATTATCGCTTGACGTAATATTTAATATATTATAGATTTATATATTTATATATTTTTCTCCATTTTTTGTTACATCTGAAATTACAATTTGTCTAAATATTTCTTTACTTATATTTTTGTCCTGGTAGACGGTTCCTCATTAGGGTGTGTTTGATTGCAAGCATGAAATTTATATGAAAAGAAAATAAATTTTAAAATAGAAAATGTAATACTTTTCCATTTTTTGATGTTTGATGATCATTATTTTTCATTAAAATAGTTATTTTTCCAACTTTTATTATTTGATAGCCATTATTTTTCATAAAAATTGTAACTTTTCCATGAAAATTATTCAATCAATCTTAAGAAGTATTATTCAATGGTGCCTTCAATCTGTGCACAAATATAATCTGAACGCAAGATGAATTTAGTGCTACAATGAATGTCAAACGTCTCTCAACCAGTTAGCCCACTTTACACCCACTATGGTAGGTTGGGGCGGAGGGAGTGGGGTCCTAGGGGACCCGGAACCAACCCCCCCTCCCCTCTCCCCCCCCCCCCCCCCAAATTTTTTGACAATTTTTTTTATTTTAAAATTTTATTTTCTGTATTTGAATAAAAAACTTAAACCCTACAAATCCAAGCATTTCCGTTCCGACTCCCGTTTCCTTTTCTCTTCCTGCGATGCGACGATTCTTCTCTTCCCTTTTTTTCCTGCGGGTTGCGTCGAATATGAGCCACCACAACTGTCTCATCACTCGTAGGAAACTTTGGCCTCAAGTTCACTGAAAATCAAGTCCAAAATACAATAACTACTAGTCTTGGAAGTGATTTTTCTGCATTTAATCAGCTTCAAATGTACCCCTCTATGGGCCACCATATACAGAATCAAGAAAACATCAGAGAGGGAGAAACTAGATATTTTCTTGGCGTGAGCATACAGTCCATCTGGCGACGATTCTAATAAGTAATCACCTCTCCACCTCCACGGCTACACGGCTTCAAGTGATCGATATTCTTCTCCGTTCTCTCTAATCTTTTAATTTGTGATTAGTGATTGTTATTGTTTGACAAATTGGGTGGTTTGTATGTTGATGCGTTATATGTTCATCAAGATCATTCATGCAGACAAAGAAAATGAGCCAAAATCCATAAATGATGTAAAGTTTATTAACACGGGAATGATTCTAGAAAATAACAGAACACTTAAGGAATCACGACTAACAAAGAACTCGAAATGAAGGCCTGTAATAAGGTACGATTTTGCTAAATAAAAAATTAGTACTTTTTTTATACGTTTCTTGAATTTTTTTTTTGGGTTAATAATGCATAAAAAAAATTAGGGGCAAACCCCCGTGGGCTCCCACCCCTTCACCTCTAGGACCTTTCTAGTCTAACAGGCTGGCTTCGCCACTGATTATAGGAACAAATGATGGATTCTACAAGAGTCAAATTCACACAATTGAACCAAGTTAGGCACTCAGAGGGTAAGTTGCAACAAATACTTTAATAATTGAGGTCCAATCACAGTGCGAGCAAAAAAATTTAGACCATGATGCCCAAACGCAGCTAGAGAAAATTTAGTTTGTGATGCACTCTCAAGCACAACTAAACATAATTGGGAATTGCTTCTAAACCATGTATTAGAACACATGCAAGATTTCCGTAAAAACAAAGTTAACATGCCTAATATGGATTTAAACTGCTACACTCCCTTGAATTCAACCTCCAAAGAGGCTAATGTTAACATTTGATATTCCATCTTAAAAAGTCAATCTTATTAAGATGAGTAGTCCAAATTCTTATAAATTAATCTATGTTTTTATTTTTATTCGATGTAAAATTTTATCCCTTAAAATGCCCCCACAAGATGGTAGCTTGTTTGAGCAAACCAATTTTGAAATTCGTGGGCTCAATTTTTTTAAGTCTTAGCCCCCGTTTGATCTACATTATTATCTCATTAAAATGAAAATTATGATCGTTATCTATCACATCAACAATTAAATTCAAATTTTCTATATCTTGTGTGGACCCTAACAACGGCTAAATTTTTCATTTTCATTCTAATTCTATAATAATTTGGCTCAAACAGGACTTTAATGGGACCGAATTGCTCGTTGGAACTTAATGAACTCTGATATCATGTTAGTTTTGAGGTTATATCTTAAAATGTCAACTTTATTAAGCGGAGCAGTCCAAACCATTATAAATTAGTCTATATTTTCATCTTTAGCTAATTGGAGATGAAAGGCTCTCCTAACTTGAGAAATAACAAATAAAAAAATAAGTAAAACTCATTTTACCCATGATATGCTCCCTGCATCATCGTGTTATTTTACCCACTCAAGACGACACCATAAATTATACCTTTAATTAGAAACTCATTTTTTTTAGTTATTCTCAAATGATTGCCAGTTACTTCAAATACTCCAATAAAAACAAAATGAGGCTTCCTTTCACACAGGCAAAGATGTTTAAGAAAATTAAACATGAACAATAATTACACAAAATATTACTGGCAACTTCTACTTAACCAAGGATATTTATCTGCACTTAACTAAGCAACCCAGAGTGAACAATTGCTACTATTTATATAGTTAACTGATAATGCTGAGAAGCACCAACGGGGGAGAAGTCGGACAGAGATAACCTGGTGTTAACTATTAGGAATAGAAATCTCAACTACAGAAAAGGCAAAAGAACAAAATGTTAGACCCCCTAAATCCATTGAAATCCAAACATCAAATTTCACAGAGTTTGGATCAAATTTTTTTTTTTTTTGAATCGAGGATGAACGAACCCATAATGTTAGATGACAAATCAAATAATCAAAATCCTAAAAAAAGTAATTAAAACAAAGAAATCGAGAAATGTCAAAATTATAAATTGATTGGCAAAGAATTAAGAAAGCCTAGAAAACAAATCGATGGATTTCACGAAGCAGAGCGTTGAATGGGGAAGGAAAGGTTGAAGAAATCCCGGTCGGCTATGAGAGAAAGAGTTATGGTAATTATGAATTGCCAGCCACATTAAAAAAAAAAAAAAAAAAAAAAAAAAAAAAAAAAAAAAAAAAAAAAAAAAAAAAAAACCCAGCCCCTCCCGAAAGAAAATATTTTCCTTGTTTTCGAGGAAAATATGGTCATGTGACCGAAAGTATGAAAATATTTTCCAAGGAAAAAAATATCAATCAAACAGGACAAAAGTATGAATTTTGATGGAAAAAAGACAATTTACATGAAAAAATATTGGCAATTAAACGCATCCTCAGGATTTTCATTAATTTAAAAGATGGGGGGCCAATAGAGCGTTAATTTATCACAACTCTTTTATTCGAGCATGCAAAAGACATAAGGCAGAGTACAAACTCAAGATCATAACAAAAGATTATGATTGAAACCCATCAATTTTTCGCATCCATAGTGTATGTGAATTTAAAATTGATATAGTTTTATAGGCAACAACGTTGCATACAATCACACGTGACCATAATATTAAAAAGAGTGCTTTATACATGACGACAAGTATAAACTAGTTTGTGTAAAGTAGATTTCAACAGCATCTTGTTAAACTGATGGGAAATGTAAGTGCAAGTGAAAATACCTAGAAACAAAGTTTCACATGTTCATTCCAATCATCAGAAACCGTTTTAGGCAGTAGGTTCTACAGGATCAATTCTACTATCTTCAGCATCAGTGCCAGATTTTGTTGCCGATGGCACATTTCCCTCCTCAATCTTCCTCCACGTGCCATCTTGTGTTGCTTTCTCTTCGAATTCCTTGGCTGTATCATATGATGCATGCAGTCCGAAGAAGAAATAGTATAACAAGAGAAATGCAGTCCAGACTGAGAATCTTATGAATGAATCCTTGTCTATTGATCCAAGAAGAAAGATGTTAATGGCTATGGATGCTGATGGTAACCAAGGTACCAATGGAACTCCCCACAGCTTAGGATCCCGAGCATGAGGGACGAAAAGCCAAAGCCCGATTGTGGCCAATAGCCATATGGGCACGGTTATGCAGTATGCAATCCAACCATCTGGACTAGCACCCCAGTAAGCAGCAGTGGCAATTGAAGATTTAATGATAAGCAAAAGGAAAACGATAAGCTTGTTCCGGTTTTCTCTTGTCGTTTCACCACTAACGTAGTAGCGACGAACTAGAAGGGCAACAGACACAAGCATGAAGATAAATAGTGTGGAGATTGAGAGGAGATTGGCTAGAATCTCAAGTTTTGTGAAGAAGGCAATGACTGCAGTAGCAGCAAGCATGACTATTGTCGCATTTATTGGTGTTCCTGTCTTGGGATGAACTTTGGCAAACCATGGAGGTAACATATGAGTTCGAGCTATGTGGGTTAGGTATCGGGCCTGGCCCACTGCCCCAACTAGCAACACCGACGTCATGCCCTTCAACGCTCCGGCAGCAACAACGTATTGAGCCCATCCCCACCCTACAGCTTCAAATGCCTTTGAAAATGGAGCATCAGCATCAATTGAATCAAATGGCTGCATTAGGCAAAGAGTTACTGCTAAGATGCAGTATAGGGCTGTGGTGATCACCATAGAGCCCACGAGGCCAATGGGGATATCTTTGGCCGGATTCTTAGTTTCCTCAGCCATTGTCGAAACAGCATCAAAACCAACGTAGGCGAAAAATAACACTGCTGAAGATTTAAAGACACCTCGTACCCCATTTGGTGCAAAGTTGGAATAATTCTTGGTGTCAGCTTTGATGAGGCCACAAATTATGATGAAGATAATCACAACAATGTGGACTACCGATGCAATATAGTTGAGACGAGACGAGCCCTTAGTGCTTAGAACTGCAACGACGCAAATGATTGCAATGATACCAACAGCTATGGGGTCAAGTTCATTGTAGTCCTTGGGTAGACTGTGGGCCGGGATTCGAAAATCTGCAGCATCCTTGTTGCAAAGGGTGGCAAAGTAGGCAGTCCATGACCGCGCCACTGCAGCACCACCAATAACATACTCAAGAAGGATATTTCCAGCAGCTATGAAGGCCATGAAGTCGCCAAGCTCCACCCGCAAGTAGGCAAATGAACCACCTGCAAAGTCAGTATCGAGACAATTTTTCATTTACCCAACAAAAAATGCATACTTGGTGATTAGAAGCAAGTCAAAATTATTTCTAGATTACTTAGTTTTTTTTTAAGAGAAAAATTAAAATTACTTTTTAGACTAAGAAAACGTGTACTTTTTAATAGGTAATTTTAATTATAACTAAATATCAATCTCTTTTTTTTTTTTTTTCGAGACCAGTGAAACCAATAAATTTTAAGCCCTTGTTTGGGAGTCATTTTAATGAGGTTTTGGGGGAAAAAAAATCGGAATAGTATTTTTTTTTTTTTTTTTTTTTTTGGAGAATGTGAGTTAAAAAGTAAAGAAAGAAATTTGAATTTACGTTTGATATTATTTAATTGAAAAATGTGTGGTTAAAAATGAAGAAATAGAAAAATACATTAAACAAAGACTAAGTACAATCCAATATGAAAAAGAGAGTAGTCAATGTATTGAATGCTTCCTGCCAGCATCCAACAACGTAAATAAAACGTCAATACAAGATGTGACCTTTTGGTGGAAAATTTCATTGCAAATTAGTGGGACTTAAATCAGAATTTAACCAATCGAACGTGAACAAACGCGTGACAAGACGTTCTTGTTCATACCAAAAGACAATTGTACATAATTGACTAAGGCATTGATTTTTCCCACTACGCTTAGCAGTAATTTAGCATTTGTGATTTGTGAATATATAATTTTATATAGCAAAAACATGTGGGTTTCAACTTATAACGCAATACATTTTAATTACACACAGATGAAACTAAATGGTACACTACTATACCTATTGCCTAACTTGAACGTTGGAAAAATTGGTTCGAAAATCAATCCAAATTTTAATTTTAGAATGGTATATTAAAATATCAAGGTGAAATTTAGTCAAAGGAAAATCGGTTCAACCAAACACGAATGATCAGATTAACTAAAATTTTGATTTACGGTTCAACTCCAATTAAACTCTTTCATCGTTGATTCTTACTTTTTTTCCTAATCAAAGCTTGGTCAAATTATAAAATATTGGTTAGAAATTTGGATTGATTTTCAGACCAATTTTCCCAACGTTCAAGCAATAGGCAATAGGTATACTAAACAAAGAAAATGATCACTGTTGAATTAGATTAGTTACGTGCATGTCTGGTAAGGTAATCCAGAAAATAGTGAATCATGCTAGAAAAAAAAAAAGAACCAATTTGATCGCCTAACACGAAAGAGATTATGATAGTTCAGGAATCAATTATGCTATGCAAATCCAATTATATTCCACAAAATTATGCAAACTTCTTTAGAAAATGATTTCATGTACGTATTGTATGAGTACCTGCCACTGGGATTTCTACTGCAAACTCCGTGTAGCAGAAGACGGAGAGCAAGGCAGAGACGCCGGAGATGGCGTACGAGAGTACGATGGCAGGACCAGCTCCGTAACGTGCCTCTTGGCCTGTTAGCACAAAAATTCCGGCCCCAATGACGGCTCCCATACCGAACCATATTAAGTCCCACCACGATAGTGTCTTCTTCATTTCGTGCTCACTCCGCGTCTTCACCTGCAGCTCGGCCAGATCCTTGGACCGGGAAAGCACCCGATCCACCAGCCGCTGCGGCACATGCTTAATCGCATTTACGTAACTACCCCAGCTCTTAAATGACTCCTCAGGGAGAAAGTCATCCTTTGTACATGAACACCCTCTCCTCCTCGTGATTTCGGAGCTGCCGCCTACGTTTTCAACCCCCATGCCCGGCCTCCTGCAAAATTCATAATATCATTATAAATCAAAGAAAAATTATATAATTTAGGATTAAAATCGGAAATTATCTGATCTCTCTACTAAACCTACCCAAATTATATATTTCAAAAGTGAAGCAAAATCAAAAATAGCAAAAACGGAGTATGAAACGAAGCCCTATAAAGTGGAAATTCGTTATAGTATGTGACGGAGAATTGTGTTCGGCAGAAGATACTGAATGTCGCTTTCAATCGTCACATCGAGAAATACAAAGTCACACGGCGAGATATATAATATTAATATATATTCGCCTGTCTGCATATACAGTCAAAACACAATCAAACAAGTAACTGATGTGATTAATTTTTGAAGTACAATAAATGAATATGTAATCACCGTATGATATTTGCAATCAGGAATATATGATATTTTTTATAAGTGTAATACCAATATGAAGAGGTCGCTGGGAAAAACGGTCGGAGGTGAAGCCGGTGATCGGAGAAAGAGACAACATGTACAGACAGAGGCGAGAAATTTTGGTACACCACTAGGCGTTGACGCGGGAAGTCTTTTAATTGGAAGTTAATATTTTCTCTTTAGGCAAAAGCCGCTAACCCTTTAGGTAGTATGAAAATGACTCACGTTGCTAGGGATGACAATAAAATCCGTTCAACTCGATATCCACAAAACCTCGCCCTGAATGGGATGGGGATTATCCGTCTAACCGGGTACACGGGGCTGAGATGGGGTGAGTGTCATTACCACAAAATGGGTACGGGGTGGGTATGGGAAACATAGTCTCCGCCCCGCTACCCGCTTTGTTTAAAATTAATTTCAACTTTAAGTTTTTTATCGAATAAAAATAATAAATTTATTATCGTTTTTAAAGATAACATAAGTTGCTTTTAAAAAATTTAGTAAAAAGGTAATAATATTTGCTAACTAAAGACATAAAAAAATAAAATTAAAAATTAAAATAAATAAATAATGAAAAGAGAAAAATAAATGGGACGATAAATGGGGCAATGGACTTGCTTCGCCTTGCCACGTCCCGCTTTAACTGGGTATGGGTATGGGTATGGGTATGAGTATGGGGTAAGGTAATAAAAATACCTGACGGGACAAGGATGGGATTGGCCGACCCGTCCCATACCCGCCTCTTTGCCATCCCTACACATTACTAGAGACGGCAACGGGACAGGGCACCCCCGCCCCGCCACGCCCTTGCCTCGCCCCGCCTTAGACGGGACGAGACGGGGTGGGGCACGGGCTTGCCTGGTTTTTTTTTTATTATTATTATTTTTTCAAAAATTTTCAATTAACTAATTTTTTTTTAATTTGTAGTTTTTTTTTTTATTCATCACGGGGCGGGCTGGCGATCCCCGCCCCGTCTCGCCAACCCGTTGGGGCCGGTTTTTTTGGCCACATGCGGGGCGGAGGATAGTTATATCTTTCGAAAGTTATTGAAATATTAGACTAAGTACATTGATCGTTTCATTGTCACTGTAAACTATTCTATTTTGATAGAAACACTTTTATCGTTATTATTGCATTTTTCTATGAAGAGAACTCATGGCTTTACAAAAAGGAGATGGTAAAACTGAATTATGAAAAGTATTTGAAAAACATCATAAATCAAATATACACATTGGTCATTGTTTGAATTAGGAATGGTCAAGAAAACCAGAGATTCCAAGGGAATCATTAATCGAGAATTATCCAATTGAGACTGCGTGTGAAGAGATTTTAAAAAGCCGGCATTGCTTACGTGTGCGTGATTGGTGATATTAAAAATTGAACAACCGAGATTCGACCTCAATAAGTTCGTGTCCCGACTTGAAATCTCAATCAAATGCTCGTCGATTAAATTCTCGTGAATTTAAGGACGGAAAGTTTGTTAGAGTTTTGAAAATTTCATGTTCATAGTTTATGTAAATATATTCACATCATAAAAAGTGTTGCATTACAATTTAATTATATTTAAGATCCCCAATCTTTGTTAATTAAGAATTAAAATAAATAAATTCAATCAGTTGGAGTACTTACATGTGGGCGGAAAAGAGGAGTGTAGCTATTTTTCCATACATTGGCACATCCAACATAGCCTGCAAAGTTTGAAGTTGCATTGGAATGATAAGGACGTGTAGCGGGCTCATGATCTGGGTTTTAGTAATGAAAGAAATAAAGCTAGGGAAATTACAAAAAATCAAAGGTTTGAAGTTTAGAATTCAAATCAGGGACCAAACTTCATTTTTCAAAACGCAGCTGAAATATAAAAAGCCTAACTAATTTTTCACTCACTTCTCCCTCCACCTCCCCCTCCCCGGGTCCGACAGCCGGCAGCAGCCGCTGCTGTGGAGCAGCTACTACTGTCGGCAGCAGCTGCTTGTTGTCAGCAGCGGCATCAATCTTTTTTTTTTTTTCTCAAGTGGTGCTGTGGGTGTGTGTTGTGGAGGTGGCAGCGGCGGATCTGTTGGTGGTTGGTTCGTTGTCTTTTTTTTTTTTTTTTATTGAGTGGTGTGCTGTGCGTTGGTGGATCTATGATGGTTTGGGTGGCGATTTTGTGGCGGGGGCGGCGACGTTGGTGGTTATTGTTGGTGGTGTGTGACCAAATATTTGGTTATCTATGATCAAGTATTTAATCTGTGACCTAAAAATTTTGACAATATGTGACTGAAAAATAATCCGTGACCAACTAATTTAAAAATCTGTGATTTCAAAATAATCTGTGATAAAAAAAAATTGACGATATGTCACCAGTAAATAAATCTGTAACTTATAATTATGAATATGTGACCAAAATTTGATGATAAGTGACCAATAAAAAATCTGTAACTTATAATTATGAATCTGTGACCATTAATCATAAAATGTGACTTTATTTAATAAATATTTTTAATTAATTAAATGCATACCTGATTTTTGAATTTTCAAACTATTTTACCTTATTTTTGAATTGAGGTAAAGAACACACTTTAGATATGAATTTTTCCCATGCTATGGACTTATGGTCCAATAAAGAACCTAATATTGGATGATCCAAAGTGGGTTAGTGGGGAGAGCGAAGTTGGACCTCAGACTCGAGCTACTTTAAGGTAGGGTTGGTAATGGGCTAAATCGAGTTGATGCAGCCCATAGACACCCGAGTTTGGATCGTATTAAAATTCAAGGATCGAACTAATCTTTTGGTTCATGGGCCTCGTGGACTGAGACAAGCCAACCACAAGCGGCTCATTTTTTTTCTATAAAAAATAACAAAATAAGTCCAATTACTTTAAGATATAAATAAAACAAGTTCAAAAATGAGTCGGGCTTGACTTTCTCCTAGATTCATGACTCATCTCAAATGAGCCCAAATCGCTCGTGGTTGATTCGGCCAAGTCGAACCAACGAGTTACCTGCTTCAGGCTACTTCGAACAAGTTTCTTGAATTTATTGTACGGAAAGATACAAGTCGATCCTACATTAGATCCATTTGTCACCCCTACTTGAAGGTAGTGACGGCAACAAGCCACGGAGTTTTGGGATAGGTTGAGGATTAAAATATCTAATTTTTTCCTCTTCGTTTTCTTATTTACTATTGACTTATCTTTTTCAATATTTTCTTAAAATATGATTTACATTTAAAACAAAATAAAAAATAAGAATCAAGTCAAGACCATTAATTCGAATAATCCACCATTAAAAAAAAAAGAAAGCCTCCAACAAGATATGGCGAGGAATTGCAAGCGGTGTGGTGTAGGAGCGCTCACATGTTTTGGCTTACTCTTTCACTTGAATCTTCAAATCCAGCGGGCTTCTGGCTACCTTTGGACCCTTCGTTGTTGTTCTTCATCCTCATGGACAGGGTTACATTTTCCATTCGCTCTAGTTGAGATTCTTGTTGGTCATACAATTTTTTTTTAAGGGTAAATAGCACAGAACATCCATACCTTTCAATGTCATTGTGCAAAATGTCTGTACCTTTCATTTTTTGGTATTTTCACTCTTACCTTCCACTTTTCATTGCCAAAAGTTCATTTTCAACCATTTTTTAATAAAATAATGATTTTACCCTCGTATTCAAATAAAACAAAAGGAAAAAGATGTATAACCAATTGTAACTATAGTCCATAAGTTCTTAAAAAATTACAAAAAATCATAAATTCTCCACCCACACCACTTTCACAACCTACCAAATTGCTACATATAGATTCACATAATACCACCTTTCGGCCACCTCGCCCACCCACCACCAACCTCGTTTCTCTCCCCCATCGTCCTCCCCACACGAATTTGAAGATTGGAGCACTTAGGACCCACAAAATTTGGTCAGACAACTCTCTCCGTGCATTGCACCCGTGGAGAGTTTTAGACTAAAAATTGAAACGGTTGGGGGGATAATTGGTTCAATTAGATGTATACTCATTGTCGTTTGGGTTTGTTAATGGTTCTATTGATGCCAATTTGGGGATTTAGAGCTTGTTTGATTCGGCTTAAAATCCAATTAAAATTGAAAATATGGCCGTTATTGGGTCCCACCCGTCTAATAAAAGTCAACAATAACGGCTATATTTTCAATTTTAATCTGATTTTAATCTCTACCCCACACCCTCTTAGTATTATGGGATGCATGAATTGAAGTAGAAGAGTTTGGCAAAATGGACGTCGTCACTGTCGAATGTATAGATTACAGTAGAATGATTTGAGGTAGATTTGATTGATGTGAGACCATGTATAGGTTCATTGAGGTGAGGGGTAACCGTCGATGGTGGTACGCAACTATGGGTGGCACCATATGTTCGTTGTCTGAAGGGCTGTATACGGCAGTTTGGTATTTTAGGCTGCAAATGTGGATGTTTTCGACATATTTTGTGATCATACTGTAGGAGAAATGTTGGGGAGAGTGAAGTGAGGCTAGTGGTGGTGGAGTCTAGCGGGCGTGGTGTCTAGAAGGTAGTGCTATGTGAATATATAGGTGACGGCTTGGTGGTGGTGGTGGTGGTGGTGGTGGAGAATTTATGACTTATCTGTAATATTTTGAAAAACTTAGGAATATGATTACAATTTTTTTTTTCTTTTTGTTTCATTTGAATATGAGGGTAAAATCGTCATTTTATTGGAAAAAATGGTTGAAAGGGACCTTTTTTGCGCAATGAAATGTGAAAGGTAGGGGTGCAAATGACAAAAATGAAAGGTATAGACGTTTTGCACAATAACATTGAAAGGTATAAACGTTTTGTTTTATTTACCCTTTATTTTAAAGAGTCATTACGAAATTTATTAATATCTTAATTAATAAATCAATGAATTAATTTTTTTATTGCCCGAATAATAAAGTATCGATATTTCGTGGTAGTGAATTAGGTTGTCGTAATTGTGAAAATACCTTCTTTGGATACAACTCATTCGAGATTTTATTTCCAAATTTAAATGACTTTATTCGCTTTCTCATTTAAAAGTGCCTTCTGCTCAAAATTTTAAAGTCGTGTCTAAACTTTCAAGGCATCCCATGAAGATTTCTTCCAGTCGTGATTCGCGAATCAACTTTTCATTGTTCAACAAAGAAAAAGGAAATGCCATTTTTTGAGACGTTTGAAAGATTTTCCAGTTCAGTGATTATGATTTATCGTAAAGTAAATAATTACATTTTTTTTATTAGAATATATCGTTATTATTTTTTAAGGATGTTGACGAATAATTATATGTTGTCGCTATCATACTTGAGTTTATCTAAAATAATTATTAATATTTTTTTAAATTATAGCATATCAGCATCAAAATGTAATACTCTCTACCAAACACAATAAAAACTAGATGTGTTATTCTCCATTGAAAGGATTTTTGTCTAAACACTCTACAATCATAAAAAAAAAAGTCACTTAAAAGTAAATTTAAACTTGTGTACACATTCTATGGCTCCTTGTATCCATTTTTATTTTTTATTTTTGTTTGAAGGGAAGAAGAAAGCTAGAGATGCCGCCTGCAACCACAATGCCGCCATAACCACCATCAGCATCAAGCTCAA
This sequence comes from Fraxinus excelsior, assembly GCA_019097785.1. NCBI lineage: Eukaryota > Viridiplantae > Streptophyta > Magnoliopsida > Lamiales > Oleaceae > Fraxinus > Fraxinus excelsior. Next base: position 2,510,920 of record CM032631.1, read on the forward strand.
CTCACTACGAAATCGGCCATCCCATGGACATGGTCCACTACCACATATGGGATCATACATGGGGAGAGGGGATCGAATGTCACAAAATCAGCAATTACATGATAATATTTGCAATCAAGAAACTGGAGGATTAATTTTGAGGACTCGCGAAAATATCTTTCGAATTAGAATCACCGCAAGTGTACGGTTCGTTAACAAGTATTAAAGTGGATTTGAGTCCAAGTATCGTTCTACGGAAATTGATTTAGTTCAATTTTAACTATTGTGACCTTAACCGAAATATGAATAATATGGTGTATTTGTTTGTGATTAATTATGATTAAAATAATCTAACTATACTATTATGAGTAAATTAACTAAATTAAAAGCAAAATGATGTGTTTTATAAATGATAAATTTTTACCTTACTTCTTCACTTTGACAACACGATTGAATTCTGACGAATCAATGTTTTTATTTTATTTAACAATCTCTCTCTAATAATGTTAAACATACTCTCATATATGACTTGATTATATTTCTATTACGGATGAGAACATACAAGAATGCATAAATTTTTATAAACACTTAAAGATTCGCATAGAGTATAGCGATATATTTCTATTTACTATCGGACCATATGAAAATTTATACCATGTCGAACTTATTTCTCTTTTTTCGTATGCATAAAATAGCCCATCACATTCATACAACTAACGTACACAATAATTGTGGAGAAAAGAAAATCATATAAATTATTCAATATCCAAAAACGTGTTTTTAATATCAAGTATGTAAAATTAAATATTAAAAATTTATATTACACGGTTTATCGTTATTCTAACTCAAAGAAAACAAGCCTAACATGTAACGAAGAGGAAAACAAAAGAAATATTGAAGAACAAACATCAACCAAATAGAGTTTGAATTGAATCTTGGAGTTTTGTGTTTTTTTTACTCCTATGCTCCAAAATCTATTAGAACGTGTTATATGCGTGGTGATCATTTCTGGACGGCCCTGGTTCTTTAACGACATCCCAATATTAGTTTTTATAAGAGTTCGAATCATATAAGGAAATTAAAATTTTGGATAAATCTATTTGTACATAATGTGTGCCATAATGGCCATATGGAGACCCCCTATTGGGGGGCGCCTGGGCCCCCAGGCGCCCCCCAATAGGGGGCCTCCATGTGGCCATTATGACACACATTATGTAAATGATTATGTTGATGTAGCATAATCCTAAAATTTTTCCTCCGGAAATGTACTATGCTATAGCATAGTACAACTTCATGATATAACATGGTTCAATGAAATTCAGCCCTGGAACTCCCTGAAGCTGACCATGCGATCGCATGGTAAATTACACTATGCGACCGCAGAGTGTATATAAAAATCTAAAAGTTGCGTTTTAGTCCCTGAACTCCATTTTCTTGTTTCGTGATATCTTTTCTCACTTCTTCTTCTTCCAACACTTCATTCCTTCACTTAATTGGCTTTTGAATCTTTCACATCTTCGTTTCTTCTTCCAAGTATTTTTTGACTATCTGCACTTTGGTCCCTTAACTTTGATTTTCTTTTATTTTTGTCATTTTTTCGCTTGTTTCTCCTGAATTTCATCACGTCCATCAATGTTATCCTACAAAACATAATTTATATAAAATTAAGTCATATTATAATATATTTGTCAACAATTATCCATATTTTGTGGCTTAAATAAGTGTGTACAACACACTTATCAATTACGTTGACCATTATGAAAATAGACCTCCAGCATTACATTGAGACGATTCTCTGGGGCCTCCACTATCCTACATGCAAATGGGAGGAAGGTCGTCGCCACATACGCTTCCAAGGCCACTACCAAGGCTTGCTATTTCTCCGAAAAGTCACCACCATGGCCTCTAGGGCCATCGTTTGCACCATCTCTCCCTCCATTAAGTCACCACCTCGGTTTTCCAAGGCAAACACAACGGCTAGGCTATCCTCCACTAGATAACCGCCAAATCCTCTAGAGCAACCATCCCCACCATGTCTTCCTCCATTTGGTGACCACCATGGTCCTCCACGACCACCACCGAAACTGAATTTTCACTACCGTGGGCACCTCATCACTATTCGCCTACTAATTACTATGGTTACTTCATTGATGAAAATCCCATTGGGTGCAAAATGACGTGAGCTGGTGCATTAAAGATCGTTACATGGCTTTAGGATCTTGATAAAGATCATTTTTTTCTTAGTTTTAGTTCCATTCTTTGTTTCAATTCATCCTTTATTACATGTAATTTTTGTGTTTTCTTATAATTTGCTTCATCAGTCTACAACAAGATTCCTATACCTTTAAAAAAAGCGTATGCTTTTCCGTTTCAATAGTTTGAATTGAGATTGATAAATTATTGGATGAAATGGTGGCAAAGACAAAATTCTAGATTAGCTCGATAACTCTCAAATAAGATATAGACAATAACTCTTTTCCCTAACCCCTTGAAAGAATAGTAGAAAAAGAAAAAAAGAAGAGTATGCCTCTTACACTATTTCCTTAGATGAAAACATCTTTTTGAAACAGATTTAGAGGGCACCAATGTTCTTGAGACCAGCTGGTGTCCTATTGAGTGCCCTTGTTTAATCAAATTTCGATGTGATCAAGTGTGATGTCAATTGGTGGATATTTTTTAAAATGTTTCCAAATGACTACCTAACAAAGAGCAAAGTGAAAGTTGGTCGGGAAACTTTCACATTCGTTTCAATTAAGTCACTACCTACATAGTCATTAGAAGATTTAACAAGATTGTTAATGTATCCGACATATTCGATGGTAAGACAATTGAAATTTGTTAGCCTGCAAAAATATATATATATATATGCAATGCCGCGAACATGTTTTATTAAATATAATTTGTTTTTTGAGAAAAATTGCACTTCATTGTTATGTAAACCGCATATCTCAATTACGATTTTATTCATAAATTGGAAACCGCTTTTATAAATCACCCATGTTTCCCTTAAAAACTTAACTCTGATTTATCCTACTTCGACTACAGAACTTGAGAATAATGTTGAGAATACTTGAAACACGTGACCAAAGTATTTGAAAACAACACGAACATGAACTAATACACTTTCACATCGAGGAGGCTTGAGTTGGTAGCTCCTAAGCACCTTCACATGAATTCATTTTTAGAAATCAATGACAAGCAACATTATGGATACCATTTGCCACCTAATTCATCGGAGGGCGCCGCTTCCTTTATAGAAAAAGGGTGCCCGGGTTACTGTCAAGCCCCCCACAAAAAAAAGGGGCGCCCGGGTTTGACCCGGGCACCCTTTTTCTGCTTTTTCTGTAAAAGGGGGTTTACCCTTCATCGGAAACAAAATTGACTATAGGCTCACCCAAGTAGTGACTTAATCGAAATAAATGTGAAAAATTGGGGACTAGTTATGGGAAAAACAGTTCCAGCTTGAAAACGCTTCCTCCACAAGGATACTTGGCCTTCAGCCACGAATCATTTCTTTGAAATATAACTCAAATGGGGATGAACTTATTACTGATGCAGCTGGTTCCCTGAGAAGACGGTCCCTCATAATTAATTGAGGTAAATTTCTGTAACCATGAATTCAATCTTGGAAAGGGGAAAAGGGATTTTTTTTATATATATATATACAATTTCTTTCTGTTTGGCAATAAAGGAGAAAGAGTTTCGTATTGCACATATACCCATTAAAAACTTCAATCGCTTGTTCACACGTGCTTATGCTGGTTATGAAATACACATAGTTTAGTTGGGGTGAGATTCTCTGATATCCGATGAATATTTGTTTAATTGCTTTTATTTCAAATGCAGATACTTGGGCAAATTCTATATGGTGCATTATCACTGCGTTATTATGTGTTTGGATGTCTACACCGAATTCAGTCTTTTAGCAGTGAGAATGTGAGTTAATCTTGCACACTCTGTACATCACTTTCATGAAATTGTGTTGAATTTCATTTCTCGTTTTTCTCTATCTATTATTTCTTCTTTCTCTGATGCATTTGTAAAAATCTAATTAATTTCTGTGGATTTATTTGTGAATTGATCTGTGGTGTTAGAAAGATGAATTGATCTTTTCAGTTAGACATTTTTCAATCAATTAGGACAAAATTCTTGGAACATATTTGAAATATTGTTTCAGATGATGACTTAAAAATTAGAAAGTCAAGTGTAAAGGGTTACCTCACTTACCTGCTATACTTTAGAGAATTTTAAATCAAACCCTCTCTCCCTTTTTCCTTATTCATTAACTTCGAAAAACAATAAACGAAAGAGAAATAATAGAACATTGTACTTGGTTGATAAAGGAGAGCATATATTATTGCTTATCAGTTTTAATGCATTGTTATCTAATCTTCAGATAATTAAAAAGTAGCAAACATTGTAACTCAAGACCATAAGGTGACTATTTGTCACATCATTCCCTATTTTGATTAGATTTAGTATTTCTTAGCTAGGTCTCGTAGCAGAGAGGTGATTGTTTCAGAGGTTAGTGGTTTCTGGACACAGTAATCAAGACCAGCTTCTGTGAATGCTTGTTTCTCTGAGTCCAACCCCCTTGAGGTCACTCCTATAATCATGTTGTTGAAACCCATGGCTCGAAGCTCTCGTGTTGCCTATTAAACATAGAATAGTGAAAACTATTTCGCTACAATAAAGATGAGTTAATGAGATATCGTTGCAAGCAAATGATTATCTTGTGTGGAATAGCATTTGTTTGAAGATTTTAATATTAATGTACTACAAAATTCAGTGGAGAGATGATAATAACAGTATGTTTAAAAGCATAAAATACCATTGTTGCACCAGAGTAGAAGGAATTGTTTTTAAAATGACGATGGGCAAAGGAAGATTTTTGTGAAAGTTATGCTTCAGGTTTTTCTCAATGGAGATTTTACCTATAAAATATGTTGCAATTGTAAATATTTTGTATATATGCGTTATTGAATTTAAGCTTCAAAGATTGATCTAACCTTAGGTCCATCCATGACTGGCATTTCCTTATCCATAAGAATAAGATCGAAATATTTTCCAGAGACATAAAGATCAACTGCTTCTTTTCCATTTTCAACCGCATGACTTTCACATCCAAATTTATTCAAAAGCACCTTATGAATTCTTCGAATAATTTTATCATCATCCACAATAAGCACGGAGAATGTCTGTCCCAAATTCAGGATGCTCTTGCTCGTCATTTAACCTGGAAAATACTAACAACATTTTAGCCAATTTGATACTAGATAAAATGTTAGAAGTTCACTAAAGCATATCAAAGTGTAATTGGTTAGGAGTCCTAGACAGTGTTGAACAGTAGTAATAAAGGAAAAGAGTTATTCTTTTATCCATTGTACCAGTACTGCCTATCAACATACCTTCGTTGTCTTGTGAGTACCTTTTGATGGAATCAGCTAGTCACCTCTCAAATGCGCAAGTATGATATCAATTAATAATAAAACTCAAATGACCTATGATGTCGGCGTTGCTACACTGGCCCTTATATAAGAGAGAGAAGTGGCTTTCTCGAACACCTTTTAGAAAGAAGGCTATCAGAACGATTAAGAATAGCAAAAGGCGAGATCTCTGCGCCTACAGCCAGATTCTTCAATTGTTTTTTGTAACTTTGGCTTGATATATTACTTAAAAGTTATTGACAAAGTTTTCACAGAGATATATAAAAGATTATCTGATGCTAGGATTTTCTTTCCTCTTTAAAGAAAATGTATGTAATGAGGAGTGATTGTGCGTATCTAAGCAATTAAAGTTTTGACATTGTCATTGATTATTACTTTGTTACAATAGATTTACAATTTAATTTTTTTTTTTCATATAATCTATACAGTGGATTTGCATTATTAAGTGATAAGATTATCATTAAAAACATAAGATTTGGAATTCTTTATTTTAGCATCATTTGTAATTTTCCATTGCATTATTAATTGTCTAGTTTGTTTAACATCACATTGACATTATTATGACACAAGCCGTTGACAACAAAAGAAAAATCCGTCCATTGCCTCAACCCTATATATTCTTAAGTGATGAAGGAACGTATGAAAAGTTACATGACTATAATTGAAACATAATTGGATTTTCCATTGGATGTAGCAATAGCCAGTAGTTGACTTAAAAGAATTCACTTGCTACTACTTATATTACCTTTTTCCATATCATGAAATGCAGCAACAAAGCACGTATAAATAATATATGTATGTGCATATATATGAAGCCTTGAAGATGCTTTGCTGGCTATATAAGTAGATTTGTAATGGCTTATGCTTCGGTTGCATAGGAAATGTTCTGCCGCTAAGTTAACCATGAAAAACCTATTTGTTGGAGGTCTAATAATGCTAAGTTTTCAGTACACAATACTAGTGGAGGATCTTGCGTTGCATGATTTTGTTGGCAGAATTGGTTCTTCGATACAGTTATCCTCTGTAGAGACGGGAATTGAAGGCTTAAAATTATGGTGTATAAATAAAAAATCGAAACACTCAATTAAATTGCAAATGTCGTTGGTAAAAACTAAAAAGAAAACATAATAGATATTTTAAAAGAATATATCTTCCGTATTAATTGTGATGTAAATCATAGGTAGTTACAAAAACAGTGTTAAGCAAAACTATAAATGGCATGATTGAAGGAAATACAGAACGAAGCATACGTTGACATTATTTATGATGTTTCCGTAAAGCAATATATGTAGCCCAGGTTTGAAATGCTTGAGATAGTACTGTTGCCGTAGTTTTATCTCTTGCAAAGTGATAATTACTATTTTTAATGAGGTTGCCTTCATTTATTGCACTGTATATATGAGATGACATACTTGTGAACGAGGTGTCAGCTACATATTACTTCAAACTGGTTTCTTTTCGACAATACTAGCTGTTGTAGTCCTCCATAACATGCTTTCAGAGAAGGAATTTCATTATTGTACAGAAGCAATTTGTTTCAGTAGAACTATTTTAATAGTTTCTTCCAGAATGTTGGAATTAGGGAGTTGTTTTCATATTATCATGTTTCTGTACATCATAGGAGTAGAATATGTAGGCCAGGTTTGAAATGCATGAGATAGTACTGCCTTCGTAGTTTCGTCTCTTGCAAAGTGGAAATTACTATTTTTAATGACGAGCGACCATTTATTCTACTACATATATGAAATGATAGTCGCTTCATCCTTGATCGCCAACTTTTGAAGTTGTGGGAAACTAGGCTTACTTTCCAGAAATTCAAGTGCACTTTTCTTTTCTTCTATATTTAATTTCGACGTTGTACATTTCTCTTTCAATTTCTTTTAACTTTTGGTTGCAAATCCAAACACCTAATGCAGCCTTCATATTTTTTTCTTTACAACATCCTCACCCTTCTCTGTTTTACCTCAATATCCAACTCGATCAATTTATTTATTTCCATAAACATTAGTTTGAAAAAAAAAGTCAATACAGATAAATTTTAAAAAAAATAATTCTAAGCCGTCAATACCATCGATAAAAGTTGTGTGATGAAATGTGTATTTAAAATTAATGATTGACCTGGCAATTCTTTTTCTACTTTCCTAAACAAGCACGTAATTTCAATATACATTGGAAGGAAGGGTAAAGACAAACAACTGAACAAGTATTACTGTGCATTGAAAATAGGGAAGAACACATAATTACAAATGTTTTAAGGAACATTTTCAAAAATAAGAAACTTGTGAAAAAGTTTCAAAAATTAGGTGATCACCTCATAACATAGCAATGTCAAAATAACACACAATTTAGATGACAATCATAAATTGCATAGTCACAATCACAAAGATAAAAATTGTGAGTTACAATTACAATTTAGTCGCCATCTAACATTTTTTTAGATTACATATTATTAATTCACAAATTATTCATTTTATCAATCACCCAAATAATTGATCCCAATTTATTCATTTTTATTGGTTATAATCACCCAAATAATTGGTCACAAACGCTCTTTATCCCACCACTCCAGTCCTCCACCACCACCATCATTTGCAAAATGACCCCCAATCTTAAATTATAAACAGGGCCTTGCAATTTTACAAATTGCATCCTGTCGTTAATTTCGCACCCAAATCTAAATTTTCCCCCTCTCCATTTACTAGGCGCACCGTGTGTTGCAACAATGCAACACAACGGTGGTGACAGCGAGCGGGCCGGCGACAATTGTAGTAGTGTGGGTGTGATTGTGACAATGGGTAAAAGAATAAATTTGGGTTTGTGATTAGTGGATGGAAGTGGGATCGACCTGATTTTTCAAAGAATAAACTTTACGTCGGATTTTTGAAATGATAAGTTGAGAAGTAGGTCTTGGTGTAATTTCATTTGAAAATAGGGGAACTTACGTAATTCAGGTGTTTGAAGATTGTAATTCAAAAATTAGGGACCAAATTTCATTATTCAAAAATCAGGTAATATATTAAAACTCTAATCCTAATTTATCGCTCTCAACTCCCTCACATCTCTCTCTCTCGCTTCCGCTCCCCTTCCCTTCGCTCTCTCTGTAAATCTCCCCTCTACCCACCGTCGAAGACCACTGCCCACATCAGCAATCCACCACCGAACTCACGACGACGATCGAGGCAGAAACATACCAGCTCGATCTGAAATTTTCTCCGTCGAGACTATCGCTTGGAGCACCTGTTGGGGTGGTGGATCTTTGCTGTTGTGCGACGCTTTCACAGCAGCGTCGCGACGGGTGCTATGGGTGTGTGTGCAATGGCGGAGTGGAGTTGTGGTGGCGGCGACGGCGCGACGAGTGGGGGTGTGGTGGCGGTGACGGGTTTGAGGTTTTTTGTTGGGTGGTGGTTGTGGTGTGACGTGGTTTTTTTTGTTGGGTGGTGTTGTGGGTGCAGTGGTGGTGACGACATGGTGCAGATGTAGTGTGTGATGGGTTCGAATCTGGTTGGTGGTGATGGTGTGTGGTAGGATGCGGTGATGGTGAGTTTGTTGGTAGTGATGTTGGTGGCCAGTGGTATGTGACCAAGTGTTTAACCGTGACCTAAAAATTTGACAACATGTGCCCAATGAAATTAACTATGATCTATAATTTTTTAAATTTGTGATCTTGAAATCATCTGTGACTAATTAATTTGATAATATGTGACTAATAAATAAATTGTGGCCTATAATTACGTATATGTGACCATTAATTGTATAATTGTGACTTAATTAATAATATTTCTAATTAATTACATAATATATGAGTTTTGAATTGTTAAACTATCCACTTGACTTTTGAATTGGTGTAAACCATACGTCTGAAATATGAATTTTTTCCAAAATATGCTTGAAATAAGGCCCCGGATACAAGCCCAATTAGGTCTTAAAGGAATCCGTCTGAAACTCTTGACAAATTTCTACCTATCAAATTCACTTCTGGGCTTCAAAAAAAACTAGGGGCGTTGACTGAAATAGCATTAAAATTCGACATATAAAATTTCATCTCTCTTTTTCGTAATATTTTGAATATAATATAAACTTTGAGAGTCTCTCTGAAAACGAAGGATACACTTCTTGACTAGTGATACATATAATTTCTTCGTCTTTAAACAAAAAGAAAAAAATATATATAAAGAATATAGAATGATTATATCATTTTATTTATTGATAGACAATGGAAGTTGAATTCTTGAATAATTGAAAGAGACAATCGAAATAGACCCAACTCGCTGACGATTCTACATTAGCTAACAAGTATATGGAAAAAAAAAAAAAAAATTCAACTTTTATAAAATTTATTCCAAAAGAAGTTAGGGTTGTTTGATTGGTTTAGATGTCATGAAAAATGTCACATTCGAGAAATTCAATTTCTATTTTGGCTGTTTGATACGAAAGTGGAAATGAAGTTCGAATTTCAAGGTACGATCACTTTAAATTTGTTTTTCGTCAATTTCAGAGAAAATGCATTCATATGGAATACTCGAATTTTTATTTTTCAACTTACATGAAATTGTAAAATCTTTCCACATTTGACAATTGGACCCTTACATTAAACATGTCCCAATTTCTATTTCTTAAAGCATACCCCACCCGACCACTCCCACAGACTGTTGCACCCAATTTGTGTTCCCTATAAGCTAGCATGCCATGGACAACTCATTTTCTTAGTCTAGTCACATGGCTGTCACTTCTGGAGATATTCTTCACCAATGTTTCATTTCAATTATTCTATATTTTAAATAAACCAAGTTACGAGAAAAGTTGCCGGGCTAGGTATGAAAAAGTTTACATTATAGTGAGATACATGTGCATAGGTTTATTACTTAATTTCTCCATATATGATATATCTATAATGGTAATTACTTTTTAATTATGATTTCTCTAACACGTTTCAGTTTGCAATTATCTAATGAATGCCAAATTTCATATAGAAGAGGAAGACTCGTAGAGGAAAGAGCGCAAATCGTGATAGTGTTGATCGAAGCAAACCGTCACATTGTCATCCCTAATCACGTCATATTATATCAGTTCCAAAACTTACCCAAAATGCTTAGAACTCCTTGAAAAATGGTAGAAATCATCTCGTCTGAAGAGCCAAAATCTAAAATATTTCAACTTAAAGTTGACTTGTATTCTTGCCAGTTTGCAGTGATCATGCATGACCGATCTTCTTACATAATTTAAGAATAAGTAACTATTTAAGAAACATAACAACGTGGAACTGAAATTAATAAACAAACTTGTGTACAAAATCTTAGAACTGGATGAAAACTGCTTATAATTTATTCACCCAAGCAGACAAAGAAACAAATTGTTCAGTTTTAGAACATTTTTAATAGTAAGAAACTTGAAACTTGGATTCTTAACCTATATTTTTTTTTTCCTACTTTTGGGTTGTTCTTAATACAATAATTTTCAACTTATAATGTATTTTTGATGTTGCATTGAATAGGATTTATCGACGTGACAACGTTTTTTGTCTGTATGTTTCCCTATCAAAACAGCGAGAATATTGGCTGTGTGTTTATCAATTAATCCTTCTTTAATTAAATCGTTTATTAATAATTTTACTTTATGATTGTCTCCTATTAGTATCTTCTTTTATGGGACTAATAATATTATTAAAGAATGATGAATGCTTCGAAATTGTTGCAGATGACATTGGATTATGTTTTCCCATATGTATTAAAACGGGTGAACGATTCTCACAATTTTATTGACGTGAGAAATTTGTGTTTTATACCATTATTTTCGTCGCTATCAACCCAACATAACATTTTTACTCTTGGTGTTCGTTTTAATGTTTCCAATTTTTGCCAAATCATAATTACCATAAATGCTTATTGATTGTGCCACATCGATAAATGATGTTGACACAAACCAATTAATAAAGATATTGAGCTACTCCTCTTAACAAAGTTGACCCCCAAATCATAATAGATTGAATCAAATGTGAATGGATACATGGTTCGAATAGATGTAAATGTGGTTATTAGACTATTCTTATATTTTTTTCCAAAGAAAAGTGTAAAATTTGGGAGATGCTCGAAGTCAACTAGTGATATAGGACACACATGGCACTTTCATCGAATTATTGAATAATAAATTCTTGTTCAAGAATTAAGGGTCCGTTCGGTAGGGATTAAAATCAAATTAAAATTGAAAAACTAGTCGTTATTGTTGACTTTTATTAGACGAATGAGACCCAATAAGGCAATAACGATCATATTTTCAATTTTAATTGGATTTTAATCCTTACCGAACGGGACCTAAAGTATTACACGAACAAATGTGAAAAATTACAGTAAAACCTTAACCCAAAGAAATCATCATTGGTTACATCTTAAAAAGAGTATTACACTCTTGATCATGAAGTATCTTATGAATTGAACTCGAAAGCAAGATGCCGTTTTACAATATTTTTACTTTTGATTATGCTTCTTAAAAGAACTTCATGCAAAAGTTACCTTATATCGACTTTCTCTAAAAGCTTTTATAGTTGATATAATGCTTCAAAAAAATCATTCGAGCATGTTTTAAAGCTACTTTTATCTTTAAAAATCACGTCAAATGAGTCATACATCCTTGGAGTCGAAAAGTTTTAAAAAAACATAATCATTGTAAAACAACATAAATGAACTATCTTGCTAGTGATATGGAATTTTGTCAAACCTTTTTGGTAACTTTATCCCAAGGACATTTATTTCATAATGGGGGTCATTTTCCATTGTTTTATAGTTTGATAAGACTTGGAGAATGGAAATTATGTTATATCAAATCGACCCTAGAGAGTCAGTCCAACTGTACTGCCCCTTTTTGCTTCCCTTCATGAATCTTTTTGTCTTCTTTGCACAAGTGGTTTCTGATATATGTCCAATGTAATGCCACGATGAACGACACAATCAACAAAATTAAGACCTCACATATACAAATATAGCTCTCGTTTGGCCCTCGTTATTTGATATATATAATTTTTAAAACAATGTATTCTAAAAATTGTGTGGTTAAAAAAGAAGATTTTTTTTTTTTTTTATTTATGTGCAATATTATTTTATTGAAAAATGTATTATAATTTTAATGTGGGCAAACGGGGGCTTAATTTGACAGAATCCATACAGGGTGCTAGCACCCTATTTGTCTCTTCTTTTTTTACATCTTCCAATGAAAACCCGTTAAAGTGTTATCTGTAAAACTTTTCTACACTCGTAGCATGATTGCAAAATTAATATATCCAATGTACTTCCTTATACAAACCCTATTAAACATTTTGTTACCGAGTTATATTGTTCTCACATTGCACTCTTTAATTGAGCGACCGATTTTTATATAGTAAAACGAGTATTTTGATATTCAAACTAAAATATATTAGAATAAAACTTTAGTAACTGTTTAGAGCATGTTTGATCCCCATTAATTTTAAAATACGTTTTTTTTTTTTTTTTCAACTACACATTTTTTATTAAAATAATATTACACTTAAACTCAAAATATTTATTCATTTTTTAATCATACATTTTTCACCGAATCACTATTTTAAAATGCATTTGGTCAAGAGTAAATCCCCTTTTACTGAAAATGGGTGCCCGGGTCAAACCCAAGCGCCCCCTATAGGTATCGAGCTCGAACGGGTCCTTAGTACAGGTAAATCTGTCAACCAATTTGGGTGAAAAATGTATAGAGATTAGTGTTGAATGATGCTATTTTACTGACCAAATTTTCCTCTAGATTATGTCTGTGTTCTTGGGCAAACTTTTGATATGCGTATAATGGCCCTTACTTTGAGGTTTTTTCTGAATTTACAAAAAGGTACACCAACCTTAATCGAATGTCCTCGAGGACACTATTGACAATTCATCTAAAAAGTTTACTTTCAAACTGTCCAACACACGCGCACTGTATATTCTGTCGGAAGCGGGAAGCTTTAGCAAATAAGCAAAAACCCTTCCCATTCCATACATGCCAAAACTACAGACCTACATTTTGAGCACGTATCTGCCGACGTCAGCAAAGCATTACACGTGGCAACATCATCCTCACGTGCCAAAGTTGAAATAATAATGACAATATTTTCAATAAAAACTCTTTTTATTAATTATAGAAAAAAAAAATTCACACTATAAAAAATTATTTATGGGCCACATTTTAACTTACCGAGAAATTAACATTTACCATATATGTACGTATGTATTCACGGGCTGTTTGGTAGCCATTTTTTCAGCAAAAAAGAAGAAAAAAATGATCATTGAAGAAGTCAAAAAAGACGGATGTGAGAGGGAAAGTCAAAAAAGTTGGCTGAATTTGATTTCTAACGAGTAAAAAAAGCATTCTTTGGTCTGAAAAATGGCTACCAAACAGAAGTTCAATAACTCGTGACATTTTTTCTTTTCGACTAATTATAACACGTTCGCGTCTTTCCTTCCCTCTTTCCATTACACGCGAAGGACCAATAAGAAAGAAAAAATGTAACATCGGATAAGGGAGTACGAGATTTAGCACATGGATGACAGAAATTAGAATATTGATTCTATAAATAAGGTGAACAGTTCTTTTTAAAATATTTATTGTATTTTCCATTATATTCCCTTACTCATATTCTAACTATTTTCTAATTTACCCAAAAAATAATAATAATAATTAATTACTGCATCCGTACCCTGTACCTCTTAAAGTAGACCGTTCCAGCATATTTCACCCTCTCGCGCTCTCTCTCTCTCTCTCAAACCGAAAAATACAGACGGAGCAGTAAACTGGCCAACTGGGTACAGAAAAGCTCACCATATAGCTCCGTTTGATTTACGCAGATACTTGTGTCTTCAAATTTTGACTTTGTTCTTTTTTCTTCTCATTTTCCATTTCTCATACGATCTGATTCGACAGGAGAAAGAAAAGGAACACCTCAAAAGCTAAAATCTGTTATTTTTCAACGCGTATCTTCTGTTATTCTTTCGTTGTAAGTCCTCGCATTTTTACATGAAATTGTTCGCAAAATGTTGGACTTCGATAGAAACTCCGACGAGTTGATTTCAGACGGTTTTAATTCCAGCAAAACCTCCATGAGTAGCGACACAACCATTAGTCATTGCACTATTTTTAGCCGATTATCTTTGGATCTGCCGACGATCTCGCCGGAAAATCTTCTTACCCTGAAACCCCACCGATCATCGGACTATTCATTCCAAGCCATTCGCTCAAAGACAGGGTTAAGCTTCCGGGACTTCAGTTTGGTCCGCCAGATCGGAAGCGGTGACATAGGTAAAGTATATCTCTGCCATCTCCGCGGCGGGGCGGAGGAGGGGCGACTCTATGCCATGAAAGTAGTCGATAATGAAGTTTTGGCACTGAAGAAAAAATCCCAGAGAGCTGAAACTGAAAGAAACATCATGAGAATGCTTGACCATCCGTTTTTGCCTACTCTTTATGCAGAATTTGAAGCCTCCCATTTTTCTTGTGTTGTTATGGAATACTGTTCTGGGGGTGATTTGCATTCCATTAGGCACAAACAGCCTCAACAACGCTTCTCTCTCACCTCGGCTAGGTGATTCTCTCTCTACATTCTCTTCTCTCCTTTGTCTGTTTCTTGATCAGAGAGAGATTATACTTTGGAGAAGCTGATTACTTTTTTGAAGGGCTAAATTAACTGAAACCTACGTATCAAATCCAGTTTTTCTTCTGCATAAAAAGACCCTTCATAGAATTGTTTGTTCTAAACAAATTAATCTGTTACTTAAAAAATTGTTCAATTTAGCCGCAAGTTTCCATTAATAAGACTCCTCTCTTTCTGGCGTTTTCTTGTTTTGGTGACTTCTGCTATCTGAAACGGAATTTACCATATCAGGGTCTTTCTCTTAACTTCTGAAACAAGACATCAGGAACTTTTTTCAATGTTTCCCGTAAAATTATCACCCCTGTTAACGTTAGAACTTGTTCGCTGGTACTAAATATTATAAATTTTTGGTAAATTTTTCCAGGTTTTATGCTGCTGAGGTATTGGTAGCACTGGAATACCTCCACATGTTGGGAATCATCTACAGGGACTTGAAGCCAGAAAATGTGTTGGTTAGATCAGACGGTCACATTATGCTCACTGATTTTGATCTTTCCCTTTGCTCAGATTCAATCCCAGCCATTGAATCGCCTGACTTTTCCTCCGTAGAGCCACCGTCCTCGCCAACAGCCCGTACAATCACACCATTCTCCTGCTTTGCCGATCGACTGTTCCGGTCAAAGAAGATCCAGTCTTTTTCCAACACCCGGTTGTTCGTGGCGGAGCCAGTCGCCGCCCGGTCTTGTTCTTTCGTTGGGACCCACGAATATGTGTCGCCTGAAGTTGCCTCCGGTAGGTCCCATGGCAATGCCGTGGACTGGTGGGCCTTTGGAATCTTTATTTATGAAATGATATATGGAAGAACCCCATTTGCGGGTGTATCGAATTCGGCCACACTGCGTGACATTGTTAAAATGCCCTTAACATTCCCCACGGGCTCGCCGTGCAGTGTGAGTGAAATGTACGCTCGTGACTTGATATCCCAGTTACTCAACAAGGACCCGAACAGAAGACTCGGGTCGAAACGAGGGGCGGCTGATGTCAAGATCCACCCGTTTTTTAAGGACTTGAATTTCGCGCTAATTCGATCCGTAACGCCACCGGACTTACCTGAAATCCGGAAGCAGAGAACGACGACGTCAGCATATGAGAAGAATTTGAGGCAGCAAACGGGGCCGTTTGACATGTTCTAATTGACGATTCCTGGATTTGAAGTTTTATGCTATCATAGGGTGGGATGGCCGACACGTGGCAACCTCTTCCCCGCAGATTTTGGCGAGGATGATAGCGTAGTATCTAGTAATTTACAGTGTTACTATCTCAAGGGAAAAGAAGAGGCATACAATGATGCAGCCTCGAAGTTGGACATTTATTGTTTTAAAAAAAAAAATGGTTGGCAGGAAAGTACGTGTTTTTTTTTTTTAAATTGTTCAATTTGATGACTCCACGAGAAGTGATATAAAGAATTGAATTATGTAAAAAATAGTGTACATATGACATTAGTATTGATGCTACCAAAATTTGCACTTGTTGAAATTCGGGCTGGATGATTGAATATGAGCCCGACAAGATCTTCTGATAACCTGAAATAAAGGCGTCGAGGTGTGTCATCGTCGCCCCTCTGATGCTTAAATCATAAAGGGAATATATAGAGAATGTATGTTGTAAATTGTGTGTAAAAACGTACCTTAATAATGATTAAGAAATATGTATTTATAAAAGTAGGTGGAGGACTCCTATTAGGACTACAATATTGGGATTCATAGGAGTCCTAACGTAATTGGAAGTTGTTTGTTAGTTGACCTTTATGTTTCCCGGTTAGAATGAGACTTTGGAATGAGAGTCCTCTTGGAGTGGGGAAACGTATTGGTGAAAGGACTCTATTTCTCCTATGATGGATAGGCCGGTGTGTTAGAGAGATTTGCAAGACATCTAATCGAGCTCGAGGAAGACGATGGCCGAGAGGATCCCGACGTGATGCAGCCCGAGGAGTCTCAACTCCTCCTAAGGGCATTCGAGGAATTAAGTCCTCGGGGTCTTTCCTCGGGATATACCGATTTTGGTATAATCAAGTATATTATGAGTTATATCAATTTCAACATTATTGTCTCATCATGCGATTGAGATCGGGGAGAGTTTGAGTTTTATTTTGTTTTGTTAAAAAAAAAAATCAAAAAAACAAAAGGTCAATAAGTGGATAGTATTTATGATGCTACGAAATGTGTTTTTAAAATATTAATTTTTTGAAAAGTAGAATTTTCGCACAAGAAAGTGAAATTCAAATAGAGGCTTAGTTAGCGGTAAAAATCGATGAAATGTTTTGACAAGTTTAAAAAGGGAAGTCTAAAGTACTTATAAAAATAGTATTAAGTCGTGGGTAGACAATAAATAATCCAGCAAATCGATATATCTTAGTTTTTTTTTTTCATGGAAAATAAAGTAGAAGTGATTTCCATATTAGTAATGGGCGAAATGGGAATAACTTAAATCATAAAATTGAGGTTGTACTGGAGTTATACAAGGATGTTATTGTATCTTTAAATGGTGAAAGTCGAGTAGTAGAAATTGTATTCATCAGTACAACCTTCTACATAAATAGCACAAAGAAATTGAATGTTCGGAAACTAGGGACTATCTTATAATGGCTAAATACTCTAAAATACCGACATGAAGTTCTTGGTACAGATAGCGCTAGAGAAACCCTTAAAGGATTAAAAGGCGTCCTCAACTAAAATTTTGGTGGATTTTAAATTATTATAAATCATAATAAATTTTGTGGATTTGAACAGATTTTCACAATTTTCATAAAAATCTCGTCAAATATGGTGAAACTTCAAAATATTTGGTTATATGTATTTTTAAACTTGAAATCTGTCCAAATATTTTAAGATCCATTTATTAATGAGATCTTTATAAATCCATTTGTTATTGATGATACCTCAATTTTAAAGTATCTCATTGAATTTCATTAAAATCTCAATTGGAGTTGGAGATACATAAATTTTAATGAATTTCATTAAAATATCAATTGAGGAAGCTTAAATTTAGAAAGATTTTTAAAATCTATCACAATCTCAATTGATTATACTCTCAAAAAGGGAAATCACCTAGTCTCGAAATGTACAAAAACTGTCCAAAATTATCTTTTTGGAGCCGGCTCATGTCATCCTCCAAGAGGTTGGGTTTGTTGTATATTTATACTATAAATATAATATGTGAAAGAAATAATTAATTAAGATAAAGTGTCCAATTGGTAAAAATGTGGAATTTGTGTGGGAGGTCAGGGGTTCGAGCCACGCCTCACGCATTATATCAAAAAGTCTTTGATTGGGCTTTATTGATTCTAATAAAATAATTATTATTTTTAATTATTTTCGGAATTGTTTAGTGGGTCAACTAGCCAGTAAAACATTATTATTTTAACTGTCCAGTATTTACAACCCATTACCATTGGCCATTAAAACTGTAATTTAATACTGGATCATGGGGTATGCAGTTACCTCTATTTTCTGGCTATATAAACTCACTTCTGGACTTGAGAAAACTACTACAACAAAAACGAAATTGTCTATTCATATATACAGTAAAATATTATACTCGAATTAGTTTTTCATATTTCTGGAGTACACTTGAGAGTTTTGAAAACCTTTTGTGATTGCTGCTCAATTGGTTTATTTGATCGTTGTATCCTGGAGGTGATTGTCCACGGAGGTCGCAGCAGTTATCGACGGGCAATTTCGCTTTAGGACATCGTGCTGTCACGAGACTCGATCTATTGATAAGTTTTTCTGCACTTTACCATTATTTTATCCAACATGGTTTAGGTACAAAATTTTCCTAAAATATGTAGCTTTATGCAAACAATCATGCTACGGGTAAAGAATTTTTTATTTTATTTTTTTTGAAGAAAATTATTTCACAAGGCAAAATATCATTAAAAGATGAGAATAAAAAAGAAAATCAGACAGACAGAATACTGCCACAAC
The DNA here is from genome assembly GCA_019097785.1 of Fraxinus excelsior. Classification (NCBI taxonomy): domain Eukaryota; kingdom Viridiplantae; phylum Streptophyta; class Magnoliopsida; order Lamiales; family Oleaceae; genus Fraxinus; species Fraxinus excelsior. Next base: position 2,529,915 of record CM032631.1, read on the forward strand.
AACACCCCGTAGGAAATCTATGAAACTTTTTTGTAAGGGTTGTGCTACCTTCCGGCACTCCCTCCAATAGGGGGCATCGCATGTCCATTATGGACACCCTTTAGCTTATTTAAATCATATTCATCAACTCCTAGTATTTGGAATTTAGTAAACAGGAAAGTAGTCAAATTTCCAATTTATATAATTGGCCCATGACAGAGAAGATGAAACTAAAAATAATAGTAAAAAAATTATTTCTTTATTTCGAATTATATTAACTGTGGAACAAATACACTTTTAACCGGGAAAAAAGGATGAGAAATGAAACCAATTATAGGCCAAAATTCGATATATAATAATCCATTACAAGAACTAAAGAATGTGTCAATCTTAATAAAGAAAAGAATTTTATTTTAATTTTACTATCAGATCAAGAAGTTACATTCATATACTTCGTTTAGAAGATATGTAAAACTGGCTAATGAGGACTATGGTGCTCAATGCTTAGCTCGTGAAGATCTCTCCTAGAAGCGAAGAAAATTGAGAGTTAGTTAAGTTAGAGCATCAGTATCTTCAACTATAGAATCAGAGATGAATCGAGCTTTAACAAAAAATGAAATTATCATTTATACCCTGTTTGATCCACATTCTTACAAAAACTCATTTTTTTCAAAATTCTTTTTCAATCACACATTTTTCAATAAAATAATATTACACGTAAATCCAAAACAGTTTCCTTATTTTTTAACCACATTTTTTCATCAAATACTATTTAAAATGCATTCTCTACTCAATAATGTGCATCAAACATGGTCTTAAGATGCCCATCACTTATCTTCTCCGACCTACTTCTAAAGGTAAGCCATACAATTCTTTAGAAGTGTGACACTCTAAGAATTCGTAAATGTTGTGTGAGATCATTGAGTAGCGTAACTCTTTGAATAGCACAATACGATAAAAAGTTGTAAGTTGTGTTCGTTAGGAATTGTTAACATCCGAATTGCGATCTAATTAAAAACAAATTATTGTATACACCTAGTATATCTTAATTTGAGATCGGCCTCATAAACTCAAGTCGTAACGTCGTGCTTCAAGGGAACATAATAATTATAAATTCCTTATAAATTCCTTACTAATAAAACATACAATCAAATTAATTATTGTATTCAGAACTTACGTCAACTCTCATTTATTTCACCAATCGTATGACGTAGCTTTGCTTACTCACTAACTCATTAATTGCTGGGGACCCACCTAAAGGACGATTTCATGGTAACCTAACAAGCCGACCTCATCAACCAATGAAGATATGCTAATAATGTACTTTTTAGTTGCACTGGTGATTGAAAGTGTATGATACTGGATTTTCTTTACCTATAAAAGGATGTGAGCTATCTTTGGACGAGGGGAGAGAACACTGGGATCTTTAAAATATCTCTTTTGATGAAACACTTGGAATTTAGAAGTGATTATCCAAAAAAATCTTGAGTTTCTGTTTATTTGCTTTCAAAGTCGACTTAAATTGATCATTACACTGTTTAACGTCAACATGAATTATTGCCTATCGTTGATCTATGTGGTATAATCAATGGATCTAAGCTTGAATAGGTTTTCAAAAAAATTGTTTATTTTCCAATCCCCATTCTTCATTGTTTTTAAAATTGCAAAAGAATCCCCTACCATAAATATAAGAGATAATTGCAGCAGCGGCGCCAAACATTTCATTTATTAGCAGACTTTGCCCAAGCATTCTATTTGTACCACACATAGTATCAGACCTTTCAAAATGTCGCATCTGAAGTCCAAATTGATATTTTCCATTAGTTTGACCATTGATTAATCAAATAATTGAAATTAACAACAATTTTGACTAATTTTAAAAAGTTAAAATGTCAATTTTACATTTTTTTATAATAAAATAATTAAAATTAAAAACTCATTTTCATCTTCTTCTTCTCCATCCACCTTGACACACCCCTACCCTCATCCCAAATCTGCAAACCCCAAATATGAGAAATCAAAAGAATCAAAAAGTAAGAAATTATGGGATTTGTGAGTCAAAATAAAATGATAAAAGAATCAAAAAGCAAGATTGAAATGAAGAAAATAGAAAAATTGAGCAGTAGCCGCGTGATTTTTTCCAAACGTCGAGTTAGGCTTTTCAAGAATTCGAGCAGAAATCTGTGTTATGACAAGCGCTGAATTGCCATTGTCATACAATCGTTAGCCGACAAACACGTCTTTGCTTTTGGGCACTCCAATTTGCTCGCTCTGAGAATGGAATTACTTCGGATGATTATGTGAAAAACTACGCCAAACGGCATATTTTGAGAGGGATTATTCTGCTATTTTTGCAAAGTTGGAGGTGGAAAAGAGACTCCATTAGGGTGGGGTGAATGGTGGTGGTGGTTCTTGTTGGACATTGAGGTGGAAGACCTTGAACTAGATGAACTTAAGATGTTCAAGGTGGCGTTGGAAGAGAAGTTGTAGAATTTGAATATAAATGCATAGACTTCTTCTTTATTAAGTCAAGCCACTCTTGCCTCGGGAATTATACATTTCAATCCAAGAATGGAAGCATGTGCTAATGTAGAATTTCTTGCTTTTTGATTCTTTTGATTTCCTATTTGGGGTTTGCAAATTTTGGGTGGGGTCGATGGTAAAGAAAAAGATGGAAATAAGTTTTTTAATTTTAATTATTTTATTATAAAAAATGTAAGTTTACCATTTTAATCTTTTAAAATTAGTCAAAATTACTGTCAATATTAATTATTTGGTCAACTAACAGTCAAACTAACGAAATCCTTCCATTTTGACTTCAACTACGTCATTTTAAAATGTTTGGTACCGTGGATAACATAAGCAAAATCTACTAATAAATGAAAGATTTAGTATCGCTGGTGCAATTATTCCTAAATAAAATCCAAGTAGATGTGAACTTAGGATATATGGAATCCTAGTTGACAACACATGGGATGTCCATGTGACCACCCTACCAACCAGGCAACCCCACCTAGACACTTTTAAAGCTTGTCACATTCCTGTCCCTACCCTACACCACAAAAAGGAACCAATTGGCTGGCCCATTAACTCCCAATTATCCGCTTCCACGTGGCACGCGATGTACTGCCCACGTTTTCAAATTCTTCCACCATCTTTCATTTTGAAGAGATGGTAAGGTGGTACCACGATAATGGTTAACTAGGGCTTTCCCCCTTTTATTTATCTATTTATATATTTTTTTTAGCTATGCTTGATTAGGGTACCTTTTTTTTTTTTCTTTGCAATGTTAAAGAAATGAGTCTAACCACCCCATCCCAACTTAGGGATTGCACCCGGATGGATCGATCATTTCCGTTCATTGTTCTTTTGGGATTTTTTTTATCACATTGTTCCACTTCCGAACCCGATTGAAGCGGGACGGGGCTCCTGTTTATTTATTTTAATTTTAATTAATTTTTGGTTATATTTTTTATTAGTGAGTATTGTTATTTATTTTTTATTTTTTGTCAATTCTTTAAGAACAACTTGTGTTCTCTTTAAAAATGATGATAAATATTTTCTTTTTGTTTAATAAAAAATTGAAAATAACTTTAAACGGGATAGATAACGAGACGAGGACCATGTTTTCTTTACCGACCTCATATCCGCTTCGGAGCAATGATCCGTGCCTGCGCATCATCTTGTTTACCTAATTAGGTGGGTAATCATGTCCCATTCGAGACGGTACCATGGATATCGCGTAGAACAAATTCTTTTGTCATTCCGACACCCCGTTAGTAATGAGAAAAACAAGAACTGCCTTACAACGATTTGGGGTTGTCCGTCAGACTTCGTTCGACCTTTTTGGGCTTCGTAATGTTCTAAAAAATTGGCCACTTGCTTGTAATGCAAGCAAAAACTATTCAAATAATTTAAGAGCTGGAGCACATATAATTAGACACTCATGCCTCATTTGTTGTTGAATTAGTCACACCTTCAAGACTCTTGGGGTGCTACATTCGGGGTTTAATTAAGCATTTTGTCGCCATTGCTCTATTGTAATTAGGATTAAACTTAATGTACATAAAATTTTACATAAAGTTACTTCCCCCCAATATGGGGGCACCACTTGTCAATTATGTAAAACTTTATGTAAATTGGTAGGTAAGTATAGCATAACTCCTGTAATTAAATTGTTAGAGATGTATATATTGAAGTTAATTATTCATCAAAATCTGACGTGTGCATAATTTTTAAATAGACGACAAAAAAATCCAAACATGATCTTTCACTTTTTTATATTAAATAATCTCATTTAAACATTTTTGTGTTCAATATTTAAATATATGCGATAAAGTATTTACATCATAGTTTGAGCTTGTGTGAGAATAATTAAATTGATCGTTTATTAATCGTGAAAATTCTTTAGGTATTAGTTAAATCGGTTGCTTATTAACCCCGAGTACGTTATATATATATGTGTGTGTGAACAATTTTATTAAAGCGGACAACGACACTCCAACAAATAATATACTATTCTATCCGTCTGGCTTACATTAATTTGGGTCACTTGATTTTGAGTTATTATAAATTATGTAGTGGATCATAAACTAATAATCTGATCAGAACTAAAGTCGCATTACGTTTTCACATCTACTTAAAGTTATTCCCAACACTTCAATTTTACTTGACGTGATAAATAAAATCATTTTGTGACTTCGTTGTCTGGCATCTTAATACGTAATAATTCCACATCATCTTCTTCTTTGTATGCAGTTGTGAGTAATATTATTTATCATCGTGATGATAGAACATCAATGTAACAATCAATTATCTCTCACATTCCTCTCATTTACTTAGGGCCGGCCCTATAATTTTAATTATCATGTACAATATTTTAAAATGGTGCTCCCTTTTATGAAACTAACAAATATATTTAGAAAAAAAAAAAATGTTTCAATAATATTATTTCATTGCAAAAATATTACATTTAAATATCTATTATTTTTTACATGTTTTGAATAATAAAGGTATAAGTAAAGCTCAAAATATCCTCCCAACCTTCATCAAAATTCTTATCTTATTGCCAAAGAATCATTCAAGCCACTAAACTCTCCGTGCAATTCCAGAAATCAAAAACATTAAATATCATGTTTAAACCTTGTAATGCAACAAATCAAGTAAAAATATTTATTCGCATTTCTAAAGGTAAACTCGCTAATTAAAATCTCGCAATCAATATGTTTTAACAAATTTTGTTCAACAGATATCAAAGTTGGCCCATTCAATCGTCCTCGTAACATATTGATCGCAAAAAAAAAAAAAAAAAAAAAATTAATAACTTCAATTTTGAAAAACTTTTTTTTGACAGGTGCAACAGTAGCAAGAATTGTCAATAATATTTTATAAGCAATAAATGTATTTGTAAATCAACACAATCTTTTCAAATAAGTTAATATATCAAAAATCTCTTTTGTTTCTTTTGGTAAAAGATTTTGCAAAATTTTCACTAGCACACAAATCAATCCAAGTAGTCATGTTGTTAATATGTACACTATTCATTTCATGTTCTTTAAGCCCGACACCAAGATGTGTCAATCATTAAAATGGTGATATTACTATGTATATTGTACTATTGTAGTTCCATCAACAAAAACTTATGGTAAAGTTTCTTCTCTTTTCTATTTGACTATTTTTCGTGGGTTAAAATGTGTAAGAGGGGGAAATAGTGAAAAGGGATATGTAGCCAGCTTTTCACTTTAATCACTTGAATTTTAGGTTGTCTATTGTCTTGTTGGATTGATGATTGATTAATGAAGTAAATATTTTAAATATATAACTATACATATATATATATATATATATATATATATATATATATATATATATATATATATACCTATAATAAAAAATAAAAAACTGGTGCCCCAACAATGCTAAGGCCATGTGCGGTTGCTCAACTAGCGCACCCTCATGACCACCTCTGTATTTACTCTTTCTCATAAAAATTGAAATGTTCAATCATATTATTACACATAGGTTGCCACATCATCGATGTTCTATCATCACATTATTCTTATATAACAATATTCTGATTTAACCCATAAATAGCTCATATTTACACGTGTCATCCGACAAAGCACTCAAGCATAAATTTTTTTAAGAATTATTCGAGATGGGATGAGAGATAGTAACCATAATGTCAACGAATAAGGAACCAACATCTGGAAATAAAACCAGTCTCGTTAGAATGCAAACGAATAAGGGTATATTCTTTTATTGCAGAACAGAAAATACAGTCAAGTCAAAAGCCATAACATTAACTAAGTAATGGCTTGGCGTACACTTCAGTAATTGGATTTGTAAGTTAAAATTGAACTTTTACAGGAGTGTATTAAAGACATGATCACGTGCGTTCTGCATTCATGTTTTACCTGTGCCTAGGTAATAGTCTGGTGTGTCACATTAGTCTATGCCTTTAGGGCCTTCAGTGATCAAATAAAATTAAACCATGCTATTTGTAACTAAAAACTTGGCAACTTTCTTTTGGAGTCATGTTAGCGGTACATCGGGGTGCACATCACGGTGTACAACCCTCCCCCCCCATATGGGTAGAGGGCCCATTCGAATAAAATGTTCGAGTGAACCCCTCTATGTGAGGGGATGTAGGCCTTGATGTACAATTTTTGATGTACATCTAACATTTTTCTTTTGACAAACTGTCACGTGGGCTGCCACTACACATACACATGGATGAGGGGAACGAACAGAAATGGGTTAGAATACTCCCATCATGTGGGGCTCGCGTATTTTTTATTTTTTTAATACATAGTTGGGCCCACCCTATTGTGAATTCTCTGGTGCATTTTTGTGGCTTGATTTCTGTACAAATGGTAAAAACCATAAAATTTCACTTGCGAGGATTTCCTTTCCTTGTGTCACTTGAGTTGTAATTTCATTATTTGTGAAGAAATTCTCCTTGAGTTGATATATTCCTTTTAATTTTAAAAATTAAAGAGCCTTCCTATTTTCGTTTTGCCTTTTTTACTTGTGCTAAATATAAACCTACATTGTTTTCTTATGTTTTTCTTTTTCAAAAATTACACTTGTTGAAATTGACTTTATATATTTTCTTAGAAGGAATAAGATTGACCCAAAATTTTAATTATAGAAAAAATGAAAAAAATCAGGGCATGTTCTTTTTGCTGTTTTCAGACATTTTTTTTAGTTTTCGAAAATACTGAAAGCTCGTTTACTTACCTATTTCCAAAAATGAATTTCCAAAAACGGGTTTAAAATTTACTAAAAAAAAAAAAAAAAATGGAAAACACCAAAAAAATCATTTTTGCTATTTTCAGTTCAAACAAGTCAAAACTTAATTTTTGTTTTTCTGAAAATAATTTTTCAAAATGACAAAAAGAACGCATTTTCAACAATCTCAAAATTGACGCACAAAACACGTTCTAAAATGAATTTAAAACTCAAAATTAAAATACGAAAAGAACAACCCCTAGTAACTATGATTCTTATTCACCGTCAATTTATTATAATAAAAATATTTTAAACTAAATATAATATAATAATAGTTATGGGATGTGAAAATACCATGCCTTGAATTGTCTCTTCTTTGACTACTACTTCTCATTTTATATTTATTAAATTAATCATATTTAATCAAAATATTAAATAAATTAGTAAACGGGTCCCAATTCCATCGCCCAAAACTCGTTGCGGGGGTAGGGGATCCAATCCCGTCATCCCCATTGTCATTCTTTCGCTGTTATGACTCCAAAATAAAAGATGAAAGAAAATACATTTTATTAAATTATTATTACATAAATTTTAATAATATTCATTTTAGCTAAAAATAATGCTACTTGTCAGTTTTTATTTGGTGAAAATTATATAGAACCAGATTTTTAAAGTTATCGTTTCAAAAATCAGATTTGAAAGTTTTTTGTTCAAAAATCAAATGATAATTTAATTTTTAATATTATTATTAAATTAAATTAATTTCCCACATTCACATTACCCATTTCACAAATCCTAATTCTTTTTGAAAAACATCGATCGCTCGACTGCTTCATTTCACGCGGCAACCTACTCCTATGACTCCTCATGACTCTCACTCCAGCGACTCATCAGGCCAAGTGGTGGCGGCTTTCCTTCGTGTGCGAGAGTTCATCGTTGTTGCTTATGGTGCAGATTCATTCTTCTTCTTTTATTTTTTATTTTTGAGTGGTACGGTTGTGGTGGTGATGGTATGTTGGTTTTTTGATAATGGTGAATGTCTGTGATACGGCGCACTACAGTGATGGGAACGAAAAGCTTTGTGCAGTGCGGTTGGTGTTGGGCGTGGTACTGTGTGCGATGGTTGGGTTGGGTGCGGCGATATGTCCTATGATTAGGTTGGGTGATGTAGTGTGTAGTAGGTGCTGTGTGCGGTGTGGTGGTGGTAGTGCGTAGTGAGTGCTGTGTGGTTGTTTTGGTGGTGATTTTGTGGTGGTTGTGGGTGTGGTAGTGGTTTTGGAATTATGGGGTGGCAACGGCAAAGTGTGTGGTGGCGGCGGCGCTGCGACGATGATGGTGAGTTGGTGTGGTGGTGATGACGGTGACGGTGGAGTGGGGAGGAAGAGTGTGATCATTATTCGGGTGTTGTGGCCATTGGTTAGTTCGTGACTTAAAAGAATGTGTGATTGTGATGAGAATTTGGTATGTTATGACCAAATAATTCGATGATTTGTGATTGAAAAATAATTTGTGACCAACTAATTTGATAATTTATGACCGTGAAATAAATTGTAACCTGTAAAATTTATGATTTGTAATCGATAAATAAATTGTGGCATATTAATTATTTGATTTGTGATCGATGAACAAATTGCGACCATAATATATTTAATTAATAAAATATTATTAATTGTTTATTAATCACCCGAGTTTTGAATTTTGGAAATTTAAACCTGAATTTTGAATTAGCCTTGTGAATTTTTCACTTTTATTTACCTGTCATGCGGAGATTGAGAAATAGCCCATAAAAAGCCCATGGGCCTTTATCTCGTGATGGCTTGAAGCAGTAGCAGACTGCCTTAATCCATGAAGCCTTGTCTTACATTAGGATCCAAATTAGGCCCAATACAAATAATTGTACATAAATAAAAGAGGTAATTACCTAAAACCAGCTATTTAGTTTTACATTTTCAAAAATCAGGTTTTAGCCTTATTTAATTAAAAATCAGGTTTTAATTTCACAATTAATATTCAAAATAATATTTTAAATTAAATTAATCTATATACACACAATACCACCTACCCCACTATATTTCAATCTTATTCCCCAAACCCTAATCATTTTTGCCTCCTCCTCTCTCTTTATCTTCTGTCTCCCCCTCCCCTTCCCACGCCACCTCCTACCGGTGTGTGAGCACTGCCGGCGTCGGCAGTGTCAACGCTGCTGTGAGCAGCGTCGATGCTGCTCACAGCAGCTGGCAGCGTCAACGCTGCTGTGAGAGGGCAGCGTCGACGCTGCTAGTGAGTGTGGTGGTGGTAGTGGACTGCAACTGGGGATGTGTGGTTGTGGAGGTGTTCGATGCTACTGTGAGAGGGCCTCTGGTAGCATCAATGGGCGGATCCGTGGGTGTGGCGGTGGTAGTGGACTGCATCTAGGGATGTGTGGTTGTGGAGGTGTTGGATCTGTGGTGGTGAATCTGTGATGACGGTCGTGTGGTGGTGATGGTGATCTATGGGGTGGTGGTTGTTTTTTGTTATTGTTGTGGTGGTGGTGGGGTTTTTTTTTTATTGTTGTAGCGGGGTCAATGACGGTGATGGTTTTTTTGGTGGTTTTTTGTGTCTGTGACCTAGTTATTAAACTATGTTGGTTTTTTTGTTAGCTATTGAACTATTGTAGTTTTTTTGGTGTCTGTGACCTAACTATTGAACTGTGGTGAGTTTTTTTGATATCTGTGACCTAACTATTAAATTGTGGTGATTTTTTTTTATCTGTGACCTAACTATTGAACTGTGACTTTAAAATTGATAATTTGTAACTAAAAAAAGGAATCTGTGACCCACAAATTTGAAAATACGTGACCTGTGACATATAATATTTTTGATTTGTGACCAACAAATTTTCTTAACATGTGATCAATTAAAAATCTGTGATCTATAATTTTTTTCATCTGTGACCTCAAAATAATCCGCGAACTTAGAATCGGAGCAGTCACCGAAATTATGCGGCGGCCAACGGTCGCCGAAAAATAGTCGCCGAAATTAAGCGTGGCCGGAGAACAGTCGTTGGTCGCCGGAGTAGTCGCCGGAGCAGTGGAGGTGGGGTGGGATGGGGTGAGGTGAGGTCAATTATATTATATTACAATTAAATATTTAATTTAATAGATTAATTGTAAAATATAATTCATTAATTTATGGAAAACCCTGATTTTTGCAAATTTAAACATTGAGACCTGATTTTTGATTTCGTGAAAGTAAATCCCTGAACCATGCATTTTTCCCTAAATAAAAGGGAAAAAAATTCACAACTCAGCTTTATCTATCCCAAAATAAAAAATCAGACCCCAAGGTTTAGACTTACAAAAATCAGGTTTTTCATGAATTAATTAATTATATTTCACAATTATTATATTAAATTAAATATTTACCTGTAATATAATATAATTAACCCACCCCCACCCACCACCACTATTCCGGTGACTAATCTCCGACTGCGCTTAATTCCGACAACAACTCCGGTGGCCATTCTGCTGCCGCTTAATTCTGACGACTGCTCCAATTCTGACAATTGTTAAGGTCACAGTTATATACAATTTGGTCATAGATATCTTATTAATTAGTTAAAATTTTAATTTCCATTCAAAACTTATCAAATTAATTGGTCACATATTATTTCGAGGTCACAAATCAAAAAACATTATAGGTCACAATTGACTTCATTGGTCACCGATAAAAAAATTATAGATCACAAATTTTTAATTAGTCACAATTTAAAAAAATTATTCCATATTTGTTGGTCACATGTTATATTTTCAATCACAGAGTAACGAATTTTAAGGTCACAGTTACCATATATATGGTCACATACGCCCAAACACACGTCCCCCATCTAGTGCACCACCAATATTTGGTCACAGATCAATATAGTTGGTCACATATACACACACACCCGTCCCCCAATCCAAGTACATCACCAATACTTGGTCACAGGTCTCAGATTAACCAAATAGATTGTCATAAACACTTCGTTCCATCCGCTGCACCCGTCCCCCAATCTCAATACACCAACAATACCTGGTCACATGTCACATAACGACCAAATAGTTGGTCACAGACACTTTGTCCCATCCGCCGCCGACCTAATCCCTAAAACACCCACCAACAATAACACCACCAACAACCACCATCGTCAACGCCTGAACAGCACCACCATCGTCACCCCGTCACAACACTACCACAACCACTTCCATAATAATAACAAAAAACAATCATCCCATCGCCGCCCCCACACCCACAAATCCGTCGCCTCCCCAATTCCCTCAACTCCAATCTGCCGCACACCCACCGCCGAGCCACACACCCACGCAACTGCTTCACTGTAATTTCCTCGTCCTCCCACCACCGCGAGAAAATGTCTCAGAAAACTACTTCACTATAATTTCATCTGCTTTTTCGATTTTCAGCTTCTTTACAACGGAGGCCCACTTATTTTTTGAGACGATGGTGCGACGCCGGCAGCAACCTAGAGACGAGAGGCTGGGGGTGGAGAAGGGAGGAGATGAGTGAGAAAGGGAAGAGAGAAAAGGGACGAAAGAGAGAGAGAGTAGGGTTTGGGAATTTGATTGAAATATGGTAGGGGTAGGTGTCGGGTATATAAATTAATTTAATTTAAAATATTATTATTAATATTAATTGTGGATTTAAAATATTATTATTAATATTAATATTAATATTAATATTAATTGTGATTTTTGATTAAATAAAGTATAAACTCGATTTTCAGAACCGTAAAACTAAACAACTGATTTTACGTAATTTCCACTAAATAAAAGGGGCATGTAAATGATTATGACTCTGAAATTACCACTTTTTGTTAAATACAACATTTTAAGTGTAACGAACGTTTTCAACTTTTACGTAGTTTGCACTTATATCCCCAAGTCTTTCAACACATTCTTAATTTTCACTTTTAGTTAATTATTACATCTTGTTTCTAATGATGATTTTTATCCAAATGTTCTGATAGAGTGGTAGAAAATATGTCAAATTTTTGTATTTATTATTATATTATTTATTTAAAAATACAATGAACAAATAAGTTTTTTTACTCCATATTAACGGTTTTCTTGTTCGTTATTAGGTATATAAATGCTAACTACTAGAAAATTAAGAATAAAACACGATAAAAAAATATTGAGGTTATAAGTGCAAAAATAAACAAATTATCTCTGTCTATATGAATATTTGACAGTGCCACATGTACATAATGATTTAAATATACATGATGTGGAGAGAGATAATTGGGTCACAATTTCTTCAACCATTTTCCTTTTTTAAAACTTCTCATCTCTTTTTGACACATTTGTATGTATTGATGAATATTTTAGAACATATGGAAGAATATTCGTTATTGTGGGTAAGAGCAGTTGGGCACTGGAAGCCAACTATAGTCATGTGTAAGAAAGTCAAACCAAAAAAGGCCAATGAAAAAGTCAAAACAATTGCCAATAATCACGCAGGACCATGAACCAAAAATAATCATAAGACGACAACAAACAACACCAGAATATTACAACAAAAGAATTTAGATAGAGAAACAGGAGAAGAAGGGGGGGAGAGAGAGAGGAGACAAAGCAATCTCTCTTCTTTGGATCTTTCAATCAAGAAAAATACCCTTTTCTTCTCAGTTTTAGCAAATATTAATTCTTTGATTTTTTTCTTCAATTTATGAAAGGATTCATATGCTATGATATAATGGTTTTTGTTTCTTGATTTTCTTTCTGCAAATTATGAGTAGGATTCGCGTTAATTCGTCTCCTGAATTAGCTGCTTCTCCATCAACAATGGAACAGCAGTATGATGATTCTGCATTAGAAGGTAAATCACCTTACAAACCAGTTTATTTTCCCATTTTTTTCTTCATGATTGACCCCTTTTGATCACTACAAAATAACTGAAATTTGGTCTCGTTTAATAGATTAAGATGTGGGACAAGGACATAAATTTAAATTATCTTCAACTTGCTTCCTGGTTCATTTCCTTTAGAAATGTCATGATATGTGCACTCAGGTTCATAAATAGGAGGTGACGATTGTCAAATAAAGAGCACATTGAACCTTCTCGTCTAAAAGCTTAAATTCATAGCGGGAGCGAATTTAATTATTTGTTTAAAATTTAATTCAATATTATTTACAATGTTCAGGAGTCGCAGCACATGTAAAGTTATTGCTTAAACTAATCCAAGATCACAAGGATGCTTGCAATAAAGAGAAAAAGGATGGGAGGAGAATGTTAAGGGTGGCTACAATGATGACAATTCTTGATAATGTTAGGACAAGAATTCAGAAATGTCAATCATTTGGTAATAAAACTTCAGAAGCTGAGCTGAGGCGATGCAACACGGATCTTAAGCCTAACCATGTTCCGAGGGACAAAAAGCATGGGGAACCGTTAGCAGACGAAAAAGAAAGGCTACGAAAAGAGTTAAATGCGAGCTTGGCAGCACGAAAGAGCCTCGAGATAATGTGTTGTAGTTTGGGAAAAGAGAAAGAGATTATGGCCGCAGAGCTTTCTAGAAAGGTACATGAATTGAATGGAATGGAAGAGCTTGTCAATGATTTCAAAGCACAAAATGAGACATTGTTGGAAAAAGTACAAGAATGTGCTTTGGAACATAAAGAAAGGGGAGATGCTGGAGGAGGAAAGCAAGGAACCATAGCCCTCCAAGAACGTAACAAAGTACTCTCAGAGCAACTTTTGAGGTCGCTCGATGGATATAAATCCATGAAGAGGAAACTAAAAGAAGCACAAGAAGAATATGTGGGGATGCGTTCAACTATGGATGAAATGGGGATAAAAGTAAAAACGAGCGTTAACAGAGTCCATAGCTTTAAAGAACGCGTGGCCTCGAGTAGCAATCCACCAGTTGATGTTCTAGAGGAAATCGTTGCTTTGGAGAATATGTTTGAGAGCTTTGAAATTATGGTTGCAAAACACGAGCAAAAGAAAGGAGAATGTCTTCAGACAAAAGGAGATATCAATGCTTGTAAGCCTTCAGTTCTTGCATGAAAAGAAAATGGTAACTTGTAATCAGACAACACAGATCTTGATTTTTGCCAGTACTGTTCTAGTTTTCAATGGTGCATACAATTTTTTTCTTAAATTTTGGCATTTAACCGGTCATTTGTTCAGGTCTTTAACCTATGTAATGTATAATAGTACAGTTGCACTACTTGCGTTAACAATTTTAGACAATGGGATTATTCGAAAACGAACCTACTCTGCTAGAGAAAATGTAAGGTTCTTAAAATGAATAAAATAAAATTATGATAAAATGGCGTTCCAGGTATGTATACGTTGCTATGATCCAACTTTGCATTGAAAATAAATATATCATTTAAGATGCAAGGAGTACAATTACTACATGTCTCAAGCAAGATACAAAAACTAGACCGGTGCATTTATAAACAAGAAAAGGCTTCGATGATGAAGAAACCTCGTTAATCTGCAAGATTTTGCAACTTATGGCCAGCAATGGAGTTCATAATCCACGAATTGCTTGCCACCACCGCTCCAGTGGAACTCGCTATAGACTTGGCATTATTCCACCTGTCGTTCAAAATCAAATTTCTATTGGCCGGCTCACAGTTCTCAGGAAGCTCAAGGCTGTAAATTATAAAGGTGCTTGACACGGAGGATCTGAGAGGAAGAATTGCCCCCTCTCCTGAAACTGGCTTTCTGCTTAAAATTTTCCCCCCAGCCGCTATCACAAGATCATGAAGATATCCTCTACATGAAGGCTCGAAGTCGCCCATAAAGAAGAATTTGAATCCATCAAAGAGCTTTGGTTGCTGCACGTCAAAAGTAAAGTTACTATGTAAATCTTCAATACATTACAAGCCCGATATCATTATAGACATAGTATAAGTTATTTATGGAGAATAATTGGCATCTACGGAAGAAGGATAGAATTACGAGCTTATCTAAACAAACACTTTAATTGAACTAGGAATAAAAATGAAACTTCTTTTGTAAGTTAACTTTTCAGATAATCGACTGCAAAGTCGAAATGTTAGTATACTAACTTCAGAAAAAGAATGCATAATATGCAGATCAATTGTGGAGAAGAAATAACCTTGTTTATAAGTCTCAATCTTCCAAGTCTAGGGCCGTCCCTGATTCCATGAATGTCAACCCCAATCTCATAATGCTGCTCATTAACGAACTCTCCTGATTTCATGCACGCTTTAATCCCTACAAAAACAAATCAACCAACATCAAGAGCAAGATAAAAAAAAATGCATTAAAGCATAGATAAACCAAAACATTAGTTCATTCAAAACGGGCCTCTTGAGAACCTTCTAGTAGAAATAGTTTTGAGTTAATTGCTTGCTTGCAGATAAAAGTAGTACTCACATTCAACACTCAGAATCCATTTCCCTTCCAAGATGCCCATTAAAAATTTAAGGGTTCGTCTGCATGACCCATTCTCATCTGTAGATGCAATGACATGTGTGACACTTAAGTCCCAGCTCTTCAATATTGTAACTCTAGACAACTTTGCGAACTCAGAGACAATTTCCTGCATTTACACCATCAAACCTCTAAGTCCACGGAACAGGGTGAGTTCTGATTGTACACATTGAAGCTATATATTTGGTTTTTTGTTTACCTTCTCCACATCAGTGAGAGCTGAACAGCAGAGAACCAAGTTTTTAGTTTTTCTATGACAATTCCACTGCAACGTTGTGCCACTGTCACATCTTTTAGTGACCTGTGGTTGGTGAATCTGAGACTGCCTGTAATAAAGAGTTATCAGATATAGGGCAAAGTACAAACTTGAAGGTGGGAAGGTGGTGAGTCCAGCAGAACTTTAAGTCCTGGAACAGTGTGTTAGAAAATTAACAAACCTTTCAGCCACGGATTTTCTGTTCTGCTTGGACTGAGATCCCAACATTTCGTTTGGCAATTGACAGGACGCATGAAGAGGACAAAGCATGACAAAATTTTGCTGTAATAGGTGTAATATAAGTAATGTATACATACATTTTATGGATTTCTAAAATTGAACTTAGTTATCTAACACGTACATAATCCCATCGGCATTCTGGAGTCAACTTAGCACAAGGAACATGAAAGCTCTTAAGGCAACTCTTCTCATAGCACCCAAGAGCTGCCCCTTTAATTCCACAACAACAGCATTTAATCCGTCGACTTCTTGTCAATTCAGCTTCAAGATTGATCACATTATCATCTTCAAAAAACACGTTAGGGGCCCTGCAAATATGATTAGCACTTACAAAACATTAATAGCCAGAAATATGAAGCTTAAAATTGAAAGGAGCATAAACAAATCTAGCCCTAGCTGATTTACACGAGGCATCAAGATCCCATGAAATTTTCTTTGTTTCCAATTCTTGCTTAAGCCAGAAGAAGGCAGTCAAAAGTTAGAGATGGTAATTAGATATTCTTTAATCTTCATACAACAATTTAATATAATCTGATGACCTAAACAACCCAGCACATGTAAAATTCTTCTGGAGACTTCCATACCATTCAGTACAATTCTGGTGCACGTGTATGGCATCTGAACTTCCATTCTGACTTTCTACAACGAGCTTGCCTTTAAGATAGTGAACCATGACCCCCAAATCCTAAAGTTTTGGTTTTCAGATTAAAAGAAGCATAAACTTATGTTACAAAATTAACAATTGATCTTTAATAAGAAAAAAGATGTGGAAGAACAAATGGGGGATATTTGGAAGGAAATGTAACGTTACCTCCGATTCTTCAGCAGAATTACAGAAAGCGCACTGGGTTTTGTTAGGAAATGTCCCACATTTTCGTAAAAGCACGCCACTCAAAGTGGAAACAGCATTCTCCACTTTTGATGAATTGTCAGACAGAGCACAATCACAGTTTGCTCGAAAATTTCCAAATGTTTGTCTTTCCATCATAGCCTTCTTGTGAAGATTTTGAGGATTGAGTTCACAATTTTCCTCAGACATGCCTTCAGAAAATTTCATCTTGTTCAGATGTCTTAGAAGTTTGTTACAATTTTCTTCACATCTTCTGTTTGGCACGCCCGAATAAGAAGCATTTTTGTCTTTGCCTAACATGGAAGATTGATTGTTTGAATTGAAAATCAAAATCTCGTTGCACTGGCTTTTACTTATGTCACCCTTACCAGTTTTCAACTTTCCAGCTTTTAATCTATCACTTGCTGTCTGTGGATGAGCAATTGTCTTCTCACTGCTTTTATAGCTTTTGCAACATTTCTTTAGGCGATGACTTCCTGCACTGCATTCTTGCTGATTTAGTGAAGCTGAAAAGTCAGCCAATGCTGTTCTATTACCTATGGTCAAAGGCTCCACCCCATCAGATAAAGTGGCAATGCTTTCAGGGGTTCGTTCATGAGTATTAGCCTCAGAGCAATCATTTCGGTTGTTTATAGAGTTTCTTTCCTTCAGACTTGAAGCTTTTTTCTTCTTGCCAGACTTCTCTTGCATACTTTGCTCAGTTACATTCTGTAATTCGTTGGGATCTCCAGTTACTCCAGACATAGCTCTCATGGATTTCTTACTTTTACTACTTCTAGTCATGTTACTAACTCTTTTGCTAGGCTTCCGTATTCCATGTTTACTGTGTAAGATTTTGCTCAGAGGAGAAGATGAAGGTGGAAAGCTAAAATTTACTTTGCCAGACCCTTTTTCGATACCCTTTTGCCCTCTCTTCTTAGGTCTAAGCTCTAAACAGGTAGTTTCATATGCTGAAGCAGCTTCAGCCTCAACTCCAAAGAGCTCTTCAGTATCTTCAACCTGCACCAGCATAGTAGGCAGGTATCAAGAATGAAAAGAAAAAAGAACCTTGGAATGATAAGATGGGAAAAAGCATCATTTGATGTTGATGTAATTTTCTTTAATGAATTGCCTGCATTTCTATGGGGCTTGAACAAAGTTCAGGAGAACATGGTCTTTGAGTCCATTCAAACATCTCACTGTCAACGAAGTCTGTGCTGTTCGACAAAATACAAGTTTTCCCCTGTACGAGTAGGAAAGCATGTTACAATAACTTTAAGCATCCCAAAACCTTCTATGTCAACCAGAAAAATATAAATTGATCGGAAAGCAATAATTCTGTAACGTGAAATTTATGTGGAGACTATTATGGAATGAACTATCTAGCATGCCCAAAGAAGGAAAGGAAAATTTGAACTATTATGGGTTAAAGTGATGCAGCGATGAGATCCAAAAAGATGCAATGCAGGAAAAAAGAAGAAAACACAGAAACATATTGATCCATCAAACTATCCTGCTCTGTTTTAAATCACAAATGAAGGTGAGAGGACTATCAATGTGTTCCATTTTAATCATCTGATTCCACTGAAACTGGAACCGTATCACATAAAATGAAATTTGAAACTTACTTTTGGACTTGTTTTACTAGGGACTTCATCATCCGAGTCCTTCATATCACTGAAACAAGGAACATCTGGCGGTGTATAAATGACCTGGTCCCCATCTGAATGTTGACTTGATTTCTCTACATGGTCCTCCTCTCTCAGCCAGAAGAATGGAGTAAAAACAGGATCCCCCTTTTCATTTACAACATGCATGTCTTTATGTATGACATGAGGCTTCTGAGGTTCATTCGTGGAAATTTCATTAGTTCTACCTTCCAGCTTTTCATGCTGCGTTGGGCTCTCTAAAGATAGATACTCCGGTAACTGAACCCTTTTCTTAGTAGGAAAGGAAGATTTCGTAAAGTCTGAACCACAATCTTTCTGGTTACTCTTCAATGGTCTTTTCAATCCTTTTCTTTGACCTTTTTTCTGATTTTCAGGGTCTATAGTCTCCATGGGAACTTTTCCATTATCTTGGATCTCACAAATTTTACGAGGATCTGGTTGTCTCTCTTCATCTGTAAGTACAGAAAACAATGGCCATGCAACCTAATTAGCAGATTAAAACAATGAAAGGCATCACACCATTTTCTGGAAATCTAGACGTTTATGCTTGTGCTGATATTTCATCTCACCTAGGATCTAGGGCATTGAAACTTTATTCTTATTGGAGGTAATAAATGCCAAGAGGATGTGTATGTGAAAATCAACTGTCCGTGGAATTGGCAGAGGAGTAGCCAGTGACGTTCCCCTATCTAATCCATGGATGTGAATTGTTGGAGCATGATTATGTCCTACCCTCAGTGAAAACTTTTTGGAAATTTCTTCCTTTTTCAGTTCGTCCCATTAGGAAAAGTCCCGGTTTCATCCATGATTAAACTACTGTACACATGCCTACATACAGTCATTTTATCATCAGGCGTTGTCTTTGATGTCAAACAACATTACCCTTTCTTCTCTGAACTGACAGATATTTACAGGCAAGAATCTGTTGGCTAATACTCAGTTGAATAAGAAAATGACTGAGCTACTTCATCACTGCAAATAAGTCAACTCATAAATTTGGTGTCACTGTTAACCTTCTGTTAGTTGACAGTAACACTAACTTATTACCTGATAATTTAGCTGAAGCTGCAGTTTGAGTGACAAATAGATTGACTGCAGAGGCAAGTTCCATGCTCTTGTAAATGTTGACTAAGTTATCCATATGAGGAGCAGGTCGAATTTCTGAGAGAGAGAAAGAGGTGTAAATAAATGAAACAGCACAAAGTTGATGAATCACATAATATGAGTTATGCTTACAGCAAACTAAATAAACCATCTACTTTCATACAGAACTTGTAAAATAAGTTAAATAACAAGTCAAGTCAGGCCTTTCAAACAATTAGAAGAGATTGAACTTGTAAAAAAGCAATCGCCAATCTTAGAGCGTCATCTTGAGTTAAACATTAAATTTTATAACTAGCTTCCTCTTTAATATTAATGCTGGATTATATGGTAATTGTTAATATTTCTTCTAATTTCTATGATGATTTTAAATTTTTGCACAACTTTCATTTGATATGCGATTTGAGATTGGACAATATTAGGCTGCAGTTAGCAGCATAGAATTTGGGGGCGTGAAACTGGAATTCAAGGGCAATAATATGGACATAATCATTTATAATTCCAATTCTTAGGTCCCCATTAATTTTACAAGATTAAATTATTTCCTGATGCCAGAATTCCAATCCTACTATGAGTTTCCGAGCATGACAAAGGAAAAAGATAGACTCAGAAGTAAAATATAACCTCTGCGTCGATATGGAAGTTTGCACACTGGACAATCGGATGCTGATCTCATAGATTTCTCCAGACATGAACTGTGTCATTAAACAAATGCATTAAATCGAGTCCCTCAATGTATAAAAGACATGCTTAAACAGAAGAATGTAGAGCATAGTGCTTACTTGCAAAATACATGATTGCAGGTAAGTGAAACGGAGGAATTCAGAAGACTCAAGCTGTCAAAATAGGGAAAAAATAATAATTTTGAATCAATTATAACCAATTTTTCGCAACTAATTTATAATTATTCATATTGAGATAATTCGACTCAAAACCCAAGAAACCTTCAAAGTATTTAGAAATAAATCAAAATGATTCGACCTGTAAATTGTTGAAACAAACACTAATTCGGTTAAAACGAGAACCCGTTATAAATTTTAGGAAATAAAATAAGAACTAAGTGAAAGTATAGAAATAAAAACATATTTACCAGATGGGGCATTTGAGCTCTCTGCCCATTCTTTCTAGATGGGATGTGTCAGCCATTTTTCAATGTTTTCTGAAACACAGTGGCCTCTGTTTCTTTTGTGGGCGATGGAGAGAAAGATTGATGTAGTAGGAAGGTGAATAAATGAAACTTGAAAGAGACGATTGCAATGGCGCGTTTTTAGTGAGAGGAAAATATATATCTTTTGAAATTTTACCGGGCCGCGCCGAAATAGTTTGTTTGAAAGTTTCCCAGCGGGAAGAGTAGCCAGGGCGCCAGGCATTGCTTCTGGACCCAACCTGACCCACCAAGAGGCAAGAATCAAGGGAAATTACCAAAAATCGGATGTTTGAAGATTGTAATTCAAAAATCAGGGACCAGTTTCATTATTCAAAAATTAGGTAATATTTTAAAACTCTAACCCTAATTTCTCTCTCTCTCTCTCTCTCTTCTCTCTCTCTCTCTCTCTCTCTCTCTCTTCTCTCTCTCTCTCTCTCTCTCTCTCTCTCTCTCTCTCTCTCACACATGTCTCTTTGTGCAGCGTCCTGACGTAGAGATGAACGGCGGCAGCGCGTCGCACAACGCTGCTTCGTTCTAAACTCTCTCCGGCAATTGAATCAGACGACGTGTGTTTGGATGCGACCTTCGATTCCACTGCACCAGCGTGCACATCCGTTGCATCAGTCGTGACAGGCTCTTCCACAATACTGGGTGTGGTAATGTTGGAAGAAATCCCCAATTTTAGTGTTGATGCTGGTTGTTTGACTGCAGATGTGGTGTGTGGTGGGTTCAGATCTGGTTGGTCCCTGGTTGGATGTTGCGGTGGTGGTTGGTATGTGTGCTGTAGGTGCGGCGTGAGTGTGTAGTTTTTGACCAGTCGTGGAGTGTGGGGTGAGTTAGTAGGTTTAGATCTCGTTTGATGGCGGTGATGTTGTATTCATGGTGTTGTATTGTTATTGTTGGTGGTGGTGGTTGTGGCAGCGGCGACGGGAAGAAGAGTTTGTGATTTTGGTTATGTGACTCAAAATATAATCCGTGATCGTAAAAAAATATGTGATTGTAACCTATAAATTTTGATCTGTGACCAACTAATTTTGAAATCTGTGACCTATAAAATTTTTGAACCGTGACCTTCAGAATAATTGTTGGATCGGAGCAGGAACGGCCGTCGGAATAGTCACCGGAACGATTGTAGGAGAAGAGTGGTGGTCGGAATGGTCTCCGGAAAAATCTCTTGAACGATAGGGGTGGTGGAGGTGGGCTGACTTAATTATATTATTTAATAATTAATAAATAAAAATTATTTTTAATTAATAAATAAATACCTGAATTTCGCATTTTGAAACTTCACACCTGAAAATTGAATTGTGTCAAAATTAACACTCGACTTTTGAATTCTTCCCAAGAATCAATTCGAATTGAATCGATTTTTGGATATTTTGTCCCGCCCTAAAATTTTATATACCCCCATTTGGTATATATTAGATTCCAAATTTTAATTAAAATCAACAACTAATCCAAATTTTACATATTTTATTGGACCCACAACTTTTCAAACACTCATTTCATTAATTTTATTAAAATATACTAAAAATCTAATTTTAATCCCACCAAACAAGCAGCGTAATCAAATTTTTGGGGTTATTTGTATCGGTAATTGTCGAACTTTATCCCTAATTGCAATGAGATCACTATACTTCAATTGACATCAATCGAGTTATTTAACTTTAATATAACGACAACAAAATCACAATGCTCGTGCACTTAGTTAATTGTAATAGCAATCACTCGTCTTTTACCACAACTACAATTAGGTCATTAGACTTCAATTTGCAACAATCTGATCACTTAACTTTAATTTAACAATCAAAGCACCACGATCGGGTGTCATGAGATGACGCAACAAATTTGATGATGTATAAATTAAAAGTAATGAATTTTGAAATGTGAGCTCCATTTAAATATCAATTTACAAAAACGTTTTGTACCGTCTCTGAATAGAATTTTCGCATTTTTTGCTTACAAATATAAAAAATAAATTTTGGAAGGGTGGCGGATGGTATTTTAAAACAAGTGATGTTAACCTTCAAATATGGTGGGACCCAACACATCTCATTGACGTGTATGTTGTACATTTGGGCACGTGTACACATTGAGTTGATATATACCATTTTCACACAAAGAAGAATTACATCATCATTCTATTTCCATTTGCAGATAGGAGGTGAGTGACAACATTACACGACACAATCAATTAGATACGATGAATCTAAAAATAATCCTAATGAACGAGTTACTCTTCAATACATTCCATGTATCCACAATATTCTCCATTGGGACGTGGCAAATAAAGAGGGAAGCCCGTTGAGAAATTGGAAAAGAAAAAAAAGAGATTTAATCGAAAAGTTGCCAGTTAGTCGTGGTGGTGTTGCATAGTTGATCGAATGTTTCCCACTTGGTTGTCACCGTAACAGGTTTTGGCCTTTCATTTGATACCTTGAGCACATAATCTAGGGTTTCCACACACTTCTGCACTCTCTTGCCCTGTGAACAAAACACATCAATCCAATTGTTAATCAGAAGCTTTGATTGGTTCGTACTTATTAAGAGAATCGTGGTCTTTTAAGACAAAACGGTTAGATCACGTGACTCAAAGACGTAGATGTACTAATACTCTTAACATGTTTGGGAGTGCTTATAAGTGAGTGTACACTATGACTCATAAAAGATGTACATATATTATGTGAATACTAATTGTAGGTCCCATGAACAAAATGGAAAAAAATAAGAGGAATTCAACTCTATGGACTCTAACGTTATTGAGTCCTCCTAACGTTCTCCACTCAGCAAGACCAATTTTAAAGAGACGATGCTTTTGCACAACATTTCTTTTGAGAGTTTTCTAGAAACATCTTCACACAGTCGAGAACGTGGCACGATACCTGGAAATCCTTGAGTGCACATGCATCTCCTTCCGTTGAGATGCTATCTAGCTTCACAGCTTGTCTCATTAACATCTCAGTCAAAGTGGTGACTTGTAATTCTGCTACTTTATCGCCACTTGCAATTGATTTCTCTATTGCAGATACCTATAATCAAATGATAATAAAACTACACATGAATGACGAAATCATGCCCATGTTCTGTCCCTATTTTTTAGAACTTATTTTTTTCAGATTCATTTTTAATGAGATCCACGTATTTTATCTGCTTTTCAATCATATAATTCATTGACTTTTATTAAAATGTACTTCAAATATGATTTTTGGCTAAATCAAACAGGTGCTATGTATAACGTATGGATATACGTGCAAGAGAACATTACGTACCATTCGTGTTACGAATTCTTCATATGAATTTGGATCTAAAATTAATCCATATGAAAATTAAGTGACTAGACAAATTTACCCTCGAGAATATCAAAATTCATCATTTGGTCCCCATCCCCTTTCTAAGATCAGGTTGGACCACCCACTTGCTGGGCTAGATTAATTAGTTGGGTCCAATACGACCTAAACTGGGTCAACCGGGCCACACCTAGGATATTCTTTTTCATTGTGTAATATATTGGAGGATATAATGGTCCAAATTGTAACGCATGAAAATGCTCACCTGATCCGCTAGCTTATCAATATCTTCAGTTACGTCATTGATTAAGCGATGAACGGTCTGGAGCTTAACATTCCGACGCATCTCAATGAATCTTCTCTCGATGCTTTCTGGATCCTCGATTAGTATGACTTTTGAGCGGTCTTTGACTCCACAAATATCCAGATACTCTCCATTTTCTCTCTCTTTTCCTCTGAAAATAATCCTCTGTTCACCAGGTTGTAGCCCTGTCTCTACCGTTAGCAGCTTCTTCAATTCCCCTGCATGCCATGAACAAACAACCCAATGTATATTTAAATTTACATGCACGAATTTCATAAATGGTATAGCATAGTCGTGCTTTCAATTACATTGTTTAGGTTGTGTTGGAGCCAAATTATTTTGGAAAAATGTATTCTCGAATAGTAGATTGTTGAAAAAGAAGGAAAAATTATTGATGTGATGTAATATATTGCTTTACTGAAGAACATACGATTGAACATGAATAGAATAATAAGATTGGAAATTTTAATGTTTACATACATGGGCTTACCTTAAAATATAATAGCGAACCCGACTGGAAGTCGAGAGAATTAAAGAGTCACTGTACAAAGTCTTACCGAATGTTGCTAGTGAGTGTGCAGCGATCTCGTAGCGAAGGGCACCATAAGCTACTCGAATACGCAATTTTGGAGATGGAACACCAAAATTCCCACTTCTTTGCTGCACCAACATGCCACCGGGCCGCATTTCACACTTTACTTCTTCTTCTTCTTTCGACTCACACGACGACGTTGTCGACGCATTTTCGCTCTTCCCACCATTGAAATTCAATCTTCTCTTAATCATCTCTTCTGGTCCTTCTTCAAGAAAAACCCAGAATAATAAATAAATTCACGAGAGGGAGAGAGAGAGAGGCGTTTGCTTAGAACATATAACGGCAATGAATGAAATGGGAAAGGAAGCTTGACCAATGGGGAGAAGACAGGAGTCTCTTTAACTGCTGTGACAGCTAAGCAAACATTGCCGACAATCTAAGAAATTATCCAGGTTTTTTTGCAATTGAAGGAGGAGTTTTGGATTGGGCCACTTGCTCTTTTGCTATTGGGAACTTTTACAAAGGTAGGCCCAATAATGATTGTGAGGTTTTTTATTGGTTGGTTCGAATGTGAATTTGGTGAAAGTTGTCACGAGATTATTCATATAATTGAGTTTGATAAAAAAAAAATATAAATTGTTTACGTAATTGATTCACAATCTTATATAGTGAACGGGTCAAACCTCAGATCTTCGTATATATTTCGACAATGGAATCTTTCCTTTTAGAGAAAGAGGTTTTTTTTTTTTTTGACGGGTCATGTCCGCAAATTATGCTCGTTTCAGTCCTTTGGCTCGTGTACCTCATCGACTGAGTAGAGCCGTCCACAAGCTACTCGCATTTTTCTAAAGAAAAAAATAGTTTTCAACTCGACCAATAGTTTGTCTGAAAACGAATCAAAGCCTCAAGATATGAGGGCATAAAAAAAACGGTCATTATTTGGTTGAGCTCAAGTATTTGGTGCCTTGTCGACTTGACGCTACACTGGGGGAAGATAGTACAGGAAATTGTGAAATTTTATTTTTTTCGAGATGTAGTACAGATAAAGGAAAAGGTTTATTTTCGTTCTTCGGGTTTGAATCATTTGATTGATTTTTTATTTTTATGATTGCTCTTTGTGTTCTATTTTTTGAATGCAACACTAATTCTGGGACGAACCAAACAGTGAGTATTATCGATAGAATGTTCCTCATCACGAAAAACTGTATTTAAATCAAATAATTGTTAATGCTAAATAGATTGTTATAATGCTACGTTTGTTAAACCTACATGTTTAGAGTCTCATAATAATTTCTCACTTAGGACATAAATTTAACAGCCTTCGTGTTATTGTTGCTAATGAAGAACGTAATAGAATGAGTGATTAATATATTCAATTTCAAGATTTTTCGTTTAGAAAGCGATGAAAAGGGTTCTTGATTGCTAGTGATTTTCGGTTTTATCTTTTGTTTTCTAAAATAAAATGTTAAAACTCCAAAAGACTCTTTAAACATGAGATGCTCTCTATTTTAAATAGTCAACGTTTAAAATCATGGTTCAAGAGACTCTTTAAATTAACATTTTAATTTAGATAGTGAATTTGACTCTTCAAATTTGGAGAGTCAAACTCATTCTCTATAATTAAATGTATTCAAAAAGTTTCAATTTACAGTGTAGAAAATCAATAAAATAATATAAAGAAAAGTTAATTAAAATAAAAGATAAATAAAAATAAAAAATATTTGTTGTGAGTAGTAAAATTAAGTGTTAAATATAAAGAGTTTGTTGGAGTACTTCAAAATTTTAACTCTTTAAATTTATAGACGCTCTCCAGATGATAGAATGCACTTTTTAAAAATAGAGAACCTCTTGAAGGTACTCTAACAAAGATTACTTCTCAAATTTTCATCGGCAAAATTGAATTAGATCCAATTTATTTATTTTTAAATAATTTGATGGAAAGTGCTTAAGTAGCTAGTTTGGAACTTTCTTCGCATTTTGATGACGGTGTTTAATGTTTTCAGATCTTCCTTGCATTTTATTGTTCTTTCTAAATTTCCTTTATCTTCTATATATAAATACACACTTATTTAACGGAATTTGTTGGTTTAACGAAAAAACTAACGGAATTTCTTGATTTAACGGAAAAACTAACGGAATTGTTTTAATTTAAAAATCATTTAACTCCATAATTGGGCTTCAAAATTTACAATTCTAAAGCCCATGTAGAAGTATTGGATGTCATGCTCATTTTATAGATACACTTCTCTCCAAAGGTTTCATAAACTTTCAATGTGGGATTGTGCATTTTATATATGCTCTTAACTCCAATAGTTTTATAAATTTTCAATGTGGGATAGTGACAAAAAAAAAAAAAATGTTAAAATACTCATCAAAATTATTTTAAAATGTATGTCTAATTGACTAATTTGATTTTGAATTACAATTAATTAAATTGTAATATTCACTTTCATTCTTTCATTTATTTAATTTTCAAATTTAATTTAAATTACACTTGATATTAATATATTAATGTTAGATATTATTTTCTATAAGTTTAAAATATTTAAATTTAACAAAGTAAACTATTTTAACATATTTATTTTTAATTTTTAGTGTTGGGACTAATTGTAGGATATATAATAAATCTAATTAGTAAAGATAGATTTACTTTAAATTATTTTTATATATTTATTGCATTCGGTTCGACCCCAGTTGAATTCCCACAAACTTCACGTCGGAATCATTCTCGATTGTGAATCAAAATCCTTCATCTCCAATTTCAGATATCGGAATTATCAAATCCGTAGACTTTTCGTATAAATCATATAATTAATGCTCATGTTTAGTTCCTTAATTAATAAAAAAATTTAAAATTCTCTAACACTATTTGACAATATGATAGTATTATATTAAATATTTAGTAAGTATTATTTTTATTATTAGATGATTTTATGATATAGTAAAAATACTCTTTTTTTTTTATAATTTTTTTTTAAAAATATATTTATGACTTAAAAATAATTAAAATATATTCAAAATACGAACAGTATTATGACACTTATCCTTCGTATGAACGCATAAACTTGTGATTCTTCGTTTCTCAACATCGACATCTCGAACGCATTACGCCTTTTAGAACATTATTAATAAATGAATGGAAAATGGAAAAAACTTTGTACTACTACATTTTAGTCACTAGGAAAAAAATGAAACTAAAAAAAAATGGATGTGGATATTATCAATTTAAAAATGCTAATAGTTTATTTCGTAAGGTACATTGAACTCAATGAAAAAAAATATTTATTTATTTAGTTTTTTATTATAATGTTATCTATTATTTTATTATGTACAAAAAGTTCATGATTAAATACAAAATTTAATATAATATAATAGTACGAAATACAAACTTATACATTTTAATTTAGAATTTAACATTATTCAAATTAAAATTAATATATCACAGTGTGTAATTATTTATCAATTACATAAACATTACATCATTAATTATTTAATGAACCAAAAAAATTATATATAACTAAGCAAACGTGCATTGCACGTTGCTTAAACCTAGTATATTAATATGTATTTATAGAATGGCGACGGACATTCGTTATTTTGGAAGGAAAGCTTCGTATATAATAGGGTAATTATAACCCATTTCAAAATTAAGAAACAAGTTTTAAAATTTTAAAAATCATATATCATTAAATTTTATTCATGAAATAATTGATTAAAATATATTTTATTAATCAAATATAACAAAATTATACAATTTGATCACAAATTGTTGAATTAATTGGTTATAGATAAAAAAAAATTATAGATCACAAATTATTTTACGATTACAAATAAAAAAATTATAGGTCATATCAATCACAAACTATCAAATTAATAGGTCACATTATCGATTTAGCTCACACATTTTATAAGTCATAACTTATTTGACTGTTACAAATTATCAAGTTAGTTGATCAAAAAATATTTTTCGATCACAAATTTTTAAGCCCATGTTTGAGCCACGATATTTTTCTACTCATTTTCAATTACATATTCTTCAATAAAATAATATTTTCTATCACATCAATAATTTTTTTTTTCAACCGCATATTCCCCCTCACATCAAAAGTAAAAATACATTCTTACTTCCAAAATGTGCACCAAATAAGGACTAAATTAATTGGTTACAAATTACCAAATTGTAAGTCACAACTACAAATTTACTTGGAATCTCACATTTTTTAGGTGGGAGGTTATTTATTAGTCACAATTATCTATTTCATTGGTCACAATCAACCAAATAATTCGCCACAAACCCTTTTCTTTCCATCTCACCACCAATCGCCGATATCGCCACAACCACAACCACGACCATTGCACCACCACCACGAACTGCTAACATAACCAACAAAACCCACCTCAAAAAATAACCATTAGTGACGTCACCACCACCTCAAAGCACCACCAACATCGCCATAACTTGCACCACCACCAACAAAACCTACCCCAAAATAACCTTCACCGCCAACATTACTACCACCCCACGAGCACCACCATCACAACCTGCACAACCACCACCGCAACCATCATCGCCTTGCACACAACCAACAAAACTCACCCCAAAATTTTCAGCACCAGACCGTGACCAGATTTCCCCATATCGAGACCAACAAAACTCCGACATTCCCTGCTGCAGTAGCAAGTTTTCCCCAGATCCTCAGATTACAACCAAGTTTTCCCCAAATCCTCCACATACATTGCTTGCAGCGGCGATCACTAGATGTCACTGCGCTCATTACTCAGTAGCCACTCACGTCGCATTTCAGCGACAATGTTGCAATGTGCATCAACAAAACGTCATCGTAGCTACGTCATCTGCGGTGATCTCCGACAAAAATTTTCAGTAGAGGGATGGAAGACGTCAGAAGGATAGAGGGGATAAGGTAGATATAAAGAGGGAGACGAGAATAGATAAAAAGAATGATTATGGTTTTGGATGGTTGGTTGGGTTGAGTGGTTATATATATTAATTTAACGAGAAGTGCTATGTGTACATAGCAATGTACACTGAGTATTCATAATGGACAAATGACGTATATGTATATTAATTTAATGAGAAGTGCTATGTGTACATAGCAAAATCCACAAGAGTGTCCATAATAGACAAATGACGGTATCATTTGTCACACCCTATGGACACATAGCAAAATCTTAATTTAATTTTGCAGTATAATTATTAATATTAAAATTTTAAATTAATATCTGATTTTTGTATAAACAAACTTTAGATCTAATTTTTTTTTTAAAATCTGGTTGGATGTAATTTCTACAAAATATATTTTGCTGATTTTAAACGGTCCAAAAGAATGAAATTGAAGGTGGTAGACAGAATAACACGTCTTTGTTGCTGACACTTCGAATGCGACTTTGATTTAAAAACCTGCAAAAGCGATTATTTCAGTGCTCCAATTTTCACTGCAATTGCATTTGCCCGCGTTTCGCCTCTACGAGCCAGATTTTGTCGCGCATTTTCTCTGTAAGTGATCGCTTCAGTTTTCATTGTTTTGTTTCTGTTTTCGCCTGAGGTCATCTCTCACTGTCAGCAGTTGATTACTACCGACATAGAAAAACGAAAATCTCTAGGTGTTACGAAATGCATGAAAGATTTTTTTTACGATACTTGTGAATATACATTTAGCATAATTTCTTTATAATACATTATATGTTATTGACGATTGGATGTGTGTCTCTGTGCTGATTAGTATTAATGGTTAGTTTTTGTTCCATTTTTAAAATTAGGGATAGAATGTGGGCTAGGGGGGCTGATTTCACCTTCCTAAGCGAATCCAGAACGTGGAGTGGAAGCAGATAGAGCGCCAATTCCTTAATAAGTAAATTTACTTACAAACAAAGAAGTTTGTTTTAAGATATACATTTTTTCTTGATTGAAGCTGGAAATAATTAAGTCACTTATTTTTGCAATAATACGAAAGTTAATCCAAAATATGCAACTCTTTTTTACTTTAAAAAACGAAAACAAGAAAAAAGTTACATCAAACAAACTTAGAAAAAGACAATTACATAAAATTGACTTCTACTTATTCTTAAGCCTAGTTAAAACTTGCTCAAAGTGTTTAATATACAGTCCTGTATAGTTGTAAACAAAAAAATAAAGCAACTATAGTAATAATAGAAGGCAAATAGAGTAACTATTATAATTAAGATAGCACAAATACAATGCACGTCGAATCCAAGTAAGAAACCACATAAGAACTAATCAGAGCATGGTCAATGATTGTTTACTCATCATACAACCAAACTGCAAGTTATTAAACATAGAAAGTCTTGAGTTTATCTATTTACCGCAGCAATATTTTGGATTTTATTTATTTATCTTATAAGCCTAGATTTTCGTCACATGGACCTGCAGCACATAAATGGTTTAAGTTTGCTGGTGGGCCACTTATTGAGGTCTTTCTTCTCTGTCGTAGTTCACAATTTTGCCTAAGTGAGATTAAATTAGTCTGAGATTCTTGACCGATTGACCACCCTTATTACTGAATTAAACGCTTGTGGTACAGGTGATGATGCCTTGCACAACTTCTAGTGCAAATGTTTTCTGTAGTGTGTAAAAAGTTAGATAATTATCTTTCGTTCACTTATGTCTTCCGATAAGGCAATGTTTCTCCCAAGGACGAGACAGAAAATTTATGCTTTTGGCATTTTGGTAGGAGTAAATGTGGAGCATTTCTATGATAATGTGGTTGGTTTGCATATTTTGGGCATCAAAGAAAATGAGGATTATACTCGATATGTTCATACATATGAAGTTTTCAGGGAGATATATTTGTGGATTTATCTTATTTTAGATGTTTTCTTCTCTTTTCTTTTGATTTAGTTTTGAGCTTTTGTCTTCTTATAGTATTCGTGAACATATGTATGGAGTTTCTTCATGTGTGGCTTGTGGAACAAGAAACTAAGCCTTAATCTTAATAGGTTCGTGGTCATATGCACTATCCTTTTCAACCCAGAGGGGTTGCTCAATTGGTCATGTCTTGAGTTTGCTCTTCAATGGTCACCGGTTCGAGTCTCCTCAAGTCCACTGAGGTGAGTATCCGACCGTAAATTTCAGGGTCCCGTGGGATTAGTCGAGGTGCTCGTAAGCTGACCCAAACATCCACGGTTATAAAAAATAAAATATCCATGATCCTTTTCTGCTACTCCTTTCAGTCATTTCTATGTCTCTCGAGTCAAAACGACCATGTCCTTAGAATTATAATAGACCATATTGAACTAGATTTTGTTTTTCTATATCTGGTGTTAATACATAATGATAATCCATCCATGTGTTTTTTTTTTTTTTACAAAACACAGAATACATTTATATTGCACAATAACCATTAGCACCAAATAATTACAATGTGAGATGAAAATCAACTTGCAATGTGGAAACCTACATATTTGCGCCATGTCATGAGATCTCTACATGTCAAGACCTTAGCCTTCTTTTTCTTACCATTGTGATTAGGCCTCTTTGGCAGCTTGTTAAGCAATCACATCAAGGGTGTATTTGACCCACATTATTTTGAAAGAATGTATTCTGGAATAGTAGATTGATGGAGAATGTATGGTTGAAAAAGAAGAAAAAGTTATTGATGTGATAGAAAATATTATTTTATTGAAGAATGTGTTGTTGAAAATGAGTAGAAAAATGAAAATGAAAATTTTAATGTGTACCAAACAGGGCCAATCAAGATTTAAGGTGAGTACCTGAGGCAGTTAAATATTTTTAAGAGCAGCCCATTTGAATCTCTGAATCTCTCCCTTTCATTGACATTTTAGTTTTCCCATATTTATAAGATGCTTCATAGCTAATTAGCTATAAAGTCAGTCCCTTTAAAGTCAACTACTGGCTGTTGCACTTGCAGATTTTTATTTTTTTTTGGCAAAAGTTACATCCTCCTCTCTTGCTGGAACAATATTTTATGGTATTAGCTTATTGCGGTTGAATAGGCCTTTTTGGATGTTCAATTCAATTTGAGGGAGAATAGCTTTTGTTTTTTCTTCTATTTTGTCCCCATGAAGGCTTAATGAGATGTCATGATATTTCATATTTGGAATATATGACTGAAACGAAATAGTTCGCCTCCCCCCCCCCCAGCCTGTTCAATATATATATATGCGCGCGCGCGCACGTGCAAATATCTAGTTTCTTGTAGGCACTGTCTCACTGATTTTAGTTGTGTTCATACTAAGCCCTCTTTAATGGCAATTATTTTGAGGCAGGCTTTCGATTATGTTATAATTTGTATATTTTTATTAATATATATTTTTGATGACATTTTCTTTGATAGATTTTTATTATTATTTGTAGTATTTAATATTAAAATTTGGCCAACCAGTCATAAAATAAAACACGAAACATTTTTAGGCCATCTTTTTAAGACTCAGAGGGCAGAATTTTTGTGCTAATTATTCACATAATAAGTTTGTCTTTTTTTGGCTTGAGACCTAAAATTCAGTAGATAGTTGCAAAATAGTGTCCGCACACCAAGTTGATTTTGCGGTAGTACTGCCGGAATACCACTAAGTTTTTGAAGTTTAGGGTAGATTTTTCAAGATATACTCTTTGATCTTTGAGATATAAATTTTCCCTGTTACTATTATTTAAATTCATGATCCTATGTGTTTCTCTGATGCTCCTGATCCCAAAAATATTCTGAGGGAGGCTTTTCAGATGACAGAAGCAGCCCCATTCATGTCCAATGTAACATGTGCCCAGTTGATCATTCATCTCTGACCCGCACGTGCAAAGATAGTAACATGAGAAGAGAAGGGACCTTGAGAAACATAAATGTCACCTCAATGGTTGAATTAGGAAGAAATGGTTTGAAATGACCTCTCTTCTCAGCCTCACCATCGTTTTTAGATAATGATGTTAAAATATATTTGCTCTATTTGTTTGTAAGATCGAAAGCTACAATACATTGCTGATTCGATTTGTTTGTTATCTTCTTGTGGTGGCCCATATGGCACAAAGACAAAATTAATAGCCTAAAATTTTGTTCTCTGGTTGACAATTGTTTACATTTCTATCAAATTTAGAAGCTCTACATAACTATGAACAAGATTTTGAGTCAATTTATTTCCCTTTCTTGATGTGAACAGAAATTCGATGCAAAGACTAGAGCAGTTTGGGTTGCTTATGAAACAGCACTAAGGTAAAAACTAACCTACAACTATGCACCCGGTGGTGTCTACATAGTAATATACATATGCTATGTCATATAGAAAGATTCAAGATTATACGACTTAGAGAATGTTTGGCTAAGCCTAAAAACTTTTTATTAGGTAAATTTAGAGGCTCTACATAACTATGAACAAGATTTTGACTCAATTTATTTCCCTTTCTTGATGTGAAAAGCAATCAGATACAGAGACTAGTTCAGTGTGGGTTGCTTGTGAACCAGCACTAAGGTAAACTAACCTACACTTATGCACATCGGTGGTGTCTAGATAGTTATATAAATATGCTATGTCATGTAGAAAAATTCAAGATCATATATATGACTTAGAGCATGTTTGGTTTTAAAGATATTGTTATCAGCATAATTGAAAATAAGAATTACACAAAACTTCGAACTTGTTTTTTTCCTTACAAATGTCCATTTGCCCACTTTCAACTTATTAGCTATGTTTTGTATATAAAACTAGTGAGGGCACGTGCAAGGCACGTGTTGTAGTATAGTTGGCTACGTAATAGCGTTGACAAATTTTTGGTTATTGTTGAGATGCATTTTGGGTTGATGTGTCTAAACAAAATGACATAAGAACACAACTCCACAACAAATCCTATAAGGAAACACTAAGAAGAGAGAGAAAGAGAGAGAAAAAAAAAGGAATGAATGGTGACAAATTAATAATAATTACTAAGTGCTTGTTTGTCTCCCATTATGGGAGGAAGAATGATGTTTTAAATAGTATTTTTTGGAGAATGTGTAGTTAAAATTGAAAGAAATTTTATTGATTTGTGTGTAGAATATTTTATTATTTGAATGTGTGGTGGAGATTGATTCCCGTAGAAAATAATGTTTTGAAAAATGGTAGACAAACAAGGGCTAAATTTCAATTTCAAAGTGTTCTAACATTGATCAACAACAGAAACAACATAAATCAATAACGTTTGAAGATATACAATCACAGCTTTAATTCGCCTTAAATGATACCTTAGCAGAACCCAAGTCGTTTCTCTTGGCAGCCTCTTTAATGGTTTCTGTACATTCTTCTCTTCTCTTTGTATCTCGAATCAAACCGACCAAAAAAAAAATAATCCGGCCATAAATAAATCCAATAATCAGAAATCTAAACACCCAAAATAAAAAAAATAAAAAATTCAATTTCACTGAACATAATTCTTGGTGCTCTCCATTAGCCACTCAAATCTCAACATTATTTCTTTTTGGTTTATTATTCCCTAGTTATGATGAGAATTGGTTTAGAGAGAGCAGAAGGGTGCTTTAAGATGGTCAAATATTAGGCAGCAACAATATTTTCTTTGGCTAGGAATCACCAGTGTGTCATCTGATCTTCAAGTGTGCACTGTGCAACACTCAACGTTATATAATAATGCCTATGTCAACCGGAATAAGAATCAAATTATGATAGGATAGAGGGACGAAGAAGCTATTAACACCATACATAAACTTATTTCAAATCAGGTTTTATTGTCATGCAGGATCCCAGGCAGTGACTCTACTAAAATGTGCAAGCATTTAGAAAATGGTAATATCATGTATAAAAACTATAGTAGTAACTAAAAGGTATATGCTTAGCTGCTATTAAGTAAGAAACAAGAGATATTTGGCAATTCTTATTTCCGATTTATTTGGGTTGAACCACATTTAATCTTCTTCTAGGTACGTTCACTGCTTATGTACCAATTGTCATCCAAAATTATACATCGGCCCATTAATCGTTGAGATATACACACACACACACACACACTTTCACTGCTTATGTACCGATTGTCATCTAAAAATATACACGGGCCCATTTCTTCTTCTTACTTCTTTCCACTACCTGCTTCTTTTTCCTACTTTTCCCCAAAAATATCCATTTATCATATATATATATGATGGCATGAAGGATTTGAAATATAAATGATATTTTTACATTCTAGTCCCCAAGCTTATTTAAACAGATAGACGTTGCTGATTTAAGCTGTAATTGACCGTAGCTATTAATACACCTAGAATAGCACATGGATGGAATATAGGTAAAGCTTCCCAGTAAAATAACAATTGTGAAAGCTATAAAACATTCCAGCAAAATATGTAGAAATTGACGCAGTTACAAATCACTCCAGATTCAGTGACCACTACCTGATCCTTTCTATTTGCAGCTTCAATTGTATAGGTAATGTTCTAGAAACTCAAGCATTCTGAATAAGTCCAAATTATATCTCTGCCCTCTAATTAAGGCGACTTCAAATTTATAGAGAGAAGTGGAGGACCCAATACAGAAAAGCACAAACAATAGACAACAAGAAATAAAAAGCAGCAATGGTGTGGTGTTGCACAACTGTAGACACCAACAATGAACTATAATTCATCACAAGTAAGCTATGCATGGGCAGAATTTCGTCTGCCGTGCAAATTGTTACAACATTATGCATAGAAGCCACACTTACAATCCTATTGATCCTACACTGCGTCCATGTACATTACATCCAAATGGGTAACAATGCAGTTAACTTAAAGCTTATGTAAATCCACAGGACCTTAGTTTACTAAACTAAAGAGTAGCAGGTTTAGCAAGGTAGTTTTTTCTCCAACGAAATGGTGGCAATAGACAATTTAATAAACACGAAATCCGAACAAGTACCATTGCCAACTCCGAAAGACCGTAATTATCTTTTAACCATAGGCTATACCCACACAGAAATCCACAAAATTATTCGAACCACTTATCATGAAATCCATTTTTCAATCCGAACCGTCCCAATTCCAAAGAATAAGTTCGCAATGTTCTCAAATGTTTAAATTAGTTTGATTGGAAACAAAGATATCTTTATCAAACATCCGTGCTTTTTCCACGTCAATAGTAAAGAAAAGTAACATATCTACTGGTCCCACTTCGTTAAATAATAGAACAAGATCTCAATGTTCTCTTTAATACTCTCCAATGGACAATGAATTTGATGAAAAACTGCTAATACCGTCAAAATATATAAATGATGAATAAAACATCATACCTGGGAGAGAAGAAGATCAGCAACTCCCATGGTAGACAAAAGAAAAGAAAAAACTCTACTTAGATCAAAGAAGCATTTATGTTTATGTGGGGTCAGTTACGTGGATCCTATTCTCCAAGAAATCGATCTTTGTTTTGGCAAATATAACCTGTCTGCTAAAAGGACACTCCACAACAGTAATTTCCAATTACACACAGCAAGTTTAATACTCTAAATCACCGTTTTTGGTTCAGCTATAAGTATACTCGTTTGCAAAAGTTTCAATGGAAGAAAGGAACTAAGGAAGAAAGCTTAAAGAAACCTAATCTTAGAGGCTTTAAAAAAACAAAAGCAAAAAAGATTGCAGAAATCCAAAGTGTACCTCTAAACATCCAACCTCTAACATATTGTCAGCCAAAGAACAAACTTATTATGTCTAAGAGGCCAAATTTCGTTAAATCCTTCATCCAAAACCCTAAATTCAACAATACCATCAACTTCTCAATCACAATCAACCCTCAAAATCATACAAAATCAAACATAGTACAGAAGAAAGAAAACAACCCCTTATTAATTCAAACCCTAAAGTCGAACAAGATCGAACCTTGATTAAGATGGTATCTCCTCGAAAAAGCTAAAGCTTTTCCATAGTATCAGGGTGGAGAGGCACCACTGAATTATCATCGTTAACAACCTCGTCCCTAAATAGAACGGTACCACAATTATTTCTTTATGGCTAGAAGAGAAGCAAGACAGAGAGGAGAAAAAAGAAATATAAAAAGAACAACACCTGATTACGATTTAGCACTCGTTTCATCATTTCTTGTTCAAGGCAATCAAAGAAAACAACAAAATCTGGTTCAGTGCCAACCTGCAATTGTTGTTCAACATTATTAATTACTGAGAACTGATTATTGTACCCCACTTTTTCTCACATTTATTGCTTCACTCCACCTTCAGATAGTTAATAGTGCAGGTGTTTTTCTGGTTTGCATACTGACCTAATGCCTCACACCATGGTATTAGAGCTGCCATTGTTAATAAATTCGTAGTGGAAAACTTTCTAACTTGGCCATGCTTGTGATTACACTAAAGAGAGTACATGTACACATGGCATATGTTTAAAAGAATGAAAAAACAGGGCAGTGAATTGCTATCAAAAGAATGAAAAACCAGGCTTAAAATATTCATAGCGAATTCGATCTAATCGGCTCCATCGACAAAGATCTTGTAGGTAATATAAAAAAAATTGAGTCAAGAGATGAAATAATGTTAAAGCATATATGATATAATATAAACTAAAAAGGAAAGAACACTACACTGGCATTTAGGTAAACATGTGCTACCTTGATGCATTTAGAGGTTACATTTCTATAACAAAGAATCTTCAATTTTCAAAATTTGGGTTTCTTTGTTGAAGTGCAAAGTCTCGATGATATCTACAACAGAATCGATTAATAATTTTTGACTGATTTTTGTACAAACATAGAAAGTAATTTAGTTGTTATAGCTATCACATTTCCTTCTTTCATGTATAAACTCATCTCTAAATTAAGACCAAAAGTGGTTAATAGATCCCACGTCAAACAGTAACAAAGTTTTATTTTACTATTCAACTCTTCTACAATGAACATGAATTACTTGTCCCACCACCCAAACTTGCCATTAGACAACACGGAAACCACCACCCAAATTTTTGACAGAAACTTTGTCCAGAAAATTGATCTCCAAAGACCTTCCTAAGTCCAATAGCAAAACATAGCTTTCGATGCGATGTCTCTCAACAATCTTCTTCTTTTAGCTTTGGCAATGGACAAGTTTAGACAGCTAGAACCCCACAGTGACAGTTCAACCTAATAAATATATGTCCTCCTGGACCGTAAAGGACCTCGATTTCCTTCTAAGTAATCCTTCGTATATTCAAAATACCCTGAAGGAGCATACCAACTATCATAATATCTGTTGGAATTGGTTTAAAGAAATAAAAAATTTGGCCAACTGTAATTTTGAACAAGTGACTGGGTGTCAACTTTGAGTAAATATGGCATTTGTTTGTCACTCCATACACCATCTCCATCCAACACTATCCTTACCTAGATTTCACGGATATCCTCAGCCAACAGCCTTTGTCTTATTTTAAACATCGAAAATTGAGAAAATTCATCCATTAACCCATACGTATACAATTCCAATCAGCCATTCAAACACGAGATAATAGTAAATATTAATTATGCATCAAATTATAATAAACTCAATATGTCCCCCCCCCCTCCCCTCCCACCCTCACGCCACCAACACACAAACACACAAAACTCACCAATATCTAACTGCTTTGCACTGAAGTGGGTTAATTTAAAATTTGGGCCGAGCTATAATTTTTTTCTCAGAAAACTTACCAAAAAAACTCCTGTGTGGAACGGAGGCAGGCATCGTGCCTCCGTTCCACACGGAGGCACGGGCTACCTCCGTGTGGAAGGAGGCACGCACCGTTGCCTCCGTGTGCGTGCCTCCGTTCCACACGGAGACACGGGCTGCCTCCGTGTGGAACGGAGGCAGGCACCGTGCCTCCGTTCCACACGGAGGCACGGGCTACCTCGTGTGGAACGGAGGCACGCACCGTGCCTCCGTTCCACACGGAGACGGAGGCACGGCTACCTCCGTGTGGAACGGAGGCACGCACCGTGCCTCCGTTCCATGGAGACACGGCTGCCTTCCTCAATAAATCCACACGGAGTCAATAAATATATATAAAAATTGAAATTGTAAAGAATAATAAAAATTGAAATTGTAAAGAATAATAAGAAGTTGAGATTTTAAGTAGGAGGAAATTACCTTCAACTTTCTTTCTGCTAAAGTGCTAAAGTGAGAAGAGACAAAAGTGAGAAGAGACGTGGGTGTTTTAAGGAAGAAGATGGCGGTTTAAGGGAGAAGAGGCGGTGAGTGAAACGAAGCCGACATCTGTTCAAGGAGAAAACGACGTCGTATTGACGACGATGACGTGGCAAACTCCCTCTTTTAGTATAGTTAGGATTAGGATATGGACTAAGCATATGTTGACGATTGTATTTAGATTCTACTGAAAATGTTCATGTTGATCTTAAGTTGTTGAAAGCTCATAATATCCAGTCGAACAGCTGAAATTAATCTGTATGAAGGAATAATGCATCTATTGGCAATAATATTTTTACTTCTACTCGCATTCAAATGCATACACATACATGTGTTTGTGTGTTTCTATATAACATTTGCACTTGTGTATTCTCACACTTTGAAATTCCTTCTAACAATTTGTACCAAGAAACAACTTAATGATCTAATATTAATCATTAAGTATTGAAAATAGTAATGACATATGTTAACAAATTCAGTTCAGGATTTATTTTTAAAAAATTATTATGGATTGTTAACTTATAGAAAAACACCTGCAAGACTGTCTACTTAACTGAATTCATCCCGATCTAAACCAAGTCCCACATTCCTAAATAGTAGCCTGTTGGCTATAAACCTTAGAGCTAGTCTTACATTTCCTACTTGTCACCGATAGCATGTCCTCATTCTCACTTCACCAGACTATCATAATGGCTATCGTTTGAATGAGTAGTTAAAGATTATACTTTCCGTGCTAGTTAATGCTCTGCGTATGTTTCATAACCTTTACTTCAAGTTGATATATATGAGAATTGGATCTTTAACATGTAG
The DNA here is from genome assembly GCA_019097785.1 of Fraxinus excelsior. Classification (NCBI taxonomy): domain Eukaryota; kingdom Viridiplantae; phylum Streptophyta; class Magnoliopsida; order Lamiales; family Oleaceae; genus Fraxinus; species Fraxinus excelsior. The sequence goes on from CM032631.1 coordinate 2,570,854, forward strand.
TTGAAACATATTTGATTCGATGAATTTTTCTGCTAGGATTGAGCAGAGTGGTGAAAGATGAGTCGCGATCTTAAATTTATTCGGAATAGACTTTTTTTTTTTCCTGTTAATATATGAGAGTTGGATTATCATCTTCTTGGACATCGATTTTGATTGTCTTTTAGTGAGAATAGTTAAAATCACTAGAAACTAAAGATGACAATTGTCTAGAGTGATAGTTATTATTCAGCTACTCAAACCACTAAAATTGCATTATAAATAATACATAAATAGAATTAGCTAAATATTTACGTGTGATATTATGTAATGAGAGAATGTGTGGTTGAAAATGAGTTTTGAGAAAAATGTATTTTTTGAAGAATAGAGCCCAAACAGGGGCATTCATATTTGTCGATCTCTTTTATATTTTATCGTTTTCATAGATTTATTTAAGTAATCAATCCTCCTTTTACTTTGAAGTCTTCATTATCAATTAAGACGGCCATTTTACTTCATTTTAATATGATGATCTGTTGTTAATGTGTCCTGCCCTTCCAGTGAAATAATGGAGCAATTTCGTAAGATGATTTGTTTTGTTCAAATAGGGTTTTAACATTATTTTGCCTAGAGGTGTCAATCCGGGTGGTCCGGGCCGGGTCGGCCCGCCAACATGCGAGCCCGGCAACGGCTCGGGTGAAAAAAAGCCCGCCCGTTGCGGGTTCCGGGCCAGTTATGGGTCGGTCCACAATTTTGGACTACAACCCAGGCCCGCTGACCCATCTGGGTCGAGCCCATGAGGGTCACGGGTTGCGGTTCATTCTGATTTGGTCCGTATGATTGTATAAATAAAATTATAAAAATATAGAATTTTTCATATTTATAGCAAAAAATATATATTTTTTTTGTTAAATTGAACAAAATGATAAATTCATAATTATATTAAGAAATTTTTACATAGAATTCAAATTTAATGTTACATGAATTATTTATAACTTTGCAAAGTTAAATTTAACTTAAACAAATAACAACTAAATGCATGTCTAATTATTATTATCAAATATTTATAGAATAAGTACATCCCAACTAGGTTGGCGTCTACTTTTACTATAATTTATAATTTAAGTACATCCCAACTAGGTTGACACCAATTTAACTATAATTTAGTTCAAAAATTATATTTTTGTTTTCCAATCATTCTTCAGGAATTGCAAGATTTTTGAAAAAATTTTGATTTTTTTTTCACAGGGCCAGTGGGTTAACTGTGGCTCGTGAAGCCTAAACCCGCGGGTCACATCTCTTTGGCCCGTGAATCGCCCGTTCGGGTCACGGGTCGACCCACGGTCCCGGGTCGATCCGGGTCGATTTTTACGGATTTGATCGACCCGTCCGTCGACACATCTAATTTTGCCTGTATGATTAGAGCAAATAATATTCATTTTTTATTTAGCCCCCGTTTGACACCCATTAATTTCTCTTTCTATTTTTCATTTTTATTCTTCATTTCAACTACACATTTTCTAAATAAAATAATACTACACACAAATTAAAAACTTTTTATCACTTTTCCACCACACATTCTCACATCAATCATTATTCTAAAATTTCTATTCTCTCAAAAGTGGGTTTGGCTTAATGATTTTGGCCTCGTGGGGTCAGCCTCAGGTATAATATTATGAAAACGAAAATTGGGGAAATCGAAATGAATTGGGTCAGCGTGTAGCACAAAAAATATGATTTGGTAGGTAGCTAGAATTTTTTTTAAAAAAAAAAAAAGAGGGAAATGATACAATCTATGTACCAACTTATCCTCGTGCATTGTGTAGCTGCAGCTAACGTTCAAATTGACTGGTTGGTGACTTTGAAGTCAATAACAAAATAGGTCAACATTGTTGCACTTGCGTTCAGCTTCGTAGTTTACACGCTCTACAATTTATTTGATTCATATAGTGACAAAAGAATAGCCACATATCAGAAACATTTAAATCTTGAAGACCACAATATAAATTACCTATATTATTATAAGTTTTTTTATAGGCAGTGGTCTGTCAAAATTTTGTTCCTGCTATATAATATTCTTCCCTTTAACCTTTTTGGGCACGTGATTGCAAGGTTGGTTTGTGAGATGATATAGATTTTGGTAGAACTTATATATATATATATATTTCCATAAATGGACGGCGGAGGTGACAACCAACTGGAGGCTAATGCTCTTATTATAGTTAGTTTAATAAGAGGGTCTAAAAATGTTGGAACATATGATATATTTTTAACGTTGAACGTTCTGTCAAAATGGAATTCTTTTCTATAATTGATGTGGACTAATAATCTCATGAATGCTTACGTTTCTTACACATTGCATGATCTCTTATGCCAAACGACTAGAGATTGTATTTCTGTCAATGGGAACTATTATGCCATATTGCCTCTCACGTGTAACGTGAAGCTTGATGAAAGAATCACGACATTGTATTTCAAAACTGAGCTTGTAGCCTTAACTTATCGTGGGACAGGGATCAAAATACCCTTTAAGCACCACAGCTTAGTACTGTGGTGAGATTTTTCGAGCAAAATCCAATGCATGGCTAACAGTTAACACTGAACGAAGTAATCAGGATGGTGGAAGATTTTTTTTATTTTTTATTTTAAATTATTGTTTTAAGACATAATATTGATTATTTGATATGGAAATAAAATTCAAACACATCGAACTATTCAAGGGTAGGTGCCACCTTTCGTTATTATCCTGTACTAGTGATGGTATTCTGGTTGAATTGTGTTGACATTTTGCCATAAATGTCTCCATCTTCACTGAGCTCCAACCATTTGGTTTCTACCATTTTTGACATTTCTCACCGTCTAAAATGACCTACGTGTATCTTCCTATATGCAAATATGCCAAGATTTGTTCCTTCAGGGGGTAGAGCTGGTATAATATGAATCTATGATGCCATTTCAATACCTGTTAGGCTGTTCTAGACTTCCTCTTTGCATTTGCTGGTTAATAATTTTTATCTGTATGGCGTCAATCCATCTTTATGCTCTCACTGTTGAAAATAAAAGATTTTCTGCAACTTTTTCCTTATTGCTGAGTGTCAATTATTCACGTGGTCCCTTTTCTACCTTGACACCATTTTTTTTTTTTTTTTTGGTTTCATAGGGGGGCATGGTCCGGTCCTGTAAAAAGAATCGAACCAGACTTGAAATTTTCAGGTATTTAGTAAATGAAACCGTCGAGTCTAAATTTAATTATGGAACCGTTCGGGTTTGGTTTGATTCAGTTCTTTGCGGTTCCGGAATTCCGGACAATAATTATTATTATTTTTTTAATATTACAACAATGCTACTGTGGTTACCAATTATGGGACCAGCCTTTTCCTTTGAAATGGTCCTTGTTGAAAGTAATATAGGGACGATTGTCTCCACCGGTTGTGATCGAGTTCCTAAGTTTTGGTAGATGAGGATATGCCAAGGCCCATGTTCATTGCGTCTGTAGCTGCCTAACAGTTTGCCAGAATATCGCAGACGAGGTGTGTGAGACTTAAGGTTAAATTAAGATGTTGCAATGTCATGTGAAATAACTTATATTATGTAACAAGCGGAGGATTAGATGATATGGCAATGTATTAAGAAAAGTAAGTCAATTATATTATTCAGTAGTATCTTGCCTTGTGTACCAAATATGCACTAAATAGTCTTAAAAATCAATCTAGTATATCATTTACGAAGAACAAAGGTGACCTAAGTAGGCAGTCGGTCTTTCTAGCTTGCAAGTAGAGAATAAGGGGCGATTCTCTTTCTCGTTTTCATCCCATTTTTTTGTTTTTGATTTTTCAAAATAGTGAAAATACGTTTACTTACCTATTCTCAAAAATGAATTTCTAAAAACAAGTTTAAAATTTACAAAGAAAACCAAATGTGATCTTGGGTGTGTTTAGTTAAAATTAAACAAATTTTTTCAAAACGCATTTAGGCTTTTTTCGGTTACTACTAACAAAAACTATTGCCACTGCCACCTGCATCACACCACCGGTGCAGCCAAAACCACCGTTGGCGACATCGCAACCCAAAACAACCGCTACTGCCACAATCGAAGAAGTAGGCGGTTTTTGATGGTGGTGACCCAAAACCACTGCCACACCCAACACCATACAATCGACCCAAAGCCAAACAACCGTTGCGACCCAAAACCATTGCCACCATCACATCCAATAGTAGAAGAAGTCGACGACACAGCATCCAACCAACAGTAGAAAGGAGGGGAAGAAGAGAGAGAGACGATGTCACACCCAACAGCAGAAGAAACCCGTCTTTGGAGCCGTTGGCCTTGCGAGGAAGGAGAGAGAGAGATAGAGAGACGACGGAGAGGAGGGAAAGAAGAAAGAGAGACTGGGAAGAAGAGAACAATTTTTCTAATTTTTTATTTTTGAAAATAATTTTTCAAAATAACAAAAAGAATATATTTTCAATAATTTTAAAATGGACACTCAAAATAAATTCAAAACGAAAAAGTGAAATACAAAAAGAACATTACCTGATATTCAAGAGAAAGGGTAGGTGGATCCATGTGCATAGGCATATGGGTGGCCACTGCTGTCATTGCCTTCTAGAATTAATATTGTTTCTCCTTAACATCCAAGATACTCTTTTCCAATAAAATAAAATTCCAATTCAGCTGCCGCCCTGGGCGGCGACGGCCCTCCCGCAATTTGTGACTATTTAATTTGGGGGTTTCTTAACAATGCTGGTAATTTCACCCTTCTACGTGAGGAATTGTTAATTCACATATTTGACATGTTACCCAAAAAAGGGAGTTGGAATTTGGAGTTATTGATACAACAAAAACGTTAGAAGTGTACATCGAGTAGGACATTTGATGTGTTGTTAAAAAATGATTGGAGGGAAAATTGTTAATTTTTTAAACTATAGAATGGTATGTTGTCATGTTGCAAAGTGTAGAAGATGATGTACATATAGTATGATTGATTAGATGATTGATTGTTACAAAGTTTAGGTGCCCAGATAATTGATTTGCATTTCAGATTTTACAGGAAAATTTTACTTGCGATAATTATACTTTTATCAAGTGTAATCATTATTAAATTTTATTTTATCGGATAACTACACTTTAATTTGATTTGAATCGAAAAATTATACTTTGATTTGATTTCAACTGGGTAATTACCTTTAAATTTGACTTCAATTAAACTAATGTTATTTAACATCGACGGTGTTACAACACCCGTTTAAGTGATATTAGACTAATTAAATGAGTTTTCTAGTCTACATTTAACTGAATATATCATTTAATCTCTACTAGTGTTAGATATCATTATTTTTTCAATTAAAGTAACTTTGTTCAATTTAACTAATGAAAACCGATGACGTGACCATAGACAAAATGACAATCATAGCACATTGTTGTTAATTGTAGGCATAAAATAAGTGAAGTTTTGCTAATATAAATTATCAACACAAACGATATCGATTTTCACCTGTTTAAATAATTTTGGATGAAGTTATGCGGTTGAAAACAAAGTAATATTTAGTTACTTAATTGATACTAAAAAAAATAAATCAATCATGTTACAAGTACCTAATATGTTACCGAATTGACAAGTGACGGATCCCTATTGGAGGGCGCCTGTGGACTTAGTCGCCCTCCCAATTGGGGGCCGTTACTTATCAATTTGGTAACCAATTAGCTAAAAAATTATGTACAACAAGAATAATTCAAAAATAAAAAATAAAAAAATAGTTAGGACTAATGAAATCTATGAGTATAATGCTGGCAACTGACTTTTTGATATCTTTTTTGTCTAAGTTAAATTCTTGGAATTCCAGAATACTCATTTAAAAATTTCTTTGATATGATTTTGTGTTAATGGTTTTTTTAATAATATTACTCAATAATTTGATTTTGACTTAGGCTCCCGTACCCGCAAAAGTTGCTTAGTTTTTGTCACCCATGGATGGTCCAATACAATATATTACAGTTGTCGCACGTAGTAGGTCATCGAATTTTGTAATAAGGTTAGGTAAGTTTCTGTCTGCAACCTGAAGTTGAATCTGGATAATTATATACCAGCACACGAAAGATTTGATATATGGAACAATAATTAGGGGGTAATGTTACACAAACTTATAGGATGAATTTATTATTGTAGACGACTTCATTGCACCTATCATCACTTTGCAGTGCGTATTTCATTAATTACAATACACGAATTATTGTGGTTTGGATTATTTATTATTTTTCCATGAGTATGACATTTTCTTGTGGTTTGGTTGATGAAATGAAAAAAAAAAAAAAAAAAATCCTTTTTTTCTGGTTCGTAATAAGGTCGCCTATACAAATCAAGAAAAATGCACGATCTGAGATAACGTTTATTGAATTTTCACAAACTAAAATGAACAAGGTACACTCTTTCAGGGTCGGAAATTAACATTCCAAAATTTCAATGGATTCTTCAGGACATGCTAAGAAGTGCACTTGCATGTTCCTGAATTGTCTTCCAGGCCAAATTGACATGCCTGTTTTCTGTAAGGGTTGTCCCAACACAGAAACGGATCACATAAACACCTCCGACCACAGCATGAGTCATGTAGATCTTACCCGTCTCATTGATGGATTCTAGTAATTTGCAGTTGAATTCATTTGTTGCATCTTCCTTGGAGACAATGTGATTCTTTCCAATTTCAATAGGTGAAATTCTGAAACAGACTGTTGCAAAGTTTCTGGGGACTACAACTTCGAACCTCTTGTCCATGCCGATCAAGCCCTCGAAATTCTTGGCCATTTGGATGTGACTCCTCAAGAATTTTCTGAGGTTGGCCACGCCGTAGCTCCGGAGAACCAGCCACAGTTTCAATGATCTGAATCGTCTGCTCAGCGTTATTTGCCAGTCTTTGTAATCCACAACCTGGTTTGAATCAGTGGCTTTGTTCCTCAGGTACTCGGGGTAAGTTGAAAGGGCTTTAACGAGGGCGCTGGGGTTCTTCACCCAGAGACAGCAACAATCCAGGGTTGTCAAGAACCATTTGTGTGCATTGAAACTGAAAGAGTCCGCATTTTCAACACCGTCCAGAAAATGGCGATACTCCGGGCATATGCAGGCACTTCCGGCATAAGCAGCGTCAACATGGACCCACATCCCGTACTCCTTTGCAACTTCACATAATGGCCCGAGCGGATCAACAGCAGTTGACGATGTAGTTCCAATGGTGGGGCAGAGAAAGAGCGGAACCAGCCCTGCTTCCACGTCTGATTCAATTGTTGCTCGGAGTGCCTCTGGGGTTAGCCCAAAAGCAGTAGCCTTTGTCGTTTGCACGGCTCGGAAGTTCTTTGGCTCAATACCGGCAATTTGAGCTGCCTTTTGTAATGCAGAGTGGGTTTGATCAGATCCGTACACTATAAGTTTGCCAATGTTATCTCTGCCAATCTTGTTCAGCGTCTGATCTCTTGCAGCCACAAGTGTGCACAAAATGGCTTCACAAGTAGTCCCCTGGAGCACACCCCCGCCACCTCCAGAGAAGAGAAATGAACTGGGAAGCTTTAGCATTTTGCCAAGCCAATCCATGACTATACTCTCTAACTCAGTTGCAGCAGGCGATGACATCCAGTTAAATCCCACAACATTAAACCCAGTGCTAAGCATTTCACCAAGAAATCCAGCAATGCTTCCACTGGAAGGAAAATAAGCATAATAGTTTGGACTCTGCCAATGCGTTATCCCTGGAACAATATCCTTCTGCACATCTTGTAAAATTTCTTCAATGGCTTCCGGTTCATGCGGTGCAGATTCCGGCAACCTCTTCCTAAGATAGCCCGGCTCGACTTGGCTCCGAACCGGATACTTGTCGACATTTTTGTAGTAATCAGCAAGGAAGTCTACGACCATATGGCCTTGCCTTCTGAATTCCTCAGGATCTAGTGGTTTAATGGTGGTGCCTGTGAATCCATTTTCTTGCTTTTGGTTGGGAAGGCTTCCCATTTGGACAGGGAAGATAAGGAAACTCAGGCAGGCCCTTAAGCTTCTAGTGAAAACTGAAAAGGATTTCACTTCTTAGCTTGAGAGTTTACCAGAGTATTGTTTAAGAAAGACAAACTTATTGATCTATATATACACACACACACACGCTTATCTTAAAGAAAGAGGGAGAGGAGGTAGATGAGCAAGTTTGAGTTTTTTATTTGAAGTGGGTTGTTGGCGAGCATTAATCACGTTCTATTTTAATTTTTCTTTATTTTATTTCAACTATTTTTGTTATTATTATTTGAATTTTTAATTAGTTAAACGTGATGATTGACCTATATGCGATTTGAGATGTGAAAAGAACACAAGAACGCTTTTGTGGAATTGGAAAAGTCGATGAACCCTACGGTACTCAAATGTAATCGGCAAGAAACGTCGGGGTCCACAAATATGACAATTTGTACTGGTTGAGGAAATTTCCCAAGGACCTGAGTAGTATGAGAAAATAGAAAGTAATTGTCTTTTCAAGTTTTTTACAAGAGACTTTTTTAGTCACTCTTTCATTTTAAAATTGTTCCTCTTTTACAACATGATAAGTTCTCAATGTTTGCTTCATTTCTACTTTGTGCACGAAACTTGTACCCACATGTTAGTGCGGTCGATTGGTTAATGTCGATACAAGAAATGCATGTTTTCACGTAGTCTACGATGTCTGAGAATGTCAGAAATTGTAAAGATGAAGCACTAGATTAGTTGATTTTTGGTATGCACTGACATACTTTGTTATGTCAATGCATCTATTTTTAAAATAAATCGGTATTGTTTCATAAGAATGACGTTTATAAATTCCCTATACGGCTCTTAACCTCTTCTCTCATAAAACTTTTTGTGTTTGAATTGGAGCCATTACTTCTTAGTATATATTAACATTATTTATGTACACGCAATTATCTTTTTACTTACTTTTCAATAATAAAGAAATGCTATAAATTTAAACTATTAAAAAAAGTCTTTTTGTATTGTTTATAATGAAAATGTCAAACGGGAAAATTTCATTTCTCCTACTTTTACTATATACTAATTCAAAAATAAGAAAACAACTTTCAAATTTTTAAAATAAGATATTTGACATATATATAGGGGGACCCCCCCCCCCCCCCCCCATTTTTGACAAAAAAATTTTATTTAAAAATTTAATTTTTTGAGCTCAATTTTTTTTTTTTTAGTTGTATGCTAAGTTCAGCTCAAGAAGAAAGCCCAAAACCACCCATCCCAATTCAAAAAATTGAAAACCCCACTTTGCAATTACACTCGTCTGCCCCATTTCAACATCGCACGATTCGCACCAGTTTGCTCCTCTCCCGCCTCCGCCTAGCTCCGCCCCTGCTCCCCAGGACCCCATTTCAACATCACACGATCTTGTTTGTGCCAATGGAGGAAAGTGGAATGTGTCTTTTCCTAAGGGTAAATCTGACACATGTTGGCTCTACACGGTATAGTCCAATTGCATTTTTTTTTTTCAACATATTGATCTCTTATATTATGCTCCCACTAATTCCCCATATTGATTTCATATTAGCTGCTTGCAATTATTGGAGAACAATTTGATCATGGAGATGAAATATGTGGAGCAGTTGTGAATATCAAAAGGCAGGAAAAAATTACTTTGTGGACCAAGAATGCTGCCAATAAAGCTAATCAGGTAATTAGTCTTGAACTAATAATTCAATCTGATTTTATTGGATTTTTTGACATGTGGAGAAGTATTTCAAAAGAGTGCGTAAATTTCATCCATCTTCGATTGAACAAAATATTGATGAAAGGAATGTTCAGATTGATATTCGAGATGAAGGGATGAAAGTGATGAGATTGATGTTGGGATTGTGAATGATAGGGATGAAAATGAAAGTGAAGATATTGATGAAATTGGTGTTGGAGAAGAAAGTGATGAGATTAATGCATGATTGGTGATGATGTAGTTATACAACGTTATCAAAGTATGAGAACTCGAAAGGAACGTTTGTAATAAGTTATGATTTTACTAAATTAAATATTAGTACTTTCTTTTATACGTTTCTTGATTTTTTTTGTTAAGTCTTCGTTTATTAATTTATATTCATTTGTTTCATTTCTCCATCACAAAGTACCAACTTCCCTCATTTTAAAAAATAAGGTGTCAAAAAAAAATTTCGAGGGCGATACCCCTGAACCCCCGTAGCTCTCCACCCCTTCAACTTTGAGACCCCCTACTTGAAAGGGCTGGCTCCGCCCCTGATTTCGGCAACCATTCCGATCACCACTCTTCTCTGTGCTACTGTTCCGGTGACTATTTCGATGACCGTCCGCGCGACTATTCCGATGACTGACGACCATTCCAGCGACTATTCTGATGACCAATTCCAACGACTTTTTTTACGATCACAATTCAAAATTTTTGTAGATCGCAAGTAATTCATTGGTCACAGATTTCAAATTTAGTTGGTAGCAGATCAAAATTTATAGGTCATATGGTCACAGATTATATAATTTTTAGGTCACAAATATCAAAATGGTTGGTCACAAATTATATTTTTTGTCACAGATTACCGAATTTTAATGTCACAGATTATATTTTTAGTCACAGAAGGTCACAAAAACATAGATTTCCAAATTATTTGACCACAGATTTTTTCACGGTCACAGATTATATAAATTTTTAGGTTACAGCTAACGAAATTGTTGGTAACAGATTATATTTTTAGTTACATAAATCCAAAAATGACTAGATCCACCCCCACCACCTCTACACAATCGCCACGACCACTACCACCGCCTCCACGACAACCACCACGACCAACATCACCACCACCCAAACACCACGATAATCGGTAATAACACTGCCATTTCCAAAACCACCATAAAAAATCATTAGATCCCGCCAGATCCGCCACAAACCACCACCACTACCCGCACCTAACTTCACAATCGCCAGCACCCAACCGCCACACTATCGCACTAGATCCATCACCACCGCACTGTACACCAACCATCGTACACCACCATTGCACATCACCACAGACCACCTGTTGCACACTCATCGCACACCCACTAACGACACCTCCACCACCACGACGTCACCATCATCCAGTCATCCTCACACCCACAAAAAACAAACGCAGCGCCACTCAGACAACCGGTGGGGAAGAGGAAGACGATTTGGTTTTGAGATCCAGATCAGATTTTATGAAAATATATCTGCATCTTTGACCACCGTAATCTCACCTTAAACACTTCAAATCAACGAACAAACAACATAGATGAGAGGGAAAGCAGCGGCAACGCCGCCGCACAAGGCGCGACTGTCTGAGTGATTGTCGGAGGGAAAGGAGAGTTTTCTTCCACTTTCTGATGTCGAAGCCGCCGCGCGGAGAGGGGAGGGAAAGCAGTGGCAACGCCACTGCGCGAGGCGCCGTTGCGCCATCCAGTGTAGCTGCCGTCTGAGTGATCATTGGAGCAGAAGCTGGAGCAGTCTTCTTTCCCTTCTTCTTGTTGAAGCCGTTGGAGGGAGAGGGGAAGGAAGATGTGAAATGGTTGGGATGTTTAGGGTTTGAATAATTATAATTTAGAGAGAATAAACTTTCCACCTGATTTTAAAATGTTGAATAATTAAAGTAGGGATTTGTGTAATTTCCACATGTCAAAATGATGTCAATATGTTTAAATAAGGTTCAAAAACGAGTGAAGCTACTTCAGAGCCCAATACACCAAACACGACATAGTTAGCCTACTAACAAATACAAACTTTTTGGGCTTACCCAACTTGTTGCCCAGGCCTTAAAGACTTCTTTAGACACTTTAAAAGTGGAAAGTCCAAAAGTACTTGTTTCTTCAATTGTTTTTGTCGAACAAAAGAATCCAAAAATACACTTTCATTCATCATGCAGAATCAGAGAGTAATAACTGTAGAATGTAAGTTGTGTTGGAAAATCACGAGGAACAAAGTCTCAAATTCATACACAAATTAATGAAACAATAAATAAATGAAATGAAGAAGGTAGAAATCAAAACAAAACCACGAAGAATAGAATAAATTTCCAATTAGAGGCTTGAACATGTATACGATACATTGTCTTAAAGTGATATTTGCCCCTCTCGTTCATCAACAAATATGGCATACACCGACAAATAACTCTTCAAGGATTAATGAAGCCTTTAAGTTTGATGAACAAGCAAAGATGATGAACATTCAAGAACTAAAAATACTTTAAAGAATTTCTGAATGTTTGGATGATTTGGAGTTGTTTGTAATTGACTATTTACTCTACATATCTGTGATGCTGCTATGGCGCACAAGAGAAAGCAGTTTTGTTGGTTTACAACTCCCTTTGAGCGAGTATAATTGCATTCATTCAACTAAAGACTTCCACTTTTACATTGTTAACAAATACAAAAAAACGTTGATGACAAGGCTTGAGAGAGAGAGAGACCTCAATCCATGAAACTTTGTAATGGTGTTATGGCCAACCACAACAGATAAAAGGGGATGATGGGATTCGACCAGTTGCACGAATGTATTCTACCTGCGCAGCAGTTTTCTCCTCCTGGCGATTTTTTCTAGCCTCAGCAGCAGCCCGCAATTCCTCTGATTTATGCCTTGCCAATGCAATCTTCTCAACCATCTTCGCTTGAGCTTGTGCTCTCATTTGCTCAACTTTTGCCTGAAAACCACTTTCGTTTACATCCATAATGCCAAAATATCTTTCTATTTGATTCAATTTCACCATAATACAACAACATAATATGATCACGCAGTTGTTTAGAAAAGCCAAACCAGTCCAAGGATTTGGCAGCAACTAAAAAGCTTCAAGAAGTGATGTGATTATACTGTCTCGACTCTCAATCACATATAAATCAGAGAATAAATGAGGAATTTATGTGGTTTGGCCTTTCACCTACATCCACGGATATTCACAAATCCAAGGGTAGAAAATACTGAAGAGTACAAAGTACTCAACCTCAAATATGAACATGCCAAAACTTTATGCTAGGTTTTGGGCCTCCTAAAAAAAGGGAGCGAGTAAGCTAAGGAAATTTTATAATTTTTTTGTCATTTTTTTCTTTTTGAAGAATTTTAATTACTATGATGTGTAGCATATTTTGAATCATAGAGGAGATGAGGAGAAGCTAAGATACCTCTACTTTCCTCGTCTCTGCTTCAAGCTTTGCTTTCTGTTGACTTTCCCATGCTTGGATTTTTATTTCATCTCGTCTAATCCTGACAATGTCACTCAATTTCAGTCAATAAGTTGCATGTATTAAAAAAAATATGAGCTCAAAGGATGTTCATAAACTTCAGAGTCAATATTTAGGAGGAACCTGACAGAATGTTTGGACTTCTCAGCTTCTTCCCATGTGGCTGCTCGTTTTGAATACTCCATTCTTCGAACATCATCAACCTCGACAGTTTCATTTCCAGAGATACTTTTCTCTTTCTCGTCCTTACTTGCCCAAGCAGCAATATTCATTTTTCCAAGCTGGACACCTAGGGCTACAATCTCTCTTCTCGTCTTGTGCTTTTGGTCTTGCTCGGATGGCTCCTTTTTCCCATTTGCAGTTAAATATTGTGATGCATTGCCAAAAGAGTGCTCTGTTGGTGTGGGTGCTGGCTCTCCTCTTCGAGGAGTAGATGGTATAGAAGAAATTGGGCTGCGGAGTGGGGTTGATGCACTAACTGGAGTAGCAGTTCTTGAAGGTTCTTGACTCGGAATAGGAGTCATTTCTGTTCCCATGTCTCTCATTGAAACTGCCCTTATGGAAGGAATGCCTGCATAATTCAGGAAGCCATTTTGTGTGAGTTTGGAATTAAGATCTTTAGAATTGAAAAAATTTCAATGTTTTTTCTTTTCTTTCAAGGCTAAAAATTGAGTTCTTGAGCCTAAAGGTGTTGGAAAATGTGAACATGGTGGAACTTATAAACTAATTCAGCTATCATTACGACATTTAATCACCTGTGGCATCTTCGATTGCGCTCTTTGTACAAGACGATCCTCTAATGTGCACCTCTGTCAAATCCTTGCTTTCAGGGCACAAATCAATTAATGCATTCATTCCATTTGCTGAATCTGAAGTGGGCTGAGCTCCACGGTACTCAAAACCAAAATTACCTGAACCTTTCCCTGATGCAGGCTGACTAAATTCTACCATCTTAACTGACGACTTATTATATTCATAACTAGTAGACTCCGGAGCAACTCGAACTGAATTCACAGCTGTCACCCGATTCGGTTGATTTTGCAGATTTATATTCGTCTTCTTTGAAGAATTAGATTGCTTGTTTTGCTTATTCATAATCCACTTCTCCGCATCATTCCATTTGGAAGGCATAGGTCCCAAAAATGACCGTGCCACGGAATGGTGTTGAGTTCTCTCCCCTTTGTGAAATTCAAAGCTCGAAGTACTATCATAATCAAGATTTTCATCTTCATATGTTCTTACAGGGTGTACTGAACTCGAATTACAGCCATCAGTCTTTGGGACGAGCTGCATTTTGGCATGAGTAGGATTCCCAATTTCCCTCAGCGTAAGTTCCTTCTGCTGGGAGGAATTGCAATCACCTTGGCCAGCATCCAACACCAAATTACCGTACTTAGCTGGTTGAACTTCTAAAGCTGCAATAACGGGAGGCAGAGGAGGATTACCGGATCAGTGATGAAGTTTATGTAACATATATTCAAATATCAAAATAACTAAATATTCAGTCTTGCAAAAACAAGGTATTTCCCCAGAAAAAATTATAAAGATCCATATCACTACAAGGATAACTAAAGTTCAGCAAAAAAAGCAATTTCCTCTTTAGAATTTATTCTAAAAACATGAACAATCACTTCCAACTGCCAATTAAAAAAGTTCGGACATTTCCGTTAGGCAGGATTCAACACCCTGTGTACCTTGGGCATAAGCCACAGCTTGAGTCTTGAGGTGGTTCTTCAGTAGTTAAAAAATATTTAAAAAAAAAAAAAAATCAAGATAAAGATTTGAAGCAAAAAATCGATATGGGTCAAATTTCTCATACCCTCCTCGTTAAAATCTCCGCTTTGGATTGCCAACAGGCTGTTTTTCACTAACTTGGAATCCTCAAGCCTGGCAGGAGATGTTCTTGAAGAGCCACAGTTTGATGACTCCTTTTTCTTCTGATGGTAAGGCCCCAATAGTTTCATCCTCAATTTACTTGGAGATATTATACCGGTCTACATTGAACAATTTGAAAATATAAGCATCTATTGCTCCAATTAAATAATTCTAAATACATCGACATAGGAAGATTTCAAAAAATAAAAATAAATAAAAAATCCAATATTTCGAAACAATCGTGGAATAGAAACAATACCGTGTGTATTTGAAGTCCCATTTGAAAATCTTGGTATAATTTCCGGTGAGTAAAATGCATCAAAACAAGCGTATTGCAAAAATTTATTTTGTAAAACCCAAGCAAGGTAAAAGAACAACTTCAGAAAATGGAATGCATAGATGCATGTCGGTGTTTGTGTATTGGGAGCACAGAAGAACCCATACCTGAACCGTGTGTATCCTCTCGTACTCCATAAGATCCTTCACCTTCACACACACATACACAGACTCTCTCTCACACACACAACTCTCTCACACGCACTTAAACAGAGACCGAGAGAGAAGAGAGTTTTTTTAAGAAGAAGCCAGAGCTCTTTATTAAAGGAAGACGCAGACTATCCTGAGCTGACGCCAGAGAGAGTACTGGAGTAACGTATGAGGACGTGGGAGGTGGGCGATCTTTTACCGATTTGTTGACCCTTCTACTCGCCGATTTTTGGAATGAATTATTTTCGGTTTCGGGTTTTATATCCTTTTCTTTTTCATTTATTTCTTTATATTTGATAGTGTGTTTCACATTTTAATCTTCACTTTGCCTAAAAACAGTCAAGTTTATAGTAATCATACTAATAAATTACAAAATTATAGTATAATATATATCAGTTTAATTGGATAATCTGACAATTTATAGTATTTATAATTTTAAAAAATTAATATTTCAATATTTAGTATTTTGTAATATTCAGACTTTAAATAAACAACTGATAGTGCTGGATATTTTCAAAATTACAATTTAGAGGTTGGTTGACGAATTTTTTTAGCATATTCTAATAAAAGTCGATAAAATGTTCGAATGAATAATTAAAAAATTGTAAGTCGAACATGATATATTGTTAAAATTGAAGTTTGCCCTGTTAAAAAGCTGATAACATTTTAATAAGTTAAAAATTTGCTACAATGTAGTTATTGCTTGAAGTTGAAATATGATCAATTAAAGTTATAAAGACTTCTAACTATTTGACATGCAATTAATGAGTTCAATCAATTTATCTTCACATATTTGGTAAGGAAGGATAGGAATAACATAACAAAAATGGTTTAAATTTCATATTTTAGTGACAAATTAAACATGGTTAGTCTTTGACAATGATTACAAGTAAGCTGTAAACAATTTATTAAGGTTTGGTTTGACCAAAATCTTTTGCGGTGGGCCCCTCTCGATATTAGCATTAAGGGAGTGTTTGGTGGGGATTAAAATTAGATTTTTAATAAATTGTGATAGAAGTTTTTAAAATGTGTAGTTGAAAAATTGCGAAACCCGTGAAAGATGTGGTTAATATTGATTGTTTGACTTTGATTTAGATTAAAATATGATTTTAATAATAATAATAAAAAAAAAAACAGACCCTAAATAAAGGAAACAAAAAATAAAATAAAATAGAAGTCTTTATTTATTTAAATTTTCTAATGCAATAGTTAATAATTACACTTAAAAATTCCACGCATTGGGATTTTGCCCCTGTTTGAGCAAAAATGTATTTTAAAAATAATAAGAATCAAATAAGGGTGTTGACATTCGACCTCCGACCTCACCAAGGTGAGTACTGACTTGGAGGGGTAATCCGACCTCATTAAATACAGTTTGTTATGTCGGGTATTTGAGACCAGCTCGTACTAATGATCGTCGTTATTTAGGAGACATAATGGTTAGAGATTCCTTACACAATGTCAAACGTCAAATAAATCAATTACATTTGGATATACTCATGACAGCACTTCCTAATTCCATCAATCATATACATTAGCTTTCTTTCCTAAGTAATTCATTAATTATTGGGAACCACGTGTAAGATAGACTTAGGATGACCCACCAAGTCGAGCTCATTAAACCAATCCAAATGTGCCAATGATTTACTTTCTCGGCTCTGATAAGGCAAAAAAATGACGTATACATGTATATCTCTTCCTATAAAAACGATAAAGATATCTTCAAGAAAGGAGATGATTCAAAACATTTGATATTTCAAATATCTCATTTGGCAAAAAGAAAGGAAAATACTTGTAGTTTACTCTTGTAATTTACAAGTCATTATCAGTAAAAATCCTCATTTACATTCTAAGTTGACTTGAATCTTGTTCATACAATTTTTGACATCAAAAAAAGGTTACTTACGAAATTTTTAAACAAGTAATAAGTTGGTTTTTTAATTTATTATTGCGACAATAAATTTTCGAACTCTTCAATTTTATAACAAATTGGTTCCATATTCATAATTGATAAAGTGAATTGGTGTAAAAAGTTGTGAACTAAAGATGTCTTTTGTGAATCGACACATGCTCTAAATCTTAACTTGCTAGGATAACAATTAGCTCATGTTTTTTTCAAAAGTGTTCTTAAATTGTTTAAATTATAAGTAGATAAAAATGAGTTATAGATAAGTGAATAATGATTATGTATCCCTTGAACTGCATGGATAAGTGAATTGATAAAGCGAGTTGAGTCAATTTGTAAGTCAACGAGCAACTCGTACTAGAAAATTGTTGCTCATCTAGCGTCCACTATTCATGCCACTTAACACCCCTACTTTCCCACGCCATCCCGATTATGTACACATGTTTATACTTTATACGAATTTCTTGTTAAGAGGGAAAATTGCACCATCAATCATGAATGCATTATTCGATTCGCAAATTAACACCCAATATTTAAATAGGAATAAGTTGATCATTAACATTGAATAGTTGCACAATGAGTCTCGAATATACAAAATCACTACATCCTTGTTTAAATATCTCACGATTATCATATGTCCAACTTCCATGAAGCTTGATTTTGTTTTGTAACTTAGATTGTTCCCAAAATATCAAAATGAGGTACCTTTTGTGAGGGCCATTAATAAATTTCTCATAATGTTAAGAATGTCAAATTAATTATATGTTCGATGAGATAAACATGAAAGTGGTCACAAACATTTAAATTTAATAGTAACAAATATAATATTGAGCAAGTGAGAATCCAACAATAAAAAACGTATAACACTTCATTGAAAGATTCAAATTCATTATTGACATTCTCATAGCCCGTCACTAAGCCCTAGCCGATGAGGTCACCACCACTTAGAAAAGAAATATTGAGCTTGAAGTCCCATGTCCTTAAGAAAGTGCAAAGTGCCCCACAACTTTCCCTCTATTCAAAAGTAGGAAATATAATATTTTAACGATACATATTAGTCATTAGTGAATGTTTGGTAGGTAACACGGAATATGATTGGAAAATAAAATAAGTCATATTTTAAAATATTTTTACAAGGGTGCGATAATTGACCTGGAAATGAAATTAGACTTTAACAAGTGGGAGTATAAAAATAGATAAATGATTGTTGAATTTCTATTTTTTTTTTTTTATCCCGTAATCGAACTGTTTACTGATTTTTCGAGTCAGATTCAATAATGACGGCATTGAATTTTAACTTGTTTTTCTTTAACTCTACCAAATAAATATTAGTATTAGATAGTTTGAGATGTTCGATATACTAAATATAAATTTTAGTTTATATTTATTTTTTAAACAGCATTGAATACACACTACATGAATCCAAAACATTCTTTCTATTAGAAAGGTATTATTATCATTAGTGCATTGGGTATTTGGACTGTAGTATGGAACTCCATTCACGTGTAGTGTTCCCCATGTCACTGCCCCAATCATGCCTTGACTTGACATGGATTCTTGCTCTAACTTTGACCACTCACCCCCTTCCTTCAATCATGGATAGATATCACTTCTTGAGTTTAAATTTTGGGCACCTAAAATCGCAGATGAAATCACTTAAATATTGTTGAAATGAACAAAATACTATCGACACAGAGTGAAATTCATCGATAACATATTATAATTGGTTACGAAAGATAAGTGATCTATAAGTTCGAGTACAATGTTTAAGAACTTTTGTTCAGTAACGCGAATTAGGCACAACATTTTTTATGGGTTCTTAGATTTTGTAACTTTTCCCCCTATATTTTGAAAGTTCTGACATTTTCCCCATAGTTTAACAGCAAAGAGACTTTGACAGTGATAACAATTTGCAAAATTATAATTCAAAATGTGAAAATTACATATAACCAGATTTTTTAACTTACCATTTCAAAAATCAAATTTAAAGTTTATTTATACAAAAAGATGATAATTTAGTATTATTAATAATATTATAAAGTTTAAGTAATATACCCACCCCTCACCCCACCCTCCCCCACACCGAAATTCAATCCGTTCGCTCTCTCCTATCCACCAACAATTGCAGCAATGATGCGGTCGACGAGAGTCGTCGCTGCAACCACGATGAGGATGTTGTTGCCGCTGCACTGATCGGTGATGTCGCTTGACATCTGCATCATCATCGCTCCAGCAACAACGATGTGGTTGTTACTGTGCCCTGAGCGCAGTGGGCATCGTTGATTTTTGGGCGATCTAGTTTTTGGGTACTGGTGGTGTCGATTTAGGGCTGCGATAGTTTGTCGTTGCTACGGTCAAAGCGTAGCGATCATCATCAACCGGATTTAGTTTTGTGATTGGTGGTTGTCTAGTCTTTGGGCAGTGGTGGTGATGCCAATTTTGGGTGGCGATGGTGACGGATGTGAGCACCGATGCTAGTGGAAATGAGGGAAAAATATGGAGTAACGGGTGTCAGAGTTTTTAGGGTAGTTGGTGGTGGTTTGCAAATGATGGCAGTGCTAGTGAGGTAGTCGTGGCGGTGACTAATTATTTTGGATCTGATTTTTTGTAGTGTTTGGGTAGTGATGATTGCGATGTTGACTATGGTGGTGAGGTAGTGTTAATCTTGGTGGTACTAGTGGTGGTCGTGGTGGTGGTGCGATGGTTGTGGATGGGATAGATGTGTTTGTGATCTGTTATTTGATTGATTGTGACTATAAATAATATGTGATCAATAACTTGTGATCAATAAATAATATGTGGCCTAAAAATTTGAGTCGTGACTTACAAATTTTGTGATCTGTGACCGATAAATAAACTATGATATATAATTTTTTTGATTTGTGACCACTAATAAATTGTGATTTATAAAATTTTTGGTTCGTGATCAAGAAATAATTTGTGACCAAATAGTATAGAGTGATTTAAATATATTTAATTAATAAAAGATATTGTTAATTAATTATTTCATAAATAAAACTTAACTAATATCTGATTTTTGAAATTTAAAACCTTGTTTTGAAAATAATCATACTTTATTTCTTAAATATAAAGTTTTCCCATTCAAAAATCTCAGCCATTCTCAACGTGGGCCATGCATTAACTTGCCTTTCTTTGGAGAGAGAGAGAGATAGAAGTCGGCCCACCAAAAAATGGTCGGCAGTCTTAAAAGTTAATCGTAGTTGAAAATGTGAATTTCAATCTATCTTTTCTAGACAATTAAGATATGTTCATTCTCTTGTAAGAAGCTTATATTCGATGTCTCCGACCATTAATCCTCTGTTTCAAAATGAAATTGATAAAATATTATAAATTTAAACATTAATTTTAATCATATATTTATAACTATTATTCATCTTTACAAATCATTTATACATCTACCAATGGAGACTTAATTATATGGTTATGATTAACTACCACACACAAGTTCTCGTTTTTGTTGGAATTTATTGATAAACAAGAAACAAGTGCACAAGTTTCTAACAAGTAGGTGTTCGTATTGCATATATCTTAACTATTTTATCTAAAAGTTCGTGTAAATTGTTTTTTCCTCTTTACGAAAGTTGGAACGTGATAATATTAGCCAATGTGTGACTACAAGATTATATGCTTGGTACAATTATTATGAGTAGTGTTTTTGAAAGTAGAGCTAGCTTTTGACTCTTTAATTGTGAATTCGAAAAGTGCTTTGAATATTAAATTGATCGTATGGTCATTTAATCATAAAAATGCTCTGTATAATTTTTTCTATTTATTTAAGGAAAATTTGCATCAGAGATTTCGAACTACTAAAAAATGTGCAGTGCTTTGATATGAACTTATAATCTCCTTCGCTTTCTCCAACAACGAATCAACAAGGATGAGAAAGCGAAGAACATTTTTGACACTCATTTTTTGGAGAATAGAATTTTTGGAATAATGATTGATGGGAGAATGTATGGTAGAAAAATTATGAAAAGTTTTAGATTTTTGTGTAATATTATTTTATTGAGAGAATGTGTTGTTGAAATGAAGAATGCGGACAAAATGAAAATGAGATTGAGATGAAGGCTAAAACCAAAAGTGAGGCCATAGGCACAAAAATATAAAAATAAAAGGCCGTTAACCCAGTTATGTCGGGTCGTGATTTTGCAATACTACAGCTTTATAGTCACCTTTTTAATATTTAGGTGTTTGCCACATGAAAATAAAAATGTTATACGAGGTACTAAACTAACTTTTTGTCTCTTCATTGTCTCCGCTGACATACACGACTCTAAAGATGTCGTACTTTACTTCCAAGGGAATACCACCAAAATATGGAAGAATCGTGTTCCGATAATCCGAGTTCAGTATATCAGAATAGCAGAACTGAAGAGATTTCCATACAAAAAGACCAACAAATTTAGGCAGAGTTTGAGATTTCAAGCAAACTCCAGCAGTTGCGCCTTCCATTTTGATAAAACGGTCTTTGAATAGAGATGAACATGCATAAGAAAGCGCGTTTTCATTCAGGTTATCGGCCGAAATGGTGGCACAGCTCAGGGAAATAACGTCACCTTTGAAGAATTTTGCCGCTGGAGAGCCATCTTTTGATTCACCATTGTATGCTTCGAAGAAACTGATATCAATTAAGATAGCCATGCTTGCTACATTTGTTAGCATGGAAATCTGAGAAGGAAAACTATGAAGAAATTAAGTAAAGAATCAATGGAAAGATGAATTTACTTGTTTAATTGAACTTTTGTGTTCAATGAGTATGGAAAAGAAAATATTTTGATCTTTTTGCTAGGTTTCAAGTACAATTTACCCACCATCTTCTAAGTCGAGTTAACATGTCCATCTTACATATGACTCTCATTACTTCAAAATTAATTATCTATAACTAACAATCACTTGTATTTGATTTTGCAAGTTCTATCATCTTATATTCTATAGCATAATGTCTTTGGCATTTCCTTTATTTCTTAAAGATCTCGTCAAAGACCACCAGCCAATTGTTAAAATTTGGGGGTCCATCTTAACATGTCAACTTTATTAAGAGGAGTAGTTCAAGATCTTTATTAATTGGTCTGTATCAACATCATTTATCGATGTTGAATATATATCCCTTAACACGCTCCTGCAAGATGGTGGCTCATTTGAGCAGACTGATATTGAAATTCATGTGCTCATTTTAGAGCCTTAACGAGATCGAATTGCTCGTTGGAGCATAATGAGCTCTAATACTATGTTAAGATTGTGAGTCCATCTTAAAAGGTCAACCTTATTAAGAGGAGTAACCCAAAATCTTTATTAATTGGTCTGTGTCAACATCATTTATCGATATGAGATATATATCCCTTAACACCAATGTTGCATAGTTATAATTGTTGGGCAAAGTATGAATGACAGCAATGAAAACAAAGAAAATGGAGAAGAAGATGAATATGAATATGAATATGAATATCTAAACAAGACTTGATCACGAAAATAATATCGTTGTCCTCAAACGATATTTGCCTCTTCCACAATTGGTAAATAGTTTGTAGGATTGTCAAGTCTTGAATGAAGAACACGAAAAGCAAGGTGATTCTTCAAGTAGAATAAGTGAAAATTTAGGAATTGATTATGTGAAGTAACCAAATTTGACTAGAATTTTTGGATGAATAATTGGATGATTTCATATATATTTAGAATGAAAACTAATATGTATTTATAGTTTTAACCATTTGTACACTAATTGGTTTCAACTCAAGAATAAGATGTGCAATGTTTCACCATTAAATCGCCAAAAAATCCGAAAAAACCCAATCCAACAGTCGGATTTTACTATGCATAGGGGCCACATAGTTATAGCATTTGTAGCCCCAGAATTCCCCGCAGTCACCTATGCGACCGCATGCCAATAAACTATCTCAAAATTCCATTACCAGCTCATCTTTTAAATTTGGTTCAATACTTGTTCCCCCCTTCTTTCACAAGATAAAGTTGCACTCTTCAACAACATTTGGTACTCTCAAATGAATGAGTCATGCTTGGTGTACAAATTTATACAGATGGTGAGGTGATGTCATTTCATTGGTCATTGCAAAAAAAAAAAAAAAAAAAATGATCACTTAGATGCTGCGTTGGCTGCATCTGGAAAAATTCTGGCAAGAAATCATCTGCACACTTGGTTTTATCCCGAATGAATAGAATTGAATATGAATAAAAAAAGACAAGCAGGTGATAAAATTTATTAATTTGTCGCCATGACACAAATTATCTGCTCATTGAGTTCCTTAAAATCCTCGTAAATAATCAAATTATAACGGGAAATATTCTTAAAAAGATAGTTACAAAATAAGTGCTACTTACCAAAGCCGCTTTTAGTAATTGCTTATTATCATTAGATCTCTTCATCCATGCTCCATACCATACTATCTGCATTAAACAACAAAAGTTCAAGCCAAGTAAGAGACGCACACACACGATTTATTCGATTAATTACAAGTCTTTAAGAAAGAAAACATACCATGTTCCCATGAATACTTCTAAAGATAGCACTATGGACACAACCAAGATTTTCAGTGCAAATCGAAAATTGTTTCAAGGCGTCGACTAGATCATCAGCAAACAGAACCGTTGGTCGGAATACAAGAAGACTTAGGTACAAATTCCTATTATTAAAAGGCACAAAGCATGCCATAATCACTTATTCTTGTAAATTAATTTCCCTTTTGCTCTCTCTCGGTATTTGGAAATAAATACGGAAAGAATAAGTGAAGAGACATTTGGTGTTGGAAAAAGAGGGGCTTTGAATTTCAAACAAAGGAACGTAAGAATTGGGTTGGTCTTACTTGGCTCCTCTTTAGGACTGAAACTTTGAAAAATTGATGGAAGCTAAAAACATAGACCACCACAGCCTTGAATATTGACTACGTTAAATTAATGGAAACGTATTATAGTTTCCTTTTCGACGTTGATGGTAAATTTACGATAAATTAAAGTATTATATGTTCTAAGATTTGAATTCGTTGTATTGAATTATAGAGACGTAGTTGAACAATTTCGAATGTTTTCACTTTTTTTTTAATAGTCAAGCGTGTTCAATTTTTCTTTTGAGACAGTCATAATTCTCACTTTTGAATGTTCATTTTTAATAAACGCAACGACTGTTAATGTAATAGACAATACTTTACATGGCCAATCAACACAATTTGCTTGTAATAACATTTTCACAATTTTGAATAATTAATTAATAAAACAATAAAAAAAATTTGGTATTCTTGGAGAATAACTAATAATCAAACACACTACTTGGAGAATAACTCGAGCAAAGAACAAGTGAAAGAGCCCTCTACAGAAGGTTCTCTGTTTTTTATTGCCATTTGATTAAAATCATTTGGTATTCTTAAACTGTCTCATCTAAAAGATGAAGTTAATCAACGTAATGTCAAAACGGGCAAACTTCTTGAGTTCAAGTATTCACTCATTTTTTTTTAAAAAAAATAAAAAATTGTATACGTGTACGCCTTTAACGTAAAAATAAAGTCATTCGGGCCATGTTGGGACAAAAACCAACAAAATTAACCTCTCTTTGTAAGTTTAAGCTTTTAGATGAAGTTCTCAAGTGAAGAAAGCATATCAGAGAGCATAGTTATGCTGACATCCAGACAAGCTGCAACAAAGGGGAGCTACAATCCCACAAAATACATAGCAGAGGAGGCATTTTAAGTTCTTCAGGTTAGTTCATTCGATGTACTGGTGCACTGATAAATCTGCTTATCGAAGCTAAAAATGCTACTAATCGGAATGAGATTTTAGCAGACGAGACAAAAATATAAATTTCATCTATTGTTTTTTGCAGTATTGTTATAGGATTCTTGGGCTGCCTTCATCTCCCAAGATGTCCATCTTCATTTTGTTCTAGTGATAACCCTTTGCGTTAATTCTACAACTGCCTGCCTTGATCTTTGAACATCCTCGTCATCATTTTGAGGAAGGGAACCAATTGCATTCTTGCTAGGCCCCTTGTTGAGGTATGCCATGACTTTTTCCGATGTATTCCAGAGCCTGTAGTTTCAGTTGTTACATCAGTTTTATGCATTAAGCTACAACAAAAGAGAATCAACTAGCCCAAAGGCTTTGATTAAACGAAAGAGTTGTCTATAGCATGAAAAATCATTTTCAAGAAAACAAGAAGACAGGCTGAAAATGAAGAGCAGATTCACATTGGAATTCATTTATTCTCTGTATGTTATTTTTAAAATCTGGTGGGCAAATTAAGCAGGTAGTTGCATTAAATTATTAGTAAACAGATATCAAATCGTTAGTTAACAGTTACTTGCACATATATGCAAGATTGTGAATGCATTCAGGGGTGGACCCACATGGGGTCATGTGGGGTCAAATGAACCCCACAAAAATTTGAGGATTTTTTTTTTTTTTTTTTTTTCCCATCACCGCCATACAGCCTAAAGAAACTTTGTAGAAGGTGCAGCCATACAATTGGATTCTTCTGTTACCACCACTATACATATTGGTTGTATGTATTGTATGCACGACTGTGTGATAAAGGAAAAGTAAGGATGTAGCCGTGCAGGCGTAAGCGTGAGAGAAGAATAATGATGCTTGAACAAGTTCAATAAGAGATAAAAAAAAAAAATTGACATATTGACTTGACAACACCTGTTAGAGTTTTTTTTTAACTGTCGACTCATGAGTCGACACATGCCCCCATGTTTTTTAACATATCCTTGAGCTTGTTTGTGTAGCATAATTGGTGACAGAAAGATTGGACAGAGAGAGGTCAGATTGTGAGTGAATTGAAAAAAGCTACTATATAGTCCATTAAGTGAGAATATTATATTATTTAATCAATTAAGTCGTGTATCAAAATTGTATAAATTCAACTTTTGTTCAAATATTTGGTCTTATAAACCATGTCATTTTAGTGTTTATAGATTAGTTAAGAAAAAATATGAATGCATATTGCATACATAATTTAATGGCCCAAATTTAATGTACATTCCACCCCTGAATATTTGCAGATATTGTTGTTGCAATTTGTTATTTCCCTGTTGCACTCATTGGATATCACATGTTTGGAAATATAATTGATGAAAATACACGTCTTTCACTTGAAAAACGCAACCAACTTATCCAAAGGTCATATTCAAGTTTTCCAATTTTCCTTTTTCTTCCTGGATATTCATTAATTTGTTCACTTTTTCTTCCATAAATACCTTATTTCCCATCACAAAGTTCAACAAACCAATCTCACGCCTCGTATCAGCATCATCCAACACGTCATCATGAAGGAGGCTAGCAACCTACCAAAAAGAAAAGAATAAAATAATTGGTAATTGTTGACCTAATTCAGTAAGCACTAAGCAAGTTTCTCTCCCTTAATGTCTGTCATCTAGAACTGAAAGATTTTGAAATACTGTACAGTTCACTAGGAAGTCATTGAACATTATTGGATACACCTGGTCTTTTATTGGGTTTTTCCACTTTTTTGCAGAACATTCAATGAAAAATTCAGACCAAATGAAAATCGAGGTAAAATAGAAGTTACCACTTATGGGAAGAGTTACAAGTAAGCAAATGTAAGAAGGTGAATTTAAACATGCACATGTATTTTAGGATATAGCCTCCTGTTCTCCAGAATCCAAAGAAACCACGACTTTCCTTCTATTTCCCCATGCCCTTTCAGAAGGTCAAGTGCTTCCATCTTTATGCAAGCCATTCCACCATCCGCACTAATCAGTGCAATCATACTAATAATATCGGTGATTCAGATCTAAATTCTGAAAAGGTTAAATACCAAAAAGGTATGATTTTGCTACCATGCAGCATGCATCACCTTCAGGATGCTAGACACCAGTCACCAGGCCAAAGATTTTTGGTAATACCCGTAATTCAGATCCTGCAGTCCACCATGAATCCCAAAGTTGGGTTGATTAAAAAGATATATTCATTTTTTGTCCATACATTATCTCTGTCTACTTAGCATGCTCATGTACGTTGGGGTTACAACAAATTGAATGGCGTAAAAGCTTCAGTTTTTGTTCCTACACCTGTAAGGTTTTGGGTTGGTTGGGTGAGGCGATGGAGTAGGAGGGGAGGAGGCCTGAAACTAACATGGATCATCTCTGTTATCTCTGTACACTTTTTTTTGTGCGTAATTCCGCTGAAAAAGCATGAATGCGGCATCAGGAGGTGATCTGGACATTGGTAAACTTAAAGCTGTTGCCACTAACAACAAAACCTGCAAGGTACATTAGTTAGATTAACAATTCATCGAAATAGGACAATGACCAGTGCAGAAAGTATATAAGAAGTTTACTATGGAGAATATAACAGTACATGAGATTAAAATTAGTCCTTCTTGTGCCAACCCAAATAATTAAAGTTGCCTTAATGATTCTACCATTTCTCAGTAATGGTTTTCTATTTACACAAGATAATAGAAATGACAAAATAAATTGCACGATAAAACCATTAAAGATTAGCATATGATCATGGAGCTTGGCCCTCAAATTGAAATGAAGATGTTACCGTGGGCCGAAATTTTTTTCCTTCCACACCCATTTTAAAGAAGTACTTGGCAGCAGAGGCAAGCTTTGGAACCTATAAACGATCGAAAGAGGTGCTACTTTACCTCATTACAACACATTTGTCAATCAAACCAATAGACATGAATGTCAAATACCTCCGCAGCTACCATGGACCTTAACTTGCAAGAATCAATAATTCATCAGCAACAAGAGAAAATGGATCTAGTTGCTCCTAGGAGAAAAAGAAAATGATTAGTGAATTAACTCGTATCTTTTCCGTGTCTTTTGCAACCAAAAGACCACAACTATACAATCAAGCAACAAAATGTGAAAGATAACAAAGAAGACACAAAGAAATGTAGCTGTTACTCATATAAATAATCGTAAAATAAATTATTCCACGTGGTAACTGGACAAGCCCACATGCGGCGTAGCGGTGCGAGCGACCCGGTCCTATGCACAGCGAGGCGAACTCAACCTAAAAGCAAGTTGACCAATCCCCTTCTAGCAGAGGCCCTCAATGTGAGCCCACCCCTAGCGAGGCGAACAACCAACCAACAACAAATCCTATTAAGTGATTGACAAGATAACACACTGTCAATGCTGCCTCTGCATGCCTACACAGTCAAATCCTCAGCCTAGAAGTAAATATATGGAAATCACAGCATTAAATAGCATGATTGATTGATTGACAATAATAGGAGCCAATAGATCTAGTAGAACCACGTGCCTTATCATCCAACGAACCTCATTCACCTTGTATTGGGTATAAAAACCCACACTTAGTATCAGAGGGGGCTAATGCAAGTTTACACATTCAAAGAAAATTTCGATCCTCCCTACTAGATTCAGCGGTCAACCCCTTTTTATACACCAAACAATTATAACATCAACTGATTAAATATTTTGGATCATTCCCTTCACCGATTCATCTAAAAAATGGTGACTTGAGTCATAAACGTATTGGGACCTAGATCTACGTGTATACTCGTTTTTATTTATTTGTTGGCCACGTCACCGTACCATTTTTTGGGGTCAAGCGTCAACGTGTGCTAACAAATCACTATTTAACAAAGGACAATAAGCAAATTTAAAAAAATTAGTTACACAAATTAATCAAGAAGATTAAGGATTGAGCTAACCTCATCTACAAAGCTTTCTTGAGGTAAGCTTGTTGCCCAACGCCTCTAAGGGCACTTGAAACCCAGGGATAAATCTGCAACCCAAAACCTACTAGCCACCAGCAACAATAACAAATACAGCACAAACAATTACAAATTTATGAATGGCCAATAAATGCCACCAATTTATTTTATCAGAAAAAAATGGATTTACAGATTAAAAAAATCACAGTCACATGAATATATTAGAGTAGAAGAAGAATATCTTAATACTTGAGAAAAAAGAAGAACAGACTTAGGTGAGGACAAGATATGAACCACCAAGGTTGCAAAATATCCATGGCAAGCAAATATCACCAGCTAAAATCCTAAAACCTCCAATAACCAATCCCATGCCGGCACTAGTTACTACTGCATTAATTTTCAAAATTTCTATGACTTAGCCACGCTTTTTATGAACACAACACATGATATACAACCTCAAGAATACCTTATTGTTGACACACTAAAAGTGCACCTCAAGATAAAAGGCCCAAAGAGTGAAGCCCAACTCGGAAGTTCAGGATAAGGGCCTAGAAAGAACCATTGATGAATCTAGTAGAGGCTCAAAGAAGCAAAGAAACATTATCGTCCAAGCTTGCAAGGCGCCCAGCCCAAGGCGATGATCATTTCATCGCCCAAACCTTCAAGTCGCCCAGGAATTTACCGAATCTAAGGTGTTAAGGTCATCTAATTCAACAATTATGGAAGCGGTTATTAGACCAATATATCACACCCCACAATCCAAGGAATCTAGTAGAGGGGAGTTAAAAGGCAAGAGTAATGTCAATGGTTATGAGATAACCATTCCCCGACAAGTCGCCATCATGAGGAAAGTGAGTAGTTATGGAGCAACTGAGCAGTTCCAAACGGTTTGTCACCCAGAGCTTAATTTTAGAACATTTCTTTCAGCACTCGTGTGCTTGCGCCTCTTGGAGGCATTCTGTTTGTTTCCGATTGTAAATCTTCGTCAATAAAACACCCTTTTTTTGGGACTTTGTCTCAAAAAGTTTGTTTCTTACACAATCGTCTGATCCCTTTGTAATTGTTAGCGACCAAAAACCCGCGAAACACTTATCAAGAACACATGATATACGACTGTCAATGTCTAATCTCCATCAAGATAAGAAGTGCCATTAGCTTCATCAACATAAAAGTTACAAACTAATTCAAGTTCCTACAACAACGTAGCCTCTCCACTACAAACCCATCCGGTTATTTCAATTTACATATTATCTTAATAACTAGAAATAAAACTCTTCCAAACTATACTCCAAAACAGAAATTACGATTACAGAAAAAAAAACAAACAGAACAAGTAATTCCAATTAAGTGATTGGTATGGTGTAGCATTGGTGCTCGTTGTAACACAAGATCTATCAACTCCCGCTGTATGACGTCGGGCATAATAGTAATTATTCTACAGGCTAGTTCTACCAACAAATTCACAGGGAAGAACGCAAGATTAACGCCGAAAAACACAGAGAAAACGTCTATGAAGTTTAAAGAACTTTATTATATCCAACAAACATGAAAATAAGTCTACAAGCCGGATTTTATAGCAAAAATCCAAATTTTACCAAAATGGCAAAATTTCGAAAATCACTCCAAATTAAAATACGGAATAAAATAAGTAGTCTGCGAAAAATCTAGCCCGAATTGGGTTAGAAATCACCTCCTAGCATACAATCGAAATATCACCAACAATGGCAAATTTTAACTAAAAATAGCAATTCAAAAGGGTAAACAGCGGAATTTGAGGTCGAAAGGGCACAAATCGAGCAAAGCTGGGAGTCCACGACGTGTGCGCCAAAACAAACTTTCCAAATTGTGGTCATAATCACGATTTTGATAACTGTAGCCAAAGTTATGGCCAAAGTACCGAAATACGTCTCAATTACCAAAATTACGCGATCACTTGCAATCCTTGCGCTGATTTGCCAACTCGTGATACTTTAAAGCCATTAACGTGTTATCTAACAACTCAGCATCTAACTCGGACCCTCCTGCATCATTGTAGCCCGATGTCCCCTTGCTAATAACATCTCCTGAATCTCAATATTTTATATGAATAAATATGTATTCTTGTTCCGCGTGTTACCTTGATTCAGTGAGATTTGTGTGGATGTGTGGGTGAGAGAGGAAACCCAAAGTTGAAGGAAAGAGTTGAGGGTGGCGACTCGGACTTGGTGAGTGACTCTTTGTGGTAAATTGGTAATCTCAGTGTTGAAAGTGATTCTAAAATACTTCACACGTATTGTAAATATTTGATCCTCCATTTATAGAAACACAAATCTTTGAAAATAAATGTCAATTATTATACATGTACGTAAATAGTAAAATTCATACTTGAACGTGAATATTATAATTACAACTAAGAGAAATGTTAAGTAATTCCAATGGAGTTGCAACTCAGTCGAGGTGGCTCTAGATGATAGTTTAAATGAAATGTGGAATTAAATAAGTCATTTGATTCCACATATCATTTAATACCACATTGTTGTCATTTAGACTGGAGTAATAACCTCTAGGGCCAAATATCATTACTTTCGAATTGTAATGAAAATAAAATTATTTTTCAATCCTGGACAAGAAAAATATATGAACTTATTAAAATTTTTGGTACAATTACAAAGTAGAGCTTCAAGAAATTGACTCTCGCCCCCGGTGCAACCAGTGCTAAAATAGGTCAAAAGATGGAGTTAAATTTGTCAGTTTGCAGCATTCTCTTCGTTCGCCATCAATTGTACTTTTTAGGCGTGATTGTATCTTCATCACTATGAGAATCACTCCCAGCAACTGGTAAAGATTGATCCACTGGGATAGCAAAAAATCATCACATACAACTACATCCTTTGGATATAAGAATCTCTTGAAGTAGAGAATACCCTGTACAAAATGCTTCAAACTCAAAGAGTAACCTTCTCACGGACTTCTTGATTTAAAGTGACAATCTCAAGTCTCTACGATCTTCATGAACACAATATAAGACTGCAATACCACAAGTATACATCATTTCTATCACTGATTCAGAAACTGCATTGGTTTGGCATGCATCCATATGCTCCTCATGCAGACGGTAGCATTAATTAGTGCATGAGAAATAGAACTTTCTGAAAGATTCCTGTTTGAAGTTGAAGCTCAGTTCATATATGAAGTCATCAAAATTTTCAGGATCAAATCTGCAGTCAACCGTGGTTAGATTGATTCTTATTTCTGAGAAGATGCAACAAGGTCAGTGTGTGAGAAATCGAACTTCTGCGATATTTCTGCACATCACAAATTCAAATGAATTAGTTGGACGTTTTAAGCAGCATAAACAGACAACTTGTACAAAATACGAATTTAAGTTTTTTGGGCGAAGATCGCAATGATACTTTCACAGAGTTTGTTTCCGAGATATTATTTTAAGTGCAAAATGCTTTTTTTTTTTTTTTTTGGGGAGAATGTGTTGTTGAAAAGTAGGAAAAGGTTATGCGTCCAAGTGAAAATTTATTTTCTTAGGAGAATGTGTGGTTAAATATGAGTTTGAGGACAAATGATTTTCAAATAAACTATGCCAAACAAACGCCAAATTAAGTTCTTTTCCAAAGAAAAAGTGAAACTTCGGGTTGGGTTTGAAATTACCTTTATTATAGAGATGTTCCACATTTGTACAGAATCAGGACTCTATAATCAGATGTTCTGTTCAATCACAGAGCTGCATTCACTGCTATTTCGTCCTCCATTTGAATGTGTAGCAAAGACAGACAGTCGTAAACTAATTCAGCTTGTAAGAATGTCTTGTCTTCAGCTAAGAAGGATCGGATTCTTCTATCGACTTCAATCCAGCTGCAACCAGGATTCTTTCTCAACCCTAAATCTTTCATCTTCAATCTCACCTTGCGTGCCTCGTCCCATTTCTTGGTAGAAGCATACATCTTTTCCAAAATGATATAAGTTGATGGATCATCTGGATCCTTCTCAATTAGAAGTTTTGCAATTTCCTCCCCTAATTTTAATTCTCCGTGCAAGTGGCATGCAGAAAATAGTGTGCTCAATAAATCAACGTCCTCTCTGATATGTTGACTTCTCTGAAGAATCTCATAAGCTTCATATAATCTCCCAGCACGTCCTAGAAGATCTATAAGACATGAGTACTCTGCAATTGCAGGTTGGATACCATAATTATTTACCATTAAATTAAAGTAATGGTGCCCCTCGTCAACTAATCCTGCATGACTGCAAGCAGAAATTACAGCAAGGAAGGTAACCCTATCGGGTTTTATATTAGATTTTAACATTTTATCAAAAAGTTTCAAAGCTTCAAATACTTGACCATGAGATCCGTAAGCTACAATCATTGAAGTCCATGACACTAAATCAATTGTAGACAACTGATTAAATACACCTTGAGCCTCATTTATAGCACCACATTTTGCATACATATCGAGAAGTGCCCCCATTACTATTTCGTTGGAATCCAACTTACTTTCAGCAATACAATTATGTAACTCTTTGCCCCTTTCCAAGGCAGCCAATTGTGAACAAGCTGTCAATGCACTGGTGAATGTAATTGCATCAGGTTTTATACCTGCTTCCCTCAAGTCATCATATATGCCAAGAGATTCAACGTAACAGCCTGCCGATACATAACCGGAAATCATTACATTCCAAGCAACTACATTGTTTTTCGGAATCATTCGAAAAACTTCTTCAGCTAGTACAACACTTCCACACTTGAAGTACAAATCAATTAGTGAGCTGTAGGTGAATATATCAGAGACTATATTATTTCTTATAATATAACCATGAACAAACTTTCCATGTCGCAGTTGAGTTGATGTAGCACAAGCCCCTAACAAGCTGGTTATGGTTGTTGAACTAGGCCTAACTTTCTCTTGCTTCATCCGCACTAAAAGTTCAATGCACGACACACTATCCCCCCTCAAACTGTAACCTCCAATCATTGCATTCCAAGAAACCAAGCTCTTATTCCCAATTTTGTCAAAAACCTCTTTAGCCCTCTCTAAGCAGCCACATTTCCCATACATATCCACAAGAGAAGCTTTCACAAAACTATCCAACACAAGCTCATCCCTCACCACTTCTTCATGGATTCTCTTCCCTCTTTCCATATCCAAAAGCCTTGCACAAGAAGAAATGGCTGTCGTGAAGGAGACAGAATCGGGCCTAAACCCCAATTTTTTCATCCTCTCAAAATACCCCAATGCTTTCTCGTACTGACCACTTTGATAATAGCAAGAAATCACATTATTCCAACTAGCCACGTCTTTTTCAGGCATTTCATCGAACACCTTTACAGCTAATCCAAACCCTCCTGACTTGGCATACACACTTATCAAAGAGCTAGCGACAACAACATCAGATAAATACCCGGATTTTATCAAATTGACATGAACCTTGATCCCATATTCTACTCTCCTTAATCCACCACAAGCCTTCAACACACTTGGATATGTGTAACTATCGGGTTTCAAATACGGGAACCGCAACAAATCTTCAAACAACTCAATAGCTTCATTGAACATAAGATTCTTTGTGTATACTGAAATTAGGCCATTCCATAATGTGATGTCCAATGGATTTTCAATATTTTGAAAAACCAACTTTGCTAACTTATATTCCTGACATGAAATATAACGGTTGATGAGGTTTTTGCATACAGCAATGTTGTTTTGTAAGCCATAAGAAATTATCTTTTGGTGTACGACTTGGATTTGTTTAAGTGATTCTACATTCATCCACCATTTTAGGAGAGAAAACATTCTCTATAAATCCTTCATCCCGTTTTCAGCATGATCAGTACTAGAGCACCCCAACCCCAAGACATAAATGAAACAAAAACGTCCACTGGCAGATTAAGTCCACCCAAACCAATATCATTCTCTGTCAAATGCATCAAATGCAAACTGAACCAATATCAATCTCTGTTGAATGCATTCCCACTGGTCACATTTCTCTGTCAAGTGCAAA
Source organism: Fraxinus excelsior (assembly GCA_019097785.1). NCBI lineage: Eukaryota > Viridiplantae > Streptophyta > Magnoliopsida > Lamiales > Oleaceae > Fraxinus > Fraxinus excelsior. The sequence goes on from CM032631.1 coordinate 2,605,982, forward strand.
CTGTACTAACTCATTCTCTGTCAAATGCATTCCAACCAATATATATCAAATGCATAAAGTAGCAAAAGCATACATCAGGATTATAAAAAGAAAAGCAAAAGTGTCCTAACTCATTCGTCGACTTCTCTATTGCATTGTGTGCCAACTAGTTCTAGACCAACCAAATAAACCTCTATCTACGTTCAGTGTGTACTTGTAGTTGGTCAAATCGAGAACTTGCACAGCCATCTCAATTAAACAACAAAATCGAAGTAGTAATTTGAAGTTCAATTCAATCATTCAGCTGATTCAATTCGAAACCCATAGATGACAATCCCTTCACAACCCTTCCCAGACCAAGCTAAGAACTAGTAAAAGCATACCTAAACTTTGTATGCAACCACCCACAAAAATCATACCAACCCACGCTTCCACATATTCTGAAAATCATCTTCGCACTATTAAAATTGGCCTTCACAAAAAAAAAAAAAAAAAATTGATTTTCGAATTAATCTTCAAACAGTCCTTCCTTTGCACGACTCCTTGCTCGAACTTATGAAATCAAATGGATGCTGCTTCTTCAAGCTTCAGTTGGGCTCTTCAAGGCGGACGCGAATTTTTTTAGTTAGATATCTTATTATAGTTGTTCTATACGCGTCTAGTATTTTAATATAGTTCCATAATGACATCATTTTCAATTTTATCGAATGCTTCCTTCTCAATATATGCTATCAAATAATCAATTAAAACAAACTCTACAAATAAAATAAAGGCAATTAGCAAATCAGGAACGGAAGGGAATATTGAAGCATAAAGTGGCTCAATTATACAAATGGAATCACATAATTATGAAACAAATCAAGTGGCAACATAATCTCCACTCCATTCCTCCCAGCAACTTTCCCCAGCAAACTCAATCCCATCAACATAATCCCCAGCAATAGCAACTCATGGGCCACTGCCCAGTGCACGCCCAAATCAATTCCTAGCAACATTCATTCCCACAATTCAATAAACACATTCCCCAGGCCCCAGCAACTCAACTTCAAACAGAAGCCCTAAATTTCAAGTTTCAACAAACAAATATGATATCAAACAGTCAGAAGCCGGAATTAGAAGGTTAGGGTTCACTGAAACTTACAGGAAGTGGAGAGATCCGAGCAGTGTCTAGAAAAAGAAATAAAAACGAAATCAAATACTTCTGGTGGCGCTGATGAACTCTGCCGTTCTTGCTCTTTTCAAGTTTGAAGGATTTCAACTTTCAAGTTTAAATATTGGCAACTTACAATAGGTCTTTTCAAAAGACATATTTAGAGGGTGTGTGGTAGAGATTAAAATCAGATTAAAATTGAAAATATAGTCGTTATTGTTGACTTTTATTAGACGGGTGGGACCCAATAACGGCCATATTTTCAATTTTAATTGAATTTTAAGTCGTACCAAACAGGCTCTAAACCCCGTTTCTTTTACGTTTTTATCTCATTAAAATAAACATTATTCATTACATCAATGTTTAAATTCAATTTTTTTTTCTTTTGTGTGGGTCTCAAAAACGATTATATTTTTAATTCTCATTTTACAATAATTTGGTTCAAATAGGGCCTAAGGGTGTATTTGAGACACGTTATTTTGGAACAATGTACAGTGAAATGGTAGATTAATGGAAAATGTATGGTTGAAAAAGACGGAAAAATTATTGATGTGATGGAAAATATTATTTTTTTGAAAATTGTGTGGTTGAATGAGTAGAAAAATGAAAATGAAAATTTTAATGTGTATCAAACATGGGCTAAACATATTTTGAAAGTAAAAAATAGGGTAATTAGCGCAAAACGTCCTTACCTTTACACGGTTTTGTGCAAAACGTTCATACCTTTCCAATTCTTGGTGCAGAACGTCCTTACCTTTCCAATTTTTAGCGCAAAACGTCCTTTTTGACAATTTTATCCTTCTATTGAAATAAAACAAACACAAAAGAAAATAAAATAAAGAATAATTTTCAATCTTATTTCTAAACTTCTAAAAAAATGCAAGTCGATCCAAAACTTATAAAAAAAATTAAAAAGAACGAAAAAAAATCTATTTTGCCCCTTTTTAGCCGAATACATGAGCTCATTTTTCCGGCGACTCCCCGACCATCCAAATTGTCAGATATTGGTCCCAACATGTTCTCCTCATTACCCTCTACAACTACATACCAAGAAATCCTCATAACTCGTTGTAATTTGACCGGAAATCAAATTCAAAAATCGCAGCCTGAAATCGGTTAAACACCCACAACTCGCCGTGTGGCCACCCACCCGGCCGAAATCCACCACTGGTCGACTCCCTCATAAAGTCGAAACTACTTATATAAACAATTTCCTCCAACAAGCAACCAACCACCAATTTCAAAGAAAAACAGTCCAATCGCTGCGCTGGCAAGTTCGCACCAGCGAACATTTCAGACCCAAATTGAAGATGATGGAGCCAAATTGAAGGGGACCCATGGTTGGGCTAGGTGCACCAGGTGATGGAGCACCCAACCCAAGTGGTCCACCATCATAGGTCGTCACGGTGGCTTCAGAATTGGAGGAAAACTGGTGCGGTGTCGTGATAGTCGCGACATGCAGCTTTCAATTTGAAATTCAGATCTTTCCCTTGCTGGTTGGGCTAAATTGTTTGCATGGTCGAGATCGTCTTGAGTAGGGGAGTTGGCCGGTGGTATTTTCCAGCCAGGAAGGTGGCCGGACGGCGTGATTCCAGTGTTTGACAACTGTGAAGTTTGTAGCTCGATTCCGGTCAAATCTGTCGGAGTAGGGGCTGGCGGTTGGGTGCGTTGTGAAGAGGGCAATGAGGGCTTCAAGGTGGTATGTTGGTTCGACGGCCAAGGTAATCGGAGGTTGGGGATTTTGCCTTCAAATGTGGTGGCTTAGAGGTTGATGATTTTTTCATATTTGTGACTAATTTGCACATTTTTAAAAGTTTGAACTCATAATTGCAATTTATTCTTTATTATTCTTTTCTTTTATGTTTGTTTGTTTTATTTCAATAGAAGGGTAAAATGGTCAAAAGGATGTTTCACACCAAAAATTGGAAAGTTAAGGACGTTCTGCAACAAGAAATAAAAGATAGGGACGTTTTGCACAAAACTATGTAAAGATAGGAACGTTTTGCGCTAATTACCCTAAAAAATATTGTGTAAAATCAACTGTTACCTGTTCAATTAGAAAAAGTGACACATTAGGTAAAAAAAAAACACTGAAAAAGTGACTCACTGTCACTTTTTAAAGTTAAATTTTATTAAAAATGACATAAAGTATTACTTTTATTAAACTTTGATGTTTGTAACTAAAAAAAGTGATAGAAATCAAGGAAATGATTGAAAGAGAGTAATAAACACTAAAAAAGTGACAAAATTAGTGATGGCAAAAAATCCGCCCTGCCTCGAATGGGGACCCGACCCGACAAGTTGACTTGAGTGGGGTGGGCGCCCCCCGAACCCGCCCCGTGAAGAATAAAAATTAATAATTAATGATAAATTAAAAAATTTATTAGTTAACTGAAATTTTTTGGAAAAAAAAATAAATGGGGCAAACATGTGCCTCGTCCCTAATTTTTAAATGGGGCAAACATGTGCCTCGTCCCCGCCCCATTGACATCTCTAAACAAAATTCAAAAAGTGACTAATTTTTAAAAAATGACGAATTGAAAAAAAGTTATACAGGTTAAAAAAGTGATAGACAATAAAAAAAGTTACAAGCGCTCAAAAATTGACAAAATTCAAAAAAAGTGACAAACTCGAAAAAGTGACAAAAAAAAGTGACAAAAATAAAATTTAGGAATATGATACCATCAATCTACATAGTCCTAGCTTAAAGTGGATTATGATACCATCAATCAACAAAAGTGTGCATTGTAACTTTTCTAAGAAACACACTCAGAATCCAGTAACCAACAGCGATAAATTTATAAGCACCACTTTCTTTGTCAATTGAATTTCTAGATTAATGAAAACTCACAAATTTCTCTATGAATAACCTCAAGTTTTCAACAAAATTCCAAACTATAAAAAATTATAACATCCCTTGAAACTAAAATAGATAGCTCACGAAAACACAAACAAAACCACAGTAAAATAGACTAAATCAAGAGCATCCACTAAAATCAACCAAATGCAATCAGAATAATCACTGAATCTATCGAAAAGCCTCAAAACCCAAGAATATTAAATTGCATGCAAAACATAGTCAAGAATTTATCGAGAACATGTCTCTTGCAAAGGGCTCCAAAAATTAAAAGATATCATTGGTTGGATCCAAATGGAAATCAATTCTCTTGCTCTTCCTAAATATAAATTCGTCAAACAATGTAACAAGGCAACATCCAAGTTCCAATCTTCTTTCCCCCACCACAAAACTCACACAAATTTCTATTTTAAGTTTTAAGCCATATCAAGTCTTATGAAATTTTCTAATACAATTTTTTGAAAATAGCAAAATGGTAGCAGCAAAAATAACGGAGAAGAAAAATTATCTAAAGTTGCTGAATTTCGGGAATCTTCCGAGCAGCTTGGCAATGTTGAAGGCTGTAGCGGTCGAGATAAAGATGAAGCATGAGAGAAATATTAGAGTGACGGAGACCTGGAAAGAAATCATCTTTTACAACGTACTAATTACGTTTTAAAGGATTTAATTAATTAAAAGAGTATAAATCAAATTGGTTAAATTTTTTGGGCACTAGGAATAATTTTCCCCATTTTTGGGGAGTTAAAATTAGGAACTGGTGGGGACTTATTTGGGCCGTTTGTGTAAAAGATTGGATTTGGGCTTTCATAATTAATTAAAAAAAGGAGGAAATTACACCCAACCCTAGTTTTAGATTTCCATTTTCACAAATCAAAAATCAAGTTTCATAATACAAAAATTGTTATAAAATAGAGAAAAGAGAAGAGAAAATAAAAGCCAATAGACTTTTTTGTGTGTTATAATGAGAACCAAAGCCCTATATTTATAGGACAGCAATAGGGATACATATGGTAATAATATCTAGGGCTACAAGGGTACATGTGTCATTCACATTAAACCCTAATTTACTTTCCTTTTTACAACACTCCCCCTTGAATGACATATTACAAAATATATGCCTCGTTAAAACCTTGTTTGATAAAAATCAAATGGGACAAAAGAACAAACGAAGGAAAAAGAGTACAGTTATTTCGGAGTATTAAACATAAATGCTGCCTCATTAAAACCTTGCTAGGAAAACCCAGTGGGATAAAACCTAAGCGAAGGAAAAAGAGTACAGCTACTCCCCCTGATGTTGATCACTGAAAAATTTTGAGTCGACGCATTCCAATCTCGTGAACCAATTTCTTGAATGTAGATGTTGGCAGCGCTTTTGTAAATAAATCGGCCACATTATCACTTGAACGAATTTGTTGAATATTGATGTCGCCATTTTTCTGAAGCTCGTGTGTATGAAAGAATTTTGGAGAAATATGTTTCGTCCGGTCACCTTTGATATAGCCTCCTTTGAGTTGTGTAATACAAGCAGCATTATCTTCATACAAAATTGTTGGACTATCTTTTGTTGAAACTAATCCGCATGACTCTTGGATATGATGGTTCATGTTCTTCAATCATACACATTCTCGGTTCGCTTCATGGATTGCAATGATTTGAGGATGTTGCTGTCAATGATTGCTTTACAGATCTCCATGATATAGATGTTCCTCCACGTGTAAACACATATCATGTTTGTGATTTAGCTTTATGTGGGTCAGAGAGATAACCCGCATCTGCATATCTGACTAAAGCTGATCCCGACTTTTGAGAATAAAATAATCTCAAATCAATAGTACCCTTTAGGTAACGAAAAATATGTTTAACACCATTCCAATGTCTTTGTGTTGGTGTAGAGCTATATCTTGCAAGGAGATTTACAGAAAAAGCTATGTCGGGTCGAGTACAATTTGCAAGATAAGTTAATGCTCCAATTGCACTAAGATATGGTACTTCAGGACCAAGAATCTTTTCTCCATCTTCGGGTGGACGAAAATGATCATTTTTTACATCAAGTGATCGAACAACCATAGGTGATGCCAATGGATGTGCATTGTCCATATAAAATCGTTTTAAGACTTTTTCTGTATATGTAGATTGATGAACAAATAATCATTCTGAGAAATGTTCAATTTGCAATTCGAGACAGAATTTTGTTTTTCCCAAATCTTTCATCTCAAATTCATTTTTTAAATAATCTGCAGTTTTGTTGAGCTCTTCTGGAGTTCTAATTAAATCAACATATTTGTTTTCTTTATAAAACTCATGGGCAGACATCATCATTTTTATAGCATTCTTTCAACAAATATTCGCTAAGGCAAATATACCACATGCGTCCGGATTGTTTCAATCCATATAATGATCTTTACAATTTAATTGAGAACATGGTTCTCAAGCATGTATCATTTGTTTCTCACACTTTAAGTCCTTCCGGGACTTTCACATATATATATATATATATATATATATATATATATATGTATATATATATATATGTCACTATCAAGTGAACCATACAAATATGCAGTCACTACATCCATAAATTTCAAGTTTCTATAGTAAGTTCAATTTTACTAGGATTTAGAAACTTCAGGTTTCTCTACTAAATTTTACTTTGATCATATCTATTATATTATGATGTAATACATCATGTGCAAAAGTGTTGTCGACAACTTTTTCTTGTCTTTTTCGATTCTATTTCTTTTTCCATGATGACATAACTTATTGAGATATCTCAATTTTCATTATTTCAGGTACCTGAACCTCTTCTGGGGTTTTATAATATGTTATGTCTAAATACTCATTAAAAGTATATACATCCTTAATAAGACAACATTTATCAATTGCTATATTTACGTTTGGAGGACTTTACAATATAATCGAATGTCATCACGCTTCAGGCGTGCCATAAATTTATCAAATACAATATTAACGAATTGTCCTTCCAGGAGTCAATTCGAGTTGGAGCATTTAAAGCTGATGTGTGAGATTGTCAATATCTTTGGTCATTAAATGCATCTAAATAAATTATCTTTCGAACTTCTGGTTCGAATTGTCTTTTGTGATGATTTAGATATTGATGCATTTGTATATTATTTTCAGCTTCTTTATTCTTCCCCCTAATGCTGAGAGAATTGTCAAATTGACAATCATTTTTATTGAGTTATAAAATATCACCCATTTGGGATAAGGGTTCATGCTACCCATTTATTCTCAGCATTTTTTACTTTCCATCTCAGTGCATTGTGGTGGATTACATATACAGCACTATCGAAATAATTTGATGGAAAAATGAGACTCTGACCATAAGCCAAGTTATAATTAGGAGAACTATGATGTTGGCATGATGCGTAATGACTTTCCCTAAACTGAAATGAGAAGTATTTTGTTCTCAATTAACTTAATTGGAGACGTTTAACAAACAATAATATTAAACCATTTATCGACATCTCAACTAACCACTTATTAAAAAGTTGAGATTTAGGATCACTAGTATTAAAAAGACACATTGTCTTAATTGTATAATCTGAAAATTATGCTCATAATTTAAATATCACTTTCGCAAACTTCAGGTTGCGAACACCATGCAATCATCTAATATTTGTATCAAATCTATTAGATACAAATAATATCTAGATGGTCAATGTGGAGGGTGATGGAGCCCCATATATCACCCTAATTAATTTTCAGAACTATAGTGAATTCAATCCTTATTTAACTGGTAAAATAACCAATTTTCAATTTAAAAAAAACATCAAATATGATTTCATTGGATTGAAGAATCTTCCGGTTCTTCATTGAATATCCATTTGAATATTTAATTTCGCATCATTATTGATCCAATGATGGTACAATTGGTCATGACAAACAATAAAGTCAAATTGAACTTCTGGTTCAAGATAAGATATAATTCAATTATTTAATTTCGAAAAATATGATTAAACATTATCTAATCATATATCATTCAAGTAATCAAACTAATCAATATTTTCATGAAGTTAATTACATGTTGTCCTTCAGGGATAAACATGAATTTATAATGATACATTCTTCGAAACATGCGCTATTTTGAGAGCAATGTATTTCATTATTACTTTTTCGAGAGTTATGTGTCAATATTCTTCGAGAATATTGAACATTATAATTCATGCTCTTTAGGAGCAATCAAATATTATAATAATAAAATTATTTAAGGACTTACTCTTCTGGAGTAAAAATATAATTTATGTTAGATTTTACATAATTATGCTCTAAACAAAACCCAACTAGAATATTAATAATAATGTACTACTTAAAAAGCGACAATATTTGTAATAGACAAATCTACAAATAGTATTCTTCTGGAATATTGAAATCGTAATATCATGCTCTTCGGGAATTTTTCAAGAATATTAATTATAATGACGTGCTACTTCGGGAGCAATAACATGATAAATTATTAATTTAAAGTTTATGAAAGAAATATGTGCTACTTCGGGAGTATATCGTATTTTAATTACTTTTTCCAAAGAAATATGTCAATATTCTTCTAGGATATTGAAAATTATTATTTATGCTCTTCAGGAGCAATTAATATTATTCTATAATATTAAATATAATGTTGTGCTATTTCAGGAGCAACAACAAATTATTTGTATATAGGTCTACGAGTAATATTCATCTGAAATATTAATTATAATATTGTACTATTTCAGGAGCAACAACAATTTTATAATAGAGAAATATAAGAGTACTAAATTCATAAATTATTCTACGAACGTGAACGAGATAATTAATCAAACAATATCAATATGACATAAGTTACGTGTTTTCCTTCAGGGATAAACATTAATTCAAAAATAGTATGTTTTTCGAAACATGTGCTACTTCGAGAACACGTTGTATTTTAATATTGCTTCTTCAAGAGTAATATGTCAATATTCTTCTGGAATATTGAAAAATATAATTTATACTCTTCAGGAGTAACAACAAATTATTTATAATAGATAAATTTACAATTAATATTCTTTTGGAATACTAATTATAAAGCGGTGCTACTTCAAGAGCAACAATATAATAGATTATCAATTTAAAATTTATGAAAGAACATGTAAAAGTATTTAATCAGTTTAAAAACACAAAATGTATTAAATAATAATCATGTATATATTTTGCTAACATAAAAAAAAAACAATGAAAATAAATATGAATTGATCCTACGCAAGAGTGTCACGTGTAGATGTACAGTAGGAAAAAAAAAATTCTTTACCTTTATCAAACCTATTATCATACACAAACTCCTATGCTGACATAAGAAATTATTTGGTATCATGATTACATGTCTCATAAACCAATTAACATGTATGTATATTAAAAAAAATGGGAATTAATGTAAATTAGAGTAGAAGATGCTAGACGGAAACCAATGTAAATTGGGCATATATTGACTAATTACTGTACGTGTTCCAACCATAAAATTCATACTAATTTTAGCGTAAATTCATACTAATTTTAGAATTCTTCTCCTTCCCCTGACTAAAGGAACCAGTCATGCGTGGTCAAGATAAATAGGCCAGTTTCAAAATGTACAGTTCATGGTACAGCCAAGGATTTTGAAGTGGTCAAACAAATTCTAATGTGAAAAGTCAAAGAAAGCCAAGTCCCTTGCATATATTTTGTAGAGATCCTTGTACAAGTCTCAACGTGAAAATAAACTATCGTATTCTGGGAGACAAATCCCTACCAATTTATAATGCACGTGTATATAAAATAATTCACATGCCACCAAATTAATTTTGGTATATATGATTGATGATTATGTTAAAAAAAATTATTACCTTCTCTAAATGATTGAGTTTTCGGTATTCTGCTTTTTCTTTCTTGCCTTGGAATGTAGCTCTTCATGTTGTGGTAAACTTTGAAAAATTAATTTTTCGTGCTGATAACGTATTATAAAATAGAGAAAAGAGAAGAGAGAATAAAAGCCAATAGACTTTTCTGTGTGTTATAATGAGAACCAAAGCCCTATATTTATAGGACAGCAATAGGGATACATATGGTAATAATATCTAGGGCTACAAGGGTACATGTGTCATTCACATTAAACCCTAATTTACTTTCCTTTTTACAACAAAAATCAGGTTTTAATTGATAATTTAATCTTTTTTATTTTTATTTTTATATTTATATTTATATACAATATAAATTAAATTAATTTATATACCATCTCCACCATATCTCCCTAATATCAAACCCTAAAATCAAACCCCTCTCTACTCTCTCTGCTCAAACTTCGCCGCCACCTCCTCCACGACAGCCGTCGATTCTTCCCATAGTCGGATAAATAATTGTTGCTGTCTCCACCTTCTCTATTCTCACTGTCGCTCACTCTACCTATTCTCCTCTACTCCTCTCTGTCTCTCCACCCAAACCGCAGCACTCATCGTCGCTCGCGGTTGTTTAGTAGCGTTACAGATCTAGTGGTCTCTGTGCGGTTGACGGTGAGTGGTCTCGTTGCAGATCCAGTGGTCTCAATGTTCTGTAGCATTGCTGTTTCGGTTAGCGTTGCAGATCCAGTGGTCTCACCTCGAACCTCATCTGCCACCGTCCGCCTCTTCGACGCTGCTTCGTTCCTGCCCATCCAATTTCTCCATCATCATCTCCAATTTCTCCCTTATGCAGTCAATTCTCGCTTCCAACGACGTTGCCCGATCGGTGAGATTCAATTTTCCAGTGTCAATTAGATAATACTAGTGATTTTTGTGGTTGGCCGTGGTTCCATGTGTTGGTGTTGGTGACATCGTCTTCGCTGTCGTCGTGGTGATGGTGAAGTAGTGGTGATTTTTCGTGGTGGATGTGGTTTTTGGGAGTGGTGGTTGGAGGGCGACGGTGGTGGTGCCGCTGGTGGAGGCAGTGGTGAACGGTGGTCAGAAATGATTTGTTTGGTGGTGGTCACAAATGATTAGGTTATTTGTGACCAATAATTTGGTTGGTTTGTGACCAATAAATAATATGTGACTAATGCATTAGATAAACTGTGGCTTAGTGACCTAAAAATTTGTGACCAATAATTTAATAAATTATGACCTAATATAATTTATGTTTGTGACCATAAAATAAGTGGTGTGACTTATGAATTTTGTGATTTGTGACCGATACACAAAATGAATAAATTGTGATCTATGAAAATTTTGAATTGTGACCAAATTATATATATCTGTGACCTTAATATATTTGTCGGAATCGGAGCGTCGCCAGAACGATCGTCGAAACAATCGCCGGAGAAGAGTTGTGACCGGAACGGTAATCGGAATAGTCCCTGAAGCGATAGGAGTGGTGGAGGTGGGGTGGGGGTAATTATGTTATATTATAATTAAATATGTAATAATAAATTGATTTAATACTTTATTATTTCATAAATTAAAATTTAAAAAACCTGATTTTTGGAAGTTCAAACTTATTTTTGTATTTTTGAAATGGTGTAAAGTAAACACCTTAAAATGTATTGTTCCCTAAAAAAAAGAGAGAAAGAAACAAAGTTTCAGAAAATTGGTGGGTCATGTGACTCACCATGACTCACCCTATGACCGTCCCTAGGTAGGAGTAGGGGTGGGCGTGGGTCGGTTCGGTTCGGTTCGGTTTTTTCGGTTCCAGAAATTTTCGGGTATTTAGTAAATGGAACCGTCGGTTCCAGATATAATTCTGGAACCGTTCGGGTTCGGTTCGGTTCCATTCGGTTCTGTTCGGTTTCTACTATAATTAATTTTTTTAACATTTATAATAACACTATATAAATACATTTAGAAAACTTTGTCAGTGCGTCTTGAATAATTAATCTATAACATATTAGAAAGTTTTCACAAAATGCTAACACTTTAGTACTAGACAATATAGATCACAATTTTTTTTTGTTGCTTCCCTCAAACAGTTACTGCTCCACTGCTTACCTACCAAAAGGTAACATATAAAAGCATCTAACTATGTTCTCCATTTTGAGAAGCGGTACCAAAATCATTCCTATTTTCTGAAAACATTGTGAGAAGTGAGGCAATTCCAACGTGCTCAGTACTTTCACCGAGTGAATCTGCGTGTGAATATTGACCAGGTTCAATCTTAACTTTTACAAATGAACGTAATATTTTAAAGTATTAAAAATACTTACCAACTATGTAATGTAATCATCGATTGCTTGACTTGCCATGTACCATTAAAATGTTAATAATTTCTTGAGTACCATGTAAAGAAAAAGAATCCAGTAACTAGAGCTGGAAATCTCTGTGCAAAGCTCTTGGAAGACTTAAAAAATTTGTCATTGTAAACACAATAAAAGAATGAAAGCACTGTTAGCGTTAAGAGGGTAAAATCTCACGTCTCTTAAATATGAAAAGAATAATTACGAGAGTACTCCAGCTTAGTGTGGGAACTAGAAGGAGGAGGACTTCTTCAAGTTGAGTGAAAATGACTCATGACTGGACGAGAAACATATTGTGCGGCAAGAATGGACTGGAGAGAGAAGAAGAGAAGACCGAAAATTCTAGGGCTCTTTCCCTTTTATATTTAGTGGCTTTTTTTTGCAATTTTTTTTATGTGGTCGGTTTTGAAAAAGAGAAAACCGAAAATTCTAGGGCTCTGTCCCTTTTATACTTAGTGGTTTTTTTTTTTCAATTTTTTTATGTTGATCGATTTAGGTTATATTCAATATACTTGAAACCCAAATGCTCAATTGTTAAAAAAAAAAAAATTCGGTTCTTATTCGGTTCTTGGTCCAGAACCGAGAACCGAACCGAACCCGTCGGTTCTCGATTCGGATACCCGTTCGGGTTTTTAATTTAAGAAAACCCGTTCGGTTCGGTTTGGACATTTTGCCCAGCCCTAGGTAGGAGCTGCGACAATTTTGTTTTTTGGGATCAAGGTTTGCAATGTCGACTTTGCGTGAGAGACAAACTGGGTTTCTTTTGATTATGGATTTCACGCTTTTTCCATGGGCGTTAATTATTAAAAACACATCTCCTCAAATTTGTTAAGGTCGTGTTTTGAATAATAGTATTGAATTGATGAAATGGAGCTGAGTTGGCAACAAGTTAACATGTCAGATCATATTTTCGTTCTCCATGTCAGCATCAAATAAAATGACATTCACCCAGTGAATAATGGATAATGACGAAACAAAGTTCAATAATTAATGTGACGCTTTCAATAGTTCAATGGATAAGTCGTGACACAATGTGAAGTTCAATGACCATTGATACATTTAACTCTATTTTTTTAGTATAATTAAACTCCTGTTTTGAACTTCTAATATCTCTCTTTTATTTTACACTCATCTTTAACTATACATTCTTTAAAAAAAAAAATTACACAAACTTAAAATTATTTTTTATTTTTAACTTCATATTCTTTAAAAACATTATTATTACAAAATCTATTTTTAAAAAAATGAGCTCAAAAAGATTCTTAATTTCCTTTTTTTTTTTTTAAATTATTAAAAATGCTTTTCCTTCTTTTCTCTTTTCTCATTCTTCTGCAGTAAACTTCTACTATTTTTCACCTCCGTTTATGTTCAATAAAAACACGAACTTTATAGCGATTGTTCTGTTTAAGGTACTAAACTTGTCACGAAAGTATTTAATTCATCAACCAAGAAAAGAAATAGGAAATTTACAACACTGCATTTTTCGTCAATCAAATTGGAAATTACAACTTGCTAAGAGTGTTGCTTGAGTAATGTCAATAATCATTTTTTACTACTCTTCAATTCACGATTTAGAAAATTCAGTTCGACTCATTGAAATTTTTTGAGATGAACGAAGATGGGATGGGATATGACTCAACTCCCTTATCCCACCCCTTGCCTTAAAAACTCTCTGACCTTCTCATCAGCGCTTCTCAACATCAATGGCAAACTAACCACAATTTCACACTTAACAATTTCCATGTACCTAGGCTTTATCCTCTTCTCCAAACTAAATGCAAAATACTGTGGAAATTCCTTCAGTTCCTCCAATTCATCTACCATTTCCTTGTCAAAATACTCGAATTTAAGCTTGGAACTGTTCTTTATGCGGAAAGTGAACAATTCGTGACACCTTAAAACTACTCCGACAGCATCACGTTTCGAAAATCCTAAGGATACTAAATAACTCGGCTTAGGAATCAACGTCTTCTCCACACTGGAAACTAAATAGGATCTTGATAAGCCAATGAATACGAATCCTCGAAGCCTAATCTTTTATTGAAGTAAAAACATCAGATTACCCAAGGAAGAAGAAGATGAAAATGGAGGGAAAATCTTATTATTTTAGATCGAATTACAACTGGTATATAAATAGAAAGAGGGCTAACTAGACAGTTGTAGCTTTCTAATCTAATGCTAATGACAACTAATTAACAGAATTAGTTAACTAACTAGCTAACTAAACAACTGACAGAATATACCAGCTAATAGGAAAACTAACGGAATATTCTAATACTCCCCCCTTAAGATGGACTATGGATATCAATAATAGCCATCTTAGACATTAACGGAAACAATAGAGATCCTGACAAAGCTTTCGTGAAAATGTCGGCGAGCTGATGTTGAGTGCGAACCGGTAAGAGTTTGATGAGGCTTTCAGTCACCTTGTCACGGATGAAATGACAATCTGTTTCGATGTGCTTTGTTCTTTCATGGAAAATGGGGTTGCTTGCAATGTGAAGGGCAACCTGCTTATCGCAAAAGATCAAAGCAGGAGCTGATGGGATAATCTGGAAATCTTGAGCAATTGTCGAATCCAAACCAATTCACTGGCAGTGTAGCTTGCTAATCTAATGCTAATGACAGCTAATTAACAGAATTAGTTAACTAACTAGCAAACTAAACAACTGACAGAATATACCAGCTAACAGGAAAACTAACGGAATATTCTAATATCTTTGAAGATAGAATAAAGCAGGTTTAAGCTGATATCTTACACTGGAAATTAACAGTTTGGGACATTTGTTCATCACCTATCTAAAATTTTGGTTTGGGACTTTTAAATCGTAGGATAGGAAATTAAAAACTGGGTTAAGGTAATGTCAGATGTTAGTAATTGGGGGGGCACATGCCAAAGATTCCGCCTACATCCTTTTGATGGATGCCTTTGGACTGGAGGAATGTGATGATTTCGTGGATGGAACACAAAGAAGCGGCGTGGAGAGACGGGTTTTGGGAGAGTGCTCCACTGGAGTCGACGCCCATGATTTCGAGGCACAGGATTTTCCCGTGGGAGATTTTTGAATTAATCGGTGTATAGAGTGGATGTTTTTCCAGCAGTGTTTTTGGTTTAGTTGTTAAAAGATTGGATTGTGATTTGGAACCCGAGACTCCAACATGGTGATTTTTTAGCAGAGAAGCATGGTGAAGAACGAAATGGTGGTGCTGCAGTTGACATGGTGGCCCCGCCTCCGTAGAGTGGAGATTATAGGGTGGAGGGGGTGGGTTTTCCTGATCAATGACCACGTCGATTTTTATTTGGTTCTTGCAAATGACACCTGGCACTTTGGTTTGAATTTATTGGTCAAGACAGGATTTCCATAGATTGGACGAGATTTAAATCAGCCTCTCCTTCTACGACAAAAATAACATCCAAGCCAGTGTTTATTACACAATAAACCTTGTGGCCATAACATATTTAAATCTGACAAATGAAACTAATTTCAATGATTACACATTGATTCTTACGTAACACGAGCATTGAAGAGAGAGATGTTCCAATCTGAAAGAGCCTAAAATACTGTTTGATCCTTGTGGATCTTAATAACAAGTAATACAAAGTGTTTTCTTAAGTTATATCGAAGTTTACATGACAAACAATTCAAGCATAGTAACTCATGGACTCCCAAAACAACATAGAGGAATGTCGTAACAACTTATTACATAAAGTGTAATTCTACGCATATATCTTGAAAGAACGACGGTTCAAGATGAAACTCCATGCGTACCTGTTAAATAAAAAATAGAATGAAACGATTCAAGACTCACAATAGAAATAACTTCAAATTTGTCGTTCAAAAATTCAAGGCAAAAGAGAAAGAACTGTAAACATAGGTGAAACTATTACTTCTCTTTTTCAAATTCGTAGAGGAGTGTATTCTTAA
This sequence comes from Fraxinus excelsior, assembly GCA_019097785.1. NCBI lineage: Eukaryota > Viridiplantae > Streptophyta > Magnoliopsida > Lamiales > Oleaceae > Fraxinus > Fraxinus excelsior. The sequence continues at coordinate 2,622,100 of CM032631.1, forward strand.
ATACATACCAATTATACAAGTTTCTAACTACTGTAAAATCTTTAAACAAGATATATTAGTAACACCCTCGTGCACAATGCACATAAACATGGGAGCCTTTTGACAAGCAAAGCAATCAAACACCAACACAGCAAATTGTAGCCGAGAAACCACACTCGAAGGGTCAATAGGCAAGGAAATAATTCTTTCAAGCTCTTGTTGGATAATGATAATGTAGAACCTAATCATACTGAAGACTTACCTCTTCACCACAGATATGCCTAATATTCCTGCATGCAAAAGGATATTAGGGGACCATTTTGTGTGTGCAAGAGAGGTGAAGAAAAACTGGTAGTCTTAATTTTTCATTATAGTGAAAACCTGCAGTGGTCGGGAAGCTTTATGTTAGGGCGAAAAAATGTTGATCTATGTGTGCTTTCTAGTTTTCTGGATGCTTTTCTCATTTGTTATCAAAATTAGGGATCATCACTCGATTCACAACAGTCATGAATTGTCATCTTAACTAGGTGTGAAAGTCATATTGATATTATAGAATGGTTCACCAATTCATAATTGCACATTTTGCACCATATGTAGAACTACACCAAAAACTGCTAACTAAAGCGTTTCACCGAAAATCAATTACGGTAACATACCACTATTCACTTCTTCATCCTTCACTTCATCACCTGATTTCCAGACAATATCTTTCAGCCCAGTTGAGAGGTTCTTGTAGAACTGCATGTTGAAAAATGTCAAAATTGAATTCATAAACACAGCTGATACTTCTTCGAATAAGAAACGTGGATAACATTATTCAATCTTTTTGTTCATATAAAAATGGCACTCTGGAGCCTTTCCAAGCATATGGTTTATCTTCCATGAGATAATATCTTTCTATGAAGTCCTGTACTGCACGATGGCACATTTGGATGGTGAGTTATTTCTATCCATCATAAAGTTTCTTTATTACCTTGTGAAATTCTAAGGTATCTCCTCCAGCCTTGCGAAGCTCGACCATATGAAGTGAAGGAGCCACCTCAAAAATCTGCAATAAAATATCAGTTAAAAACCCCGCAATATCAAAATATTTTCTGTTGTATGATGAGTAATTCACAAGCTTCATTATACGACATGCCTCTGTTGCAATGGATAGATGACCCTTGCGCCCAGTCTTCTCCCCATGAAGTTTCAACTGAGAAAGATGATACCCAAAACATCACAAGTGGAAAAGTTGCTCAAAATTTAAGAATCAAAAGCAATTGTTAAACACGCACTACAGAGAAAGGTGCAAAAGCTACGTTCTACTGTCCTACAAATAATATTCCAACTCAAATAAGAGAAATGTATGGTGAAATCATCGAAAAGTGCGTTGCTTGCCTTATAGTTGTTTTTCTTCACATCAAACCCCAAAGGCACCGCAGCTTGCTCAATTTTTGAGATTATCTCATTTGCAGGAGATTTGGATGTGAATCTCGTTTCTCTTCTAACGAGTCCCTGTCATCAGAGAAAATGTAGGGCATTCTCTTCAAATTCTCGAAATTGAGTTATTTGATCACTCCCATGTCAAATCTAAAAAACGCACCAATTGTTTTTCAAAGAGAGAACCAAGGTTGAGCCCCTGAGATTTGGAGATAAGCTCGAAGGCATTCATTGTCACTGGTGTGGTGGCGTGTTCCTCCCTCCTTTCCACGACAAGGTTAGGAGATTCCTGGATGCAAATGACAAAATAGCCAACTTACGTTCCATTGAAATAAGTAACCAAGGTGCATGATACGAAAAGCACTCCGGAATTTATATTAGGAGAGCATTACAGAGATACTAACCTTTGATTCATTAAAAATAGCATTAACATCATCAAGACTAACATCCTCGTGTTGAAAAACGGGTGGCTGATATCCTTTCTTGAACCAATCATTCTCAAGTACCTCGGCAATTGTGATACGCTGTTTCACATGACAAAATCATGCATGGCTTCCAAAGTTGTAATCGGTGTGACAACAAAAACAACCCAAATTTACTAAAATAGGTTGTCAGACAATTTTTTTATTAAAATATAAAGAAGTTTCTGAACTTTTTTTCATTTTTTGCTTTTCTCTTGTTCCTTTTTCTAGTACAAACATGTAATGCAGAGAGATGATAACTGATATGCTAAAAAAAATTGTCAACATACCGTCAATGGATTGGGATCCAAGATCTTCTTGATCAATTTCTTTGCACTGGAGGAAAACCAAGGAGGGCATGAAAACTCAGCCTTAAATATCTGCAATCATGTGAAAGCAAGATCAATTGAGGTTGACTCCAAAAAACACAAACAGCAAATAGTCGCACGTTTGATAAGAAATGTCATGCAACTGAAAACTTTATAGAGAAAAAATCTAGAAAAACAAGAAAGCAATATAGGCTTAGAATGCCCCCCTCTTCTTTTGGTCTCTTCAGTTTCTTTTACGGTTACCAGCACAAAAATAACAATATGCCTTTTAAAGAATCTGTCACATTTTTATTTGGTTCGAACCATTGTAATTTGTCAAAGCAGAAAAAAATAATATGTCTAACCCCAAATAATCAATTTTCTTTGACTGGGTTCTCAAATTTTACATAAGACTTCAGAGATCAGGCAAAATAAATTCGCTTCAAAAGCACACAATACAGAGAAATCTAAATTTTGAAAATGGTGAACATGAAAATGAAGACGTAAAAATTACCTTTTTGTATAATGCCACAAGGTTTGATTCTTCAAAAGGCAGATAGCCAGCCATAAGGACGAAAAGGATAACACCACATGACCAGAGATCTGCCTTAGCTCCATCATAACCTTTATTGTTGATCACCTGAATAATCAGCGAACCAAAAAGAGAGCATGAAAAGAATTATTCATAAAATAAAAATTACAGGATTTGTACCATGAGCTAATTATATACCTCAGGAGCAACATAATTTGGTGTTCCACATGTTGTGTGAAGTAACCCATCTTCCTACACAAACAAAATGAGAAATTGAGCTTGAAAAATCTCATGGATCTTTAGCTATGTTAATGTTACTATATCAACAAGATTATGATCAAGAAAAAGGTGCCCTAACTTTATTAATTAAGATTATCCATGTTCTACATGTTTTTTGGATCTATATACTTACTTTTGAGGAGCATTGATTGTCGAAATTGCTTTCGACACATACCAATAATCAAAACCACATGCCTTTTGGGACATTAATCGAATAGCATAAATTCTCTCAAAAGAAAGAAAATAAGCTGCAGTGCAAGTTCGTCCTTTTTTATTTACTCTGATTTTTCTCCTTACATTTTTGTTCTATAATGTAGTGGATGGAACCTACAAAATAACTTGTAATGTTTCTATAGAAAACTGTAAATGTCCTTGTGCGACAAACAGGAAATAAAAACAGAATGTGGAGTACAAAAGAATGACATGTTTTTCATGCTGTACAACAAACCGTCTACTAACCCGAACTTGCTGAGGTAGAGCACTCAATCCGAAGTCTGAAACTTTAAGAACTTCATTGGCATCCAACAATAAATTCTCTGGCTATAATTCATGAAAAGGAATGAAATTAAAACCAGTATTTTGTTCTCCCCCAAAATACATCAATTCCAAATTTCAATAAAAATAAAATAAAAAATTAAGAGAGCAACTAAAAATAAAGTTCCATCCTCACCTTCAGGTCTCTGTGGTAAACGCCTCTGCTGTGGCAGTAATCTACTGCATTGATGAGCTGCTGAAAATATTTTCTTGCTTCGTCTTCTTTCAGCCTGCCTTTAGTAGCCTGGCCTCAAAAAGTGATACCAAGTTTGCACTTTGTTCAAATATATCTAATTAGATTATCATAAGACAGAAGCAATCATAAACTTACAATTTTGTCAAAGAGTTCACCTCCAGTAACGAATTCCATAACAATATATATCTTCGTTTTGCTGGCCATAACCTAGATTATACCATATTCATCAGATATGAAACTATCAAACTTGCCAGCTAATATACAAGAAACGCATACAAAATCCACATCTCCAGGAACATCCGGCACTATATGCCTAATTGTTCCTCAAGAAGTTGGCTAAACAAGTTGAATTCCAACCTCATACATGCGGATGACATTTGGATGTCTGATTAATTTCATGGTGGAGATTTCCCGCTTAATCTGCAAGTTATAACAACATTAAGACACAATCAGAAATGTTTTTAAATATGTCATAAGTGGGGAAATAAGGAATCATAAGAACAGAAATACACCCAGGCAAATATGGAAAGTGCCCAAAATAAAAGACCTGTGAAACAAAACTTTTAAGAAAAACTCATATAAAATTCATCCCAGTGTGATCAGCTTATAATTGAGATTTAATGTAGCAGCGGTATGATATTTTACAGTCGCTTTTCCGCATCATCCATGGGTACATCAATATATGATAGCTCAATCTATCAAAATAAATTTCAATATAATCATTCTACACTACAGATCAATAAAATGGTAAGAAAAAAAAAACATCAGTGCATAAAATTGAAAAGTCAAAATGAAAATTCTTCAGTACATAAACAAAATCTAAAGCAAAACCCAAACACCAAAATAAGTAAAACCCATGAAATAAAAAAGCTGAACGTGATATAGAAACAAGAAAATAATTAATCCAACAGTACCTGGCCAATCATCTTGTGCTTAAGAACTTTTTCTTTATCAAGAATCTTGATGGCCACATTCTGACTTGTCTCGAGATTCCTTGCAAACTTCACTTTCGCAAATGACCCTTCGCCCAGCGTCCTACCCAGTTCATACCTCCCTACGCGCGTCCTCCCACTTCCGCCACTGCTACCGCCGCCTGATCTCGATGTCGTCGCCATGCACAAGCACTGTATCTCTCTCTTTGTATGTCAGGTGTATCGATTGATCAACACCGGTTATTCTCGTGGACTACGCCGATTTTCCAATACAAATCCCATCCATTATTTTCCTGTTTCTCTTCCCTCCACTTCCTCTATAGATAAAAAAGGTTTCTTTTCAATATTTTCTGGTTTCCTAGAGTCTAAAGCCTCTTCTTTTTGCAAGGCTGCCACACCTGAGACTTCGCCACATTCATCTTTCCTCTTTTCTTTTTTTTCTCAGAAAATTGCAAGTATAGAATAAAAAATTCAGATCAAGCAGTTTTAAAGATATTCAAGCCTACTACCACAGAAGAAAACACAAAAACTTTTTGAAACAGAAGAAAATAACAGAGATGCCATTGATAATGATTAAGAAACCGAAAAAACCTATGGGGTCCGTCTAAATATGGGATTTTAATTTAATGATTTCACATACTCTTTTGGTGGGGTGGGGTTGAGATGTGTCGGATTATCAAGGTTAATGAGATTGGATTCAAGATTTATGAAAAAGAGAAACTTGAAGATCGGCGAGATGAATGGGATTGGTAATGTTTATGGGTTGTAGACTTGCAATTTTATATGATTGTTTAATAATAATCAAAGAGGGAATAAAACTTATAAATATATGCTACGATGATTAAGGTTTCGATAATACGAAACAGTGTCCAACTGATGGAGATGGAGTTGGACCATGTGGGTGGGGTTTCAGTGTGGTAAGGTGTAAATATATCTCTGATGAGGCCTTTTTGGATCTTACAGTTGAAAACTTGAAACCGCAAAGTTCTGGTTTTGTTTTGTCAGCCGGCGGCACATGGCTACTTCATCAGATCATATTTTAATAAAATTTAATAAAAAGTAAAAAATATTTATTTAAAAAATGTGGATATAATAAAATATGTTATTAAAATTAATTATTTACTTTAATTTTAATAAAAATCTAAATTTTAAGTTCTATCAAACATAGGTTAGGCAAAACGATTTACAAAGCATTCCACCGCAACGAGCCAGTGACATAACTTAGGGTTAAAAATTCAAATAGTCATTGAATTTTGCACAATGTATTCTATTGATCATTAAATTTTAAAAGGTTTTCAGATGGTCATCGAACTTATCAAATGATTATTCATTTTGCCATTAAATTTTAAAAGTTTTTCGAATGATCACCAAACTAATCAAAGCATTATCATTAAACTTTAAAAGTTTTTTCAGATGGTGATCAAATTTATCAAATCGTTATCCCATCCACACAAAAATAACTTACATATGTAAATTTTGACGGAATTACTGATGTGACAAACAGAAACACTTATATGACACATTATTGTCGTTAATTGACAATAAAATTATTCAAAAATGCAATTAAAAGTGCAGTTAACTAGAAAAAAATGATAAACGAAAATATAGATAAATAAAGGGAAACATTCAAAGGTCAAAATTTAATATATTTTTATAAGCTCTTTAATAGATGAAATCGTGTTTTTGCTGATTTTCATCCACAAGCGATAATAATGTGCTATGTCAGCATTTTCGCTTGTCAGTTTGTCGAATTTTCTAAAGGTGACCATCTGGAAAAAAAAAATTAAGTTTAATAGCCGATAACATAATAATTTGATAAGTTCAATGACCATCTGAAAAACTTTTAAAGTTTAATGGCCATGAGATAACAATTTGATAAGTCTTGTGATCGTCTAAAAACTTTTAGAGTTTGATGACCGATAGAAAATATTGTGCAAAGTTGATCGATGATTTCAATTTTTAACCTTGTAATGTATGCAATTATTTAGAGGTGGAATATTTTTATTTGAAAATATTAATTTTGAGTGTATGTTTGGTAGAGTTTAAAGCTCGTGTTTGGTTTATTATTATAATAATGATGACGATGATGATGATGAAAATTTAGTCAAAATCATCAATTAATTTTAACTACACATTTCATGAAATGCATAACTTTTATCAAAATTTCAACCATTAATTTCATCAATTTTCTTAAAATTTACTAAAAATATGAATTTTAACAAAATCAAACGGGCACAAAACATGATTTAAATTTGTTGAATTCATTTTTTCTAATTATCCATATATTCCGTAGAATTCATGACTTATAAATACTTAAAACTTAAAAGTAATAATTTATGGTCTGTAGCCATTATTATCGTTCTCACATAAAGTGTGTGTGTGTAGTTCCAGCAAAAACTCTTGGAGCTTCAAAGCCTACCCCTCCGACCACAATGTCTTCCACGCCAAATTCCTCAATATATCTTGTATCGATAGTTGATTTGATCATTTGAGTAATGATCGACGACTCCTTTGTTGGTCTCGTCATTTTGGTGCATAAGGTCATGCTTGAGTGTCCAGATAATAAAATGTAGACAAAGACGTGATACGAGATCTATTGATAGCGAGATCTTTGAACTTTTTGAATCCATCATACTTACCTAATTCCTTTGAAATAAGCATGCCTCGATACTTATTCAAAGTGGAATCTTACAACGTTATTGGTAGGACCATCGTCCCATGATTTGAATATATTTATAAATATTTATTGAAAGGCAAATTACTTTCTATCCACGCACCATTTATTTTTAGGAAAATACCATTGTATACTCTTTCATCGACATAACTGTTGATATTGTCGGTGTTGCTAAGTGTTGATTATGTTAAAAATTTGTATAATATTGTCAGTGTTGCTAAGTGTTGACAGAATTACTGATGTGACAAACAGAAACACTTATATGACACATTATTGTCGTTAATTGACAATAAAATTATTCAAAAATGCAATTAAAAGTGCAGTTAACTAGAAAAAAATGATAAATGAAAATATAGATGAATAAACGGAAACATTCAAAGGTCAAAATTTAATATATTTTTATAAGCACTTTAATAGATGAAATCGTGTTTTTGCTGATTTTCATCCACAAGCGATAATAATGTGCTATGTCAGCATTTTCGCTTGTCAGTTTGTCGAATTTTCTAAAGGTGACCATCTGAAAAAATTTAAAGTGTAATAGCCCATAACATAATAATTTGATAAGTTCAATGACCATCTAAAAAACTTTCGGTCGCGCTACGCGTACATAATCCTTCACCGAATCTTTTACCGAATTGACAAGTGGCGGCCCCCTATTAGGGGGCGTCCGGGCCCACGGACACCCCCCCAATAGGGGGCCGCCACTTGTCAATTCGGTAAAAGATTCGGTGAAGGATTATGTACGAATAGATTAATCCAAAAACTTTTAAGTTTAATGGCTATGAGATAACAATTTGACAAGTCTTATGATCATCTAAAAACTTCTAGAGTTTGATGACCAATAGAAAATATTGTGCAAAGTTGATCGACGATTTCAATTTTTAACCCTGTAATGTATGCAGTTATTTAGAGGTAGAATATTTTTATTTTAAAATATTAAAATTGAGTGTATGTTTGGTAGAGTTTAAGGCTCGTGTTTGGTTTATTATTATAATGATGATGATGATGATGAAAATTTAGTCAAAATCATCAATTAATTTTAACTACACATTTCATGAAATGCATAACTTGTTGAATTCATTTTTTCTAATTATCCATATATTCCGTAGAGTTCATGACTTATAAATACTTAAAACTTAAAAGTAATAATTTATGGTCTTTAGCCGTTATCATCGTTATCACATAAAGTGTGTGTGTAGTTCCAACAAAAACTCTTGGAGCTTCAAAGTCTACCCCTCCCACCACAATGTCTTCACGCCAAATTTCTCAATATATCTTGTATCGATAGTTGATTTGATCATTTGATCGACGACTCCTTTATTGGTCTCGTCATTTTGGTGCATAAGGTTATGCTTGAGTGTCCACATAATAATATGTAGACAAGGACGTGATATGAGATATATTGATAGCGAGATCTTTGAACTTTTTGAATCCATCATACTTACCTAATTCCTTTGAAATAAGCATGCCTCGATACTTATTCAAAGTGGAATCTTACAACTTTATTGCTAGGACCATCGTCCCACGATTTGAATATATTTAACAAATATTTATTGAAAGGCAAATTACTTTCTATCCATGCACCATTTACTTTTAGGAAAATACCATTGTATACTCTCTCATCGACATAATTGTTGATATTGTTAGTGCTGCTAAGTGTTGATTAGGTGAAAAATTGTATAATATTTAAATTGTTCGATAATGTATTGTCACGTAGCAAAATGTGAAAAATTATAAAAAATAATACACATGTAGCATGATTGTAATTTCTATCCTCGCATGTGCTAACAAAAAGGTACTTGCCCATCCCACATGCAGTAGGTCAACGACTATAATTAATAATTGTACTCGATATTGCTGTAGATTGCATTACATAAGTTCTTATTTTGAACCTGTTTTTTAAAATCTATTTTTAATCATAATTTTTTTAATAAAATAATTTTATACCTGAATTTATTTTATTTTTATTTTTAATTGTACGTTTTCTGAAAATTAAGATGGGGCTTAAACATAGTGTAACCAGACCTAGACAATTTATTTTATTCCTTTTGGCTGTTATTTATTGCAGTCATCAATAGTTAGCAATCTTTCCCTTTCTCAATTCTGCAGGGCTAGGCTTTGACCACAAACCCATTACCCTCCATTTTCGATGATTCAAGTTGCGGCCCTACGACTACCTCTCAACCAAGCTTTCAATTTTATCTTTTATTTTAATCATTAAACTTTTAATTATTTATTTTTCTCATTTTGTTTAATAAAATGAAAGAAAAATTGCAGCTACAGTTTCAAATCTTTCAAATTATTGCAGATTGTGTCAAAATCTTTCATTTTTGCAGCTAAGGTCCCAAACCTTTAACGACGATGGCAGTTAGAGGACATTATGATGGAATTCGTTCATTCTTCCGTCAATTGACCAAGAAATTAAAATTTTAACTTATTCTGACCAATTAAGTGAAGATTAAAATGACCAAATTACTATTCCCTCAACTATTTTACCCTTCATTTAATTGGTCAGAATAAGTTCGAATTTTAATTTTTTTCATTTAATTGAGGGAGGAATGGAGGGATTCCATCTTCATGTCCTCCAACTACCATCATCATTAAAGGTTTGGGACCTCGGCTACAAAAATGAAAGATTTTGGTATATTCTACAATAATTTGAAAGGTTTGACTTTTGAGAGCTCAGCTGCAATTCTCCTAAAATAAATGGAAAAGGGCCATGAACTTAAAGAACGTTTTGGATAACAATAATTTTGTGCATGACATTAATGATCTGTTTGGCATCCATTGTTTGTTATTATAATTTTTGAAATAGTATTTTTTTTTGGAAAAATATGTGGTTGGAAAAAAGAGAAAAAAAATGTACTCCCTCTGTTCCAATTATATAGGCTGTGTTTTCTCTTTCTCTTGTCCCAAGTATATAAGCATGTTTCCTAATTTAGAATATTTTGTTATGTTCCTTTACTAATATAACCTTATTAAATTTTTTTCACTTAATATGCCAATTTCTTGAAATTATCCAAATACCAGTGTTCTAAAAGACGTGGCCAAAACGCCAAGCCAAGTATGTTAGCTTCTTAATTAGCAATCAACAACCGCTAAAGCGCGCCTTACCTTTTTTTTTTACAATTATTTGAAGTTAAAAATTATTAAATACTAATCTTTTCAGTTTGCCCTAATTTAAAATCAAAACAACCATTTGAACTCAAAAGTCAAGTGACCAATGTGAAGTATTAAATTATTAATTGAGTTACATTTTATTTACTGATAAGTGATGAATAATTACTTGAATATGCATTGCTATAAATTATTTAAATTTGAAACTTCTATTTTTGTTGGAAACTTTGAAAAAAATGTATAAAGTTATCATAAATCTGTTTTAAATGTTTAGTAAATATTATTTTTAATTGATTAAAAATTAAAATAATATTAAAATAAGAAAACGTTTTTTTACGCATATGCCTCGCCTAGCACATAGTTCGGCCTCCACGCATCGCCACGTATTATGTCTTTTAGAACCTTGACAAATACACACATTTCTCACTTCTTAAAAACATGAAACAACTCTCATTTCTTCTTATTCTTTATTAATTCCAACAATAATTTAATTTTACATACTGAAAATTAAATAGGGTAAATTATGAAAGATTTTGATAAAAATTAATTTTCCAATAACATTAAAGAAACTTTCTTAATCTGTGTGGAAAATGAAACAAGCTTATATAATTGGAACGGGGGAATATTAATTTCCATTGGAGGCCAAACGGGACTGAGTAACAAGATAGGATAAAGAAGTGTAGTTTGAAATTAATATCACGTGACATCATTCTGAAACATTTTACATCATTTTGTTTTTAGTATAATTTGTTTGGTACTGCTAAAATTATAAATTAAGCCCCTGTTTGAGCCACCTTTTTTGAAAATGAGAATGAAAAATATAGCCGTTATTGGGGCCCACACAAGAGATAGAGAATTTGAATTTAAATGTTGATGTGATGGATAACGGTCATATTTTTCATTTTAGTAAGAAAAAAAGGTGGCTCAAACAGGACCTAAGTCTTTTTGAGCCGATTTTTTTGGTTAAAAATACATTTGAAATAGTAAATTGATAAAAAAAAAATGTGTGGTTAAAAATAAGGAAAAAATTTAAATTTATATGTAATATTATTTTATTGAAAAATGTGTGATTGAAAATGAGAGAGATCAAACAAGTGCTAAGTAACAAGTCCTATAATATGTTGTGCATTCATTGAATGAGTGGACAAAAAGTGTGTGCAATCAATTTAAAATATAATTTAGCTCTTGATTGAACTCCATTTTAGTGATTTTTTAAAGGTATTTTAAAATAGTCATCTGTTGAATAACGTATAGTTAAAAAATGAGGAAAAGGTTTTGAATTTACGTGTAATATTATTGTATTGAGAATGTATGGTTGAAAAGAAGAAAATGCATTAATTTTAAAATGGAGTTCCAATAAAAGCTGTCAAAATATCAAATATAATAATAATTAAATGAAAAATTCACTATGAAAATGTAATTAACATATCAGGAGTTAAGTAGCTTTTCTTAGAAAGATCGACACTTTAAAACAAAACTTCAAAACTCAACATTTTTATCGTCGAACGAGAATTGATTCATTTAGAGCTTAATATAAGTAGCAAGATTTTATATATCGATATTTTCAAGCATCAACAACTTTTTTTTTTTGACGTAGAAATCCGTAGCCGTTACTCGTGAGTGTGCACTGGGTAAACCCCGCTCAATGTGCAATAGCCCGCAAACCACACATGAGAAATAAACCGCACTAGGCAAACCCGGTACGATGGGCAAATACCAACTGGTCCAAGGTTTTTTTTAATACCTTTTATTAATTTATGACATAAATCTTTTGTCTTTACTCACATATTTCACATTATAAAAAACAATAATAGTGAATATATTAGTGGCCTTATCCACCCCACCCACGTTACTCTAATAATTGAAAATGCTCTTTTAATATATATATATATATATAGTAATAATCTCTTAAGCATCATGCTTAGTTTATGCTAACTGCTAAGCACCGTACTTAGATGGCACATTAGTAGATAATTTTTTTGCCACCTAAACACGGTGCTTAAGAGATTAAATCCATATATATATATATATATAGTTTTTTTGAACCCTATTATTCAGTAATATATTTTTTTTCGAATTCATTTTCAATCACATATTCATCCGAAAAACAACCATTTCAAATTCTATTCTTTTCCAAATGATGGAATTTAAGCAAAGGCATAATATACTTGACTAACAATACTTGACACGGTAAAATAAAATAAAATCCTCAAGGCATGCTTAATGCCGTTAATATTGACTTAACACAATTATTAACTTAAAATATAAATTGAAGTCCAAATTCAATGACGTAGAAGAGAGATGAAATTCCTTGATTCTCTTTTAAAAAATCAAAAATCAAAAATCAAATGAGGTAAATTTTCAGGTTGCGTTGATAAAATATTTCCTGGGCGAACACTTTAGTCGCTTTATAAGACTTAGCCTTGAGGCACAAGTCTCACAAATGACATTTAGCCTTTGTTTGCTACCATTTTTTAGCTGTAGAAAATGAATTTTGTGACCATTGGAACAGTAACTTCAAGAATAATGTGATATGGAAGTCAACAATTTCGACAAAGTGGGGCCCTGCAACGGTATTATTTTTTTAAAAATGGAGAGAAATTGAATTGTAAGGCGTCACTTTGCCGGAATTGTTGACTTCCATCTCACATTATTCTTGAAGTTGCTTCTCCAACGATTACAAAATTTATTTTCTACAACTAAAAAATGAGCAGCAAATAGAGGCTTAAGGCATAAGTTTTGAGACCTTCTATGAAAGGGTCATATGAGATGGTACTCAAAGCGTAGGCCTCAAAAGGTTTTCCTTGATGCTCTATGTCTACCTTTTCCTCTTTCCTCACTCTCCACATATACATGGGTACATATATAAGAATAATGTTGAGGATGTGTTTGGTTCTAATTAAAATCTAATTAAGATTGAAAATATAGTCGTTATTAGGTCTCACTCGTCTAATAAAAGTTAACAATAACGACTAGTTTTTCAATTTTAATCTCTACTAAACTCACTCTAAGTGTACACCATTTGGTTTATATCTTTGTGTACGTTCCATTGAAAATCAAAAAGTGATGGACAGGAAAGTGTGTTTTTTTTCAAAATTATTCAATCATGTGTCGTCACATCACATAATGTAAAAAAGATGTACATGTACCATGATTGCATAAACAAACATATATCCTTCCCTTCATCTCTTCTTTTTGGGTTAAGTTAGAGCGTACTGCCTTAATCCTTTGTCCGTTTTCCACAAACCTTCAATAGAGTAGGTCTAACGACCTTAATGGTGATTCTCCGGTCATCCTTTAGACTAAGGTAATATGCCACATACGGAGTTTTGCTAAGTGGGAGTATGAAACTGGCTATGAATAGATTGGGATTAGTTCCAATGGAATAAGAACTTAACAAGCATGAATACAGACTATGAGCTATGCTCATATCAAGCACCCGCACCCTTGTTTATAGATGCTCAGTTCATTTAATTTTTATCATTTCCGTAACGCGTGTTAGCTTGGGATGTTCACACACGTATCTTATCAGTGAAAAAACACTTCTAGAAAATTAAGCGAGATTATCGTTATTAGAGCCTCGTGCGCACACTTGCTGGCTCGTTGCATATTTTTGGTCTTTGTTATTGATCTCATTAGTAGGGATTAAGGCATAATCCATAACAATATGATCATCGAGTTACATCTATGCAATGTGGAAATATTTCATTGCTATCGATATTTATGTGGTCTTTACAAGTCTTGGCTCTTTACCCAGCTTCTTTGACACCCATAAATCAGAAGGGCAAAATTTTTAGACCAGCTGAACAAAAAATAGATAATGACTGGACTTGTAGGGTGGCTGAATCTTGAGGATAAGCCCCAAAAGTTGGCCTTTATTCGCTAAACACAAACAAATGCTTCTCAACTTTCTTCAGAACATGCTTAGATTTGGTTGTGTTCAATGATGAAGCGGCAGTGCAAGATGATGATTGAAGTAAATTCTTACAAGACACAGAAAGAAAATCATGTGTACTAGCTTCTGTCAAGATTTGGGGTTCCATCTTAAAAGGTCAACCTTGTTAAGAGGAGTAACACAAACTCTTATAAATTGGTCTCTATTTTCATTTTTATTCGATGTGGAATTTAATCCCTTAATATGCCCCTGTAAGAAGGTGGCTCGTTTGAACAGACAAATCTTGAAATTCGGGTGCTCAATTTTTTTGAGTTTTGATCGGATCGAATTGCTCGTTGGAGCTTCATGAACTTTGATATTCCATCTTTAAAAAGCAACCTTATTAAGAAGATTAGTCCAAACTCTTATAAATTGATCTATGTTTTCATCTTTATTCGATGTGAGATTTTATCTCTTAACAACTTCCTCTTCGCGAATTGTTTCTAACATCCTTGATGCTCGTTGCATCAAAAGTCGCGAATTGTGATGGTGCTTCTTTGGTAATATATCTAGTAATGCAAGCATATGGCATATTTTCTTCCACTGTTGAGTGATTAATAGGCTGGATTAGACATTGGGGTGTGTGTGAAGGAGAAGATGAGGCATATAGACTCGTTAAAAATTACAGGGCTAAGATTGACTTAAATTCGACACATTGAATGAAATTATGAATGTATGCCTCTGGCTTAAACTGGTTTGGTAGTCCTAATCAAAAGTTTTTATCATTTTAAGCCATTTGTTTTGTTTCCTACCTTTGGTATTTATACGCAGATAACAATGTTTGCTAGTTACACAAATGAGTTAACCTTATCAGTAGGACTGTAGAGAAGATTAAAATGAGAAAACTGTGTTATTGGTGCATATAATGCTGCGTGTCTGTGTTTGGGTAGATGATAATTTGCTTTTTGTTGGCATTGAAAGCTTTGAATTTGCACTTTTTGGACAAAACTAGAAGCTGCCTTTAAATTTCAATTGAAAATTGATACTGTGCAAACATGGACTCTGTTCGGGTGGTCCATGGTGAGTCACAATCCCCCTTTTCTATAGGCTTCAGTCAGTCCGACCCATGCAGAAAAGTGCAAAGGCCTGGGCACAGTAAGACCGCAGACACAACACGGCTCTCAATATGGAAGAGCACCCGTTTAAACTCCTAATTAATTGAACAGTTTTTGTTCTCTGCAAGACTTCCACACTCAGCTCTATGCTATCTACATTCAATAATATTTTGTTTGGTTCATTTGCCTCTGATATCTATTGTATGAATGAATTGAAAGGGCAAGAGTGACCCTTGAACATCTGAATAGAAAAGCTTGGTATTCTTCGAGAAAAATGATGAATTTGATGTGATTAATCTTCGTAAGTATTTCATCGTCCCCTGTTTATCATTTTCGGGCTTCTTTTAATGTTATGGTCAAGACTCTTATAGTTGTAACTTGCATATTTGTGGTGTGGAAATGTGTCATCTCTCCTCATTCGTTGCATCAGTATTTACTTCTGATTTGAGTGCTTGATGAGACTTTTTCGACTAAAGACATTAAACATATTTCCAGAAGTGTAGACTAAAAATGTTTTGATTGATGCAGGAGTTCTCTCACTCCCAACACCAATACCTGTAAGAAGCATATCCACTTCAAATTGGTCGAGAAAGCAGATTATGTTGGGTTTATGAATTTGTCATGTGGGCTATGTATGTAATTAATTGTGTATAAGGTTTTTTCTTAAAATTGAGCTCAATTAAAGTGACCTAATAAAAAATTAAATTGTCAGGCTTAAAGCATCTAAATGAAGTATGGGCCAAATTATATATATGTAGAGACCGGATGATGAGAGACCAAATATATATGAAAACTATAAATAGGGTCATGGTCATTAATTCATATGTAATTTTTCATTTCTTTGTGTTATCTCATCAATACAAGAATACAAGAGAAAACATATTAAAGAGGAAGATTCAAAACAAACAATCAAGAACAATGATTAAAAAAACCAAGAATCAAGAAGAAAGATTGAAGCAATTGAAGAACAAGATAATCAAGATTATAGAGTAAGAAACAAAAATCAAGATAAAAAACTTAAGAACCAAAAGAGTCAATAATCAAGATTCAAGATCCGGAATCAAGATTTAGAATTAAAGAATTATTTCCAAAGAACTAAGGTATGTTCCGCATTATTAATTTTTTTGGTGATTTGAAATGGAAGATCTGACAATTAAACAATTTAGGTTTCTAGTTTTATAAAGTTTAAAGTTTCATGAAATTTCAACATATCACTTTTCCATATCGTGTGTCCGACCCCACAAATCACATGCGCCAGAAAATGTTTGATGTTAAAAGGAAGGATGGTTATATGCAAAATATTGTAACCTCTTTTTCTTGAACTGATCCAAAACAGAGCCTCTCTCTAGTAGCCTTTTCTTTATGGCATGAACAGTGGCACTTCAGGGGAAGACATGTCTGGGTATTAGGATATTTGGCCAAGCTTATTTTCCCAGTAAGGGAATGGTTAGTGTGGAAACAAGAATGAAAAAAAGGTAAGAATCAGCTACTTATAAGCTTAACCAAACATGCTCAATTCTCACCTTGGAATCAATTCACTAGGATGCGAGGTATTTATCGAAGTGTCACGTTTAAGTATCAGGTGTGCCGTTTCAACTGGGTTAACTGATTAAAAGCTGATGAATTGATTGAACTGAAAAAGTGAAATTCTGGGTTCATCTGTCAGTGGTCCGCAAGAAAATGCTGTATCGATTCTTGATGGATTTAGTATCACCTAATGGAAAGAGACGCATCCAATAATTCCAAACGTGAAATTTAATTCGTAAAGAAATTTACGCATGTAACATTTTCAATGTTTCTTTATCCGAAATTTGTCATCTTTAATAGAAGTTAACTTGGTAACTGTTAAAGTTTATTCATTTGTAAGCTTAATTAATTATATGACACGAGTTTCATTTGCTATAAATATGAAGCACAAGTGCACGGGTCGACCAACCATTTTTTCTTCAGTAATTTTCACTGGACAAAGAATGGAAGCCAATGTTTTAGCCCTTGCGATGTCTTCAAGCAAAATCCCTCGAGCTAAGGAGACTCGACCCTGGGGAACTTCACCCGGCTGGACTCCATTCTCGGCAGTTGCACCAGCTCCCTATCTCCATGTATCGAGCTCCAACGTCAGGTATCCCTCGAAACAATACATGAAGAAATTGCAGACGACAAGCTTGTTGAGTCGTCTAATACTTGTAAACCAGACATTTCAGAAGTATACCTCCAGACATCCAAATATGTTTCTTCTTTTTCCACGACTTCTAAACAACGTGATTTCTGGAAATTATGTTGAGCTACATTTTAGTTAGGGATAATTATGTAATTGTACAGCTCATATTTCTCATGTCTTATGCGTGATTCATCACCTACAATGTATAAATACATGTTGTAAATATCTTGGAAGATAAGAAAATATTGTAACTGATTTTCCCGCCAATTCTCTCCTTCATCACTCTAGAATTCTCTTCATCTCTACATGGTATCAGAGCATAATTGAAGCTTCCGTGAAATGGCAGATGACTCTGGTATTGGAGTAAATCTTCACAATCAATATGAACATACCAATGCTGCTGGTGATTCGGTGATTGGAGAAATGACAGCGGAAGATACCAATTCTGTTCTAAACCGATTGGTTACTGATCCAACCAGTCCATATTACTACACTATGGAGATAACACAGGAATGCATATTATTTCTGTAATTCTTACGGATGATAATTACTCGACATGGAGTAGAGCTGTCGTAATGGCTCTTAGTGTCAAGAATAAAGAAGGCTTCATTGATGGAACCATTGAAAAACCGTACAAGGATGATCCTATATTCGGTATTTGGAGGAGATGTAATCATGTTGTTTCCTCTTGGATTATTAACTCTATTCCAAAAGAGCTATATCCGAGTGTTGTTCATAAGGATTCTGCCAGAGAGATCTGGATCGAACTTCGAGATAGGTACAGTCAAGGAAATTTCACACGGATCTATGAACTGAAGAAGCAGATCGCCTCAATTTCACAAGAGAATGGCTCGGTTAGTTCATACTTTAATAGATTCAGAGGACTTTGGGAAGAGTTGGACAATTATAGACCAGAAGCTAACAGCACTTGTTACAAACATGAAGATCAAGTGATGCAATTCTTAATGGGGCTAGATGATCAATTTACAGCTGTTAGAAGTCAAGTGCTTATGATGGATCCATTACTGTCTTTAAATAAGGTGTTTGCTCTCATCCTACAGGATGAAAGACAGAAGGATGTCATTGCTAAGAAGCAGCAACATTACGAAGCTGCAGCATTTGCTGGAAAAATGATGAGTGGATCTTTTGGAAACCAGAGAAATAACTGGTCTAATCAATTCCAGAGAAAGGACAAACCTATATGCAATCACTGTGGTATGCCTGGGCATCTTAAGAGTAAATGTTATAAGATAATAGGCTATCCACCAGGACATCGCTTTGCCAAACGGAAGATACCAGTTGCTAATGCTGTTACTCAGATTCCTGTTAATAACAGAGCTGAGAGTATTAACCCTCTGCCAAATATGATTATTACTCCAGATCAGTATCAGCAGCTTTTAGCCATGTTAGTGCCACAATTGAAGACTCAACTATCTACTAACAATGCTAAACCACAAGAGTTACCACTTGTATCATCAGCTATCTCTGAAACTTCAGCTTTTTCAGGTAAATATGTTAATAATCGTGTTGCTGCAACTGAAGTTAAATGGATCCTTGACACTGGAGCGTCAGAACATATGGTGTATTCTGTTAAATACTTGACAAATGTCACAACCAAATCAAGTGCCTCTGTTAGATTGCCCAATGGTGATCATGTTGCTGTGACAAGTATTGGCACAGTTAAATTGTCTGATGAATTGATGTTGACAAATGTGCTTGTCGTGCCATCTTTCACATTCAATCTCATTTCAGTCAGTAATTTGGTTGCCAAACATAATTGTTTTATGATTTTTATGGATAACTCTTGTCTTATACATGATCTTTCAACATGGAAGACGATTGGGGAAGGCAAACTTGAGGATGGCCTATTTCACTTTCAATTTCCTAAACCTTCTGATCATCAGTCCAGTGGAATGCCTCTCACCAAACCTCATCAAACCTATGTCAAACCTGTTGCCACTCTAGTTACCAGATGCCATTCTATGTCTGATTTTCATTGTAATAAAGCTTTTAATGTTTCTTGTAATCCTTCTAGAAATAGCAATACCAATATCAACTGTCAAATTGATGTATGGCACTATCGTTTAGGTCATGTACCTATATCAAAACTATCTGTTTTACATAAATGTTTTCCCACTATCAAATTCAATAAATCTTTACATTGTTCCATTTGTCCATTGGCTAAGCAGCACAGACTTTCCTTTCCTTACAGTGAAACACGTGCATCAAAACCTTTTGACATCATCCATTGCGACATATGGGGACCCTATTCTGTTTCCTCTTTGAATGGATCTCAGTATTTCCTTACCATTGTGGATGACCATACTAGAATGACTTGGACTTATCTTATGAAAAACAAATCCCAAACCAGACCTATACTCCAGTCATTCTATTCCCTAATGCCAAATATGATTATTACTCCAGATCAGTATCAGCAGCTTTTAGCCATGTTAGTGCCACAATTGAAGACTCAACTATCTACTAACAATGCTAAACCACAAGAGTTACCACTTGTATCATCAGCTATCTCTGAAACTTCAGCTTTTTCAGGTAAATATGTTAATAATCATGTTGCTGCAACTGAAGTTAAATGGATCCTTGATACTGGAGCGTCAGAACATATGGTATGTTCTGTTAAATATTTGACAAATGTCACGGCCAAATCAAGTGCCTCTGTTAGATTGCCCAATGGTGATCATGTTGCTGTGACAAGTATTGGCACAGTTAAATTGTCAGATGAATTGATGTTGACAAATGTGCTTGTCGTGCTATCTTTCACATTCAATCTCATTTCAGTCAGTAATTTGGTTGCCAAACATAATTGTTTTGTGATTTTTATGGATAACTCTTGTCTTATACATGATCTTTCAACATGGAAGACGATTGGGGAAGGCAAACTTGAGGATGGCCTATTTCACTTTCAATATCCTAAACCTTCTGATCATCAGTCCAGTGGAATGCCTCTTCCCAAACCTCATCAAACTTATGTCAAACCTGCTGCCACTCTAGTTACCAGATGCCATTCTATGTCTGATTTTCATTGTAATAAAGCTTTTAATGTTTCTTGTAATCCTTCTAGAAATAGCAATACCAATATCAACAGTCAAATTGATGTATGGCACTATCGTTTGGGTCATGTACCTATATCAAAACTATCTGTTTTACATAAATGTTTTCCCACTATCAAATTCAATAAATCTTTACATTGTTCCATTTGTCCATTGGCTAAGCAGCACAGACTTTCTTTTCCTTACAGTGAAACACGTGCATCAAAACCTTTTGACATCATCCATTGCGACATATGGAGACCCTATTCTGTTTCCTCTTTGAATGGATCTCAGTATTTCCTTACCATTGTGGATGACCATACTAGAATGACTTGGACTTATCTTATGAAAAACAAATCCCAAACCAAACCTATACTCCAGTCATTCTATTCCCTAATTCAAACACATTTTCAAAGCAACATAAAGATCTTAAGATCTGATAATGGATCGGAATTCTCTATGACTGATTTCTTTAGCTCCAAGGGTATTCTTCATCAAGTTAGTTGCGTTGAAACCCCACAGCAAAACGGTGTTGTCGAAAGGAAACACCAGCATATTTTAAACATTGCTCGAGCTATCAAGTTTCAAGCCAACCTACCTCATCAATTCTGGGGAGATTGTGTCCTAACAGCCACCCATCTCATAAATAGAACTCCTACCTCCATTCTCAATGATAAAACACCTTATGAAATGCTTTACCATGTTACTCCATCATACAGTTACCTCAAGGTATTTGGCTGTATCTGTTATGCTGCTACATTGAAAATAAACAGAACCAAATTTGACCCTCGTGCCTCACCTTGCATATTTCTGGGTTACCCTTATGGTATGAAGGCTTACAGATTATATAATCTTCATAGCAACACCTCTTTCACTTCAAGAGATGTTCTCTTTTATGAGAATATTTTTCCATTTCATCATCCTTCATTCCTTCAATCTTTATCCGGACCAGACTGCACTTCACAGTCTTTTCAGCCTCTATTTGCTCCTCAGCGTTCTTCAAATTTTGATCCTCCTCTTTCATCTCCAGACTCTCTCTCAACCGGTAATCCCATATCTCATTCGCCTACTGATAATAACATAGCATCCTTTCCTTCTGATTCTCCTTCACCTACTGATATTCATACACCCATAGTGTCATCCCCAACTCCTTCATTACCTATTCGAAAATCACAAAGATCTATAAGACCCCCTTCGTATCTTCTGGATTACCATTGCAACCTGGCTTCTCAAGTGCCTAACCCTCAATTGATTTCTATGGAGAAAGGTCTTGCAAGAGTTAAGAAATATCCTATATCTGATTACTTAGATTACAATCAGTTATCTGCTGCACATAGGAAGTATTCCTTGGCACTATCCACTGTTTTTGAGCCTCAGTCTTACAATGAAGCATCAGAATATCCCGAATGGTGTCAAGCTATGGAGTTGGAATATCAGGCATTGGTTTCCACTCATACTTGGGATGTGGTTAAGCTTCCTGCCAATAAGAAACCAGTGGCATGTAAATGGGTATTCAAGGTTAAAATTAAGGCAGATGGGACTGAGGAAAGAAAGAAGGCACGTTTGGTTGCTAAAGGTTTTACACAAAAGGCTGGATTGGACTATGAGGAGACTTTTTCTCCAGTGGCTAAATTGGTAACTATCAAGACAGTTTTAGCTGTAGCAGCCCAATTACAGTGGCACCTCCATCAGCTGGATATCAGTAATGCCTTTCTACATGGCGATTTGAACGAAAAGGTCTACATGATGATGCCACCAGGGTATGAGCAGCAGGGGGAGAATGGAACACAGTTGGTTTGCAAATTGAATAAGTCTATCTATGGACTTAAACAGGCATCGAGACAGTGGAATGCCAAACTCACCTCGTACATTTTATCACAGGGGTTTAAACAATCGAAGGCAGATTACTCATTATTTTGCAAACAAAGTGGCTGCTCAGTTACCATACTATTAGTATATGTAGATGATATAATCATTGGTGGGAATGATTTAATATACATTGATCAGTTTAAGAGAGAGTTAAATGATCAATTCAAGCGAAGGGATTTAGGACTTCTTAAGTACTTTCTTGGACTTGAAGTTGCCAGAACCTCAAAAGGCATTTCTATATGCCAAAGAAGATACGCATTGGAAGTTCTATCAGATGCAGGCTACTTAGGGGCTAAACCAGCAGCTAATCCTCTGGCACACAATCTGAAGTTAAGCAAGGATGAAGGAGAAAACATTTCAGATGCAAGTAAATATAGAAGATTGGTGGGTAGAATTCTATATTTGACCATAACGAGGCCTGACCTATCTTATGCAGTTCAGTTACTTAGTCAATTTTTGCAACCTCATATGGATGATGCATATCATGTTCTGAGATACTTGAAAGGAACATCAGGACAAGGGCTGTTTTTCAAAAGTAAGATGGATCTGCATCTTAAAGGTTATTGCGATGCAGACTGGGCTGCTTGCTGTGATACCAGACGATCTGTCACAGGGTATTGTATATTTCTTGGCGATTCCTTGATATCATGGAAGTCTAAAAAGCAACATAATGTATCAAGGTCTTCAGCTGAAGCTGAATATAGGTCCATGGCTGCTGCTGTGTGTGAATTGAGTTGGCTAAAGAACCTGCTACATGATTTGGGTATCGAACAATCGAAGGCAGCTTTGCTGTTCTGTGACAATCAATCTGCAATTCACATAGCCAATAATCCCGTATTCCATGAAAGAACTAAACATATCGAAATAGATTGCCATTTGGTTAGGGACAAGGTTCAGTCAGATGAAGTAAAAATGCTATACATTGCCTCTCAAAACCAAGTTGCTGATATATTGACAAAGGCCTCAGGAGGAATCAAATTCAAATCTCTATTACTCAAGATGGGAGT
Source organism: Fraxinus excelsior (assembly GCA_019097785.1). Taxonomy (NCBI): domain Eukaryota; kingdom Viridiplantae; phylum Streptophyta; class Magnoliopsida; order Lamiales; family Oleaceae; genus Fraxinus; species Fraxinus excelsior. The sequence continues at coordinate 2,645,604 of CM032631.1, forward strand.
ATTGAATATATACTCATCATCTTGAGGGGGAGTGTTGAGCTACATTTTAGTTAGGGATAATTATGTAATTGTACAGCTCATATTTCTCATGTCTTATGCGTGATTCATCACCTACAATGTATAAATACATGTTGTAAATATCTTGGAAGATAAGAAAATATTGTAACTGATTTTCCCGCCAATTCTCTCCTTCATCACTCTAGAATTCTCTTCATCTCTACAAATTATGCAAGCGAAGTCTTCCTCGTTTAACTGTTATTCGATGTACTTAGATTGCTGCTGTTGAAGTACAAAGCCTATGTTTATTATGAAGCTGTTACATCAATGCAGTTTGTCTATATTCATTAATTGAGTATTTTATATTTTCAGGTTAAATGTTTTAAAAAAACTGAATTTTGAGTCGCGTCATGAAAATCTTATCGAACTTTTAAATGTTACTGAAATGTGATTGAGCTTTGTCAAAACGTTCTCCCATTCATCACTTGTAAGGATTCCATTTGTTGACTTAGACAGGCTTTCAGCAATATTTTAAAGTTCCGTTCAAGCCAACACATAGAATCTTGATGAGCGATGAATGGAGAGCATTTCACCAGAGTTTAGTAATGTTTCAATAACATTTTAAAGCCACTCAAAATTTAATTATTTCGGAAACAGTTGAGCCTTATATTTACCATCTAATCTTCACAGATTCAAAGATCTGAGTAACTACAAATATTTATTTTAATAGGATGTCTGCCGTCCAAGTAGGGGTGGGCGTGGGTTGGGTTGGGTCGGTTTTTGTCCCAACCCAAACCCAACCCAACATTGTCGGTTTGTTAGAAATTCAACCCAACCCAACCCATGTAAATGTTGAAACCCAACCCAACCCAACCCAATTATGTGTCGGTCGGGTTGGGTTGGGTTGGTCGGTTTGAGAAAAATTTATTACACAAAAATTAAAATCATCCATTTTTTTGATGTAAAATAACATTAATATAACCGTTAGCCATCCAATGTTAATAAACTTGAAAAATAAAATAGTACAATCCAATGATATGTTCATTAGTAACTTTTACAAAAAAAATACTATCTCATTTTCAAAAAAATTTATTCACAAAGACGAGTTTGACTATTTATTCACGAGACGGGTTTGCTCAATATTGCACCCACAATTTGACGGCAATTATCTTTGAAAATATAGTTGTTGAATGAAAATTGATTCGAGTCAAAAATTAAAATTTATCGGTTCACGCTCCTCCTTTTTCAATTCAGTGTGCCAATATTAGATTACAGAATTCATTTTTAAGATTCGTGAAATTTTATTTCTGAATTATTTTCTCTATTCGAATTCTTTTCACTGGAGTAATTACACGGTTCATGTGAATTTTAGTATCTTCTTAATATATTTTGTTTTGTCATGGAATTCAAGTAATTAACTTTCGTGTAGAGGGCATATTTTTGTTAGCTGTATATCAACTTTCTTGAGTTTGGGCCGTTCTCTATTTTTTGTCAATTTTTTGCGCTTGTGATTATATGTGTTCTTTTGTATTAACATTTTTTAAATCCGCTAACATTTTTTTCTATTTGAGTTCTTTTGTGCATATAATTATATAGCCGTGTCGATTTTGGTATCTTAAGGATTGATTTTTTTTATTTTTTATTTTTTATTTTTTTTTTAGGTCGGGTTGGGTTGGGTTGGGTTGGGTCGGGTTTGGGTTGCTAACCCGCAACCCGACCCAACCCAACCCGATTACCCAACCCACAACCCGCAACCCGCCCAAAAATTTCAAAAAACCGACCCAACCCGGTCGGTTTGGGTCGGGTTAATCGGTTTTCTCGGGTTGGTTTGGGTTTTGCCCACCCCTACGTCCAAGAGTAGCAATTAATATATTATATTGACCCTAAAAAATGAACTCAACAGAATCCTCGACACGTCCCATTAACGTGGACATCACCTACACACTGAAATACCCGTTAGGAGGCAAAGGTCACCGATCGAGAAAAAGGTCCAACGCCCGGACGAGAGAAAAAGAGCATGCAAGAGAGGAGGAGAGAATTTGGATAAGATTAGAAATCATACCTTAAATCAGGCAAATCGTAAGTCCAGATTTATTGAAGTTGCTCGTCTATTTGAGATCGAAGCATATTTTCGAGAGAGTTCGTAAGTACCTCACTTATCGGAGTTACTTACTTTTTTTTTTGGTGAGGTCTTACGTCTTACATTCAATAGAGCTCTCTGATATTATAAATAGAATCAGCTCAAGCCTTTCGAATTTCACATGAATTAATGAGTTTAATTTAATTATCCAATCCACCATGGCTCCAATTAGATCAAAAGACTTTAACAAAGTGAGTTTCGATTAGGTTTAACTTAAATAATAACGATTGAGGCCCTTGAAAGGATATAAACATAATTGGATTGATCCATCAAAAAGCAAGTTTTGATTAGGTTTAGAATTTACTTATTTTTTTAAAAAGTAAAGTTATCTTTTATTTTCTATATTAAAAAAGTAAACCCTTCTTTTATTTTCATTTTTTTTCAAATACATTTTTTTTTCTTTTTAACCACACATTTTTCAATAAAATAATATTATACGCAAACTCAAATTTTTCCCATATTTTTTAACAATACATTTTCCATCAATCTACTATTTTAAAATGCCTTCTAAAAATAAATAAATAAATAAATGGGGACTCAAACATGTCCTAAGTTTAACTTAAAAATAAATAAAATTTATGTGGTCAAATCTCTTCTAGAACCATGGATTAATCTCTCCTGAAATTTGTTCATCAAGTCTACGGAAGAGCCTTCCAAGAATCCCGCTTCTGTCGGGTTTGACTAAACTTTCTCTAGAAACAATCTTAAATCATTTTCTTAATTTCTTCAAAATCAATCTCGTCCAAAGATTTTTCCTCTTCTTTTACGTTTCCAATTTATTATATAACTGCAGTTTAATGTAATCATTCCCATCCCCTTTCTCATCTTCTTCCTCTTGCATCTGCACAACACAATACTGCTGTTTTACCTCTGAAAGGATTTTATTGATTCCAAGTCATGGGAAAGCAAATCGGTTACATGCACTATTGGATGGAAGAGGTTGCTCCGTCCCGTCTCATATTTCCTCATAAGCCTTCGAATGCGCCAAAACTCGAAACAATTGCAGAAGAAGGATCTGATCAAAAGATGAATTTTGTCAACAAGAGGGTGTTTAATTTTCTTCTTCCTGTCTTCATTTCTTTGGGTTCCTATCTTTTGATAAACAGATTTGATGTCATTGTTTGATTGGAAGAAATCAACGATCTCTCATCCCGTTCTTGAAGGGCGTATCTTGTAAGATTATAAGCACGTTGGACAATATTTCTTTGTAGACGAATTTTAGCTTTGAGCTCTATCCAATGTCTCCATAATGAAGATGTTAGATCGGTAAAGACAGAGTCAATGGCAACAAGGAGATGAATCACATATACCATTTGCTTTTCAAGAACATTGTTAAAGGATATAGGGCACAACCGTGTCTATCACGGCATAGATGAATGCCCAACCTCTATATTTCTTTCTTTTCAATAAAACGGACTATGAAATACTCCTCTGACGCAATCGTGAGGTTATTTTGTAGTTAACCACCTGTGTACATCAAATATCAATATATAATTTGATTATAATTGTAATTTTAATTTCTTAGGTGCTCTTTTCATTTTTTATTTTCTTTTGTCTGACTCAAGTTTGAGATGCATTTTTTCATTGCATTGACTATTTTTGGGATATTTCACCTTTTTTTCTTGGAAATTCACTTTCTTCATTAAGAAAGTTAAGTACTATGATTAAACTAGAAACCCAATTGGTAATATGGTATTCAAGCTACCGTTCTCGAATGTCTAACTTATTAGCAATGGGCCAAATGACATGACTTGTTTTGCTTTATGTTATTTGCGGGGTTACCACGCAACTCGGCTAGCTATGGACTGGGTCAAGACAAGTTTGTATGAGAATTGGAATCAATTTCTCGATGGGGAAATTACACAAAACCAGAATTTTAAAATTTCAATTTCAAACATAAACTTTATCTATACAAAAAATAGATATTAATTCATCTATTTCATCTATCTTCTCTCTCTAAATCATAATTACCCAAACCTAATCCTAATTCTATCCTTACTCCCCTACTATGTCTCTCCTCCTCGCCTGCTCACTCTCTCTCTTTCTCACAACACATGGAAAGAGGAGACTCCACCAGAATGGAAAGAGAGAGAAAAAGAAAAGAGACTCCACTGCCATGGAAAGAAGAGACTCCACCCGAGCTCCGCTGTTGGATGTCGTCGCAATGCGCAACTGTGATTGTTAATTTTCCCTTAGTAGTTTGTGGAGGCATAGTGCGCAGAACAACTTAACTGTGATTTGCAATGTACGCCAATCGTTGTGGGTTCTACTTGTTGGGTTTGCGTAATTTTAGCTTTCAAAATCAATTTCTCTCTCTCTCGTAACACACCTTAAAGAAATCGTCGATGCGAGGTTCTACTTGCTAGTTGTTGTGGCTGGTTGGATTTGGTGATGGCGATGGTGAGGGAGTGGTTTTGTTAGATCTACTAATGGCGGTGGTGGTCATTTTTGTTGGTGGCTGTAGTGGTGCTACTGCGTGCGGCCACAACGTTGTGCCGCAGCTGCCTCGCCGCACACGTGGTCGAGATTTGCTGTGTGCCGTAGCCGAGACTTGCAGCTCCGAGATCTGATGTAAAATCTTGGGTGTGTTTTCAGCTGGTGGATGAGAGCTGTGGTGGTGGTGTTTGGGGTGACGTGACTTTGGTTGGATCCAACGATGGCGAATGTTATGTTGGATGTGATAGTGGTTGTGATTTTTTTTTGTGGGTGGTGGTTGATCTTGGTGATGGTGGTGTTAAGATGTTGGTGGCGACGAGTCTATCAAGGTGGTGGTGGATCGATACAATGACGTGGTAGTGTTTTTCGCAATGTGTTGATTTGTTTGAGGTGGTGGTGGTTCTGGAGGCGACGGTGGCAGTGGTGCTACCAGAGGGTGTGGTGTGGTAGTGGTCATAAGTGTTGATTGTGGTCACAAATTATTTGATTGATTGTGACTATTAAATTGGTTAATCTGTAACCAATAAACAATATGTGACCAATGAAAAATATAAATTGTGACCAAGAAATAATATGTGGCCTAAAAAATTGTTAATTTATGATCGATAATTTGACAATTTGTGATTGTTTACTAAGTTGTGACTTATAATATGTGATTTGTGACCGATGAATAAGTTGTTACATATAATTTTTTTTTAATCTGTGACCGATAAACAAATTGTGACTTATAAAATTTCTCAATTGTGACCGTAAAAAAATTTGTAACCTATAAAATTTCTGATTTATAACCGATGAACAAATTGTAACATATAAATTTTTTGAATTGTGACCGTAAAATAATTGGTGACGTTTCAATTTTTTTATTTGTGACCTATAAATTTTTTGAACTGTGGTCGTAAAATAATTCGTGACATGTAAAATTTGTGATTGGTGTCCAATTATATAGAATTTGTGATTTTAATATATTTAATTAATAAAATATATGTTTAATTAATTAATTTAAAAATATAATTTAAAAAATCTGAGATTTAAAATTTTAAACTTAACAAAAATTTGAAATTTGAAATTTTAAACCTTATGTCTTAAATTTGAAATGGCTGAAATTTAATCTCTTAGAGCATGTTTGGACCAGATTAAAATATGGTTTTAATTTAAGTCAAAGTCAAATAATCAATATTAACCACATCTTTCATATGTCCCACATCTTTTCAACAACACATTTCAAATTTTTTTATCACAATCCACTAAAAATCTAATTTTAATTCACACCAAACACCATCTTAGTTATGGAATTTTCTCATTCTCGATTTGTCCACGGGCCCAATTTAATTTCTTATGGGGAAAATTACATAAATCCAGGTGTTTAAAGATAACTTTTAAAAAATCAGGTCCAAAATTTATTTATTCAAAAATCAGGTAATATATATTAAAACCCTAATTTTAACCCACACTATTCCCTCCCCTCCATCTCTCACCTCCCGTTTTCCTCCCCTCCCCCCTGTGAATGGCGAAGACTCATTGGGCTGAGGCAACGCTGCCGTCCGGCCAAACCACACACACCCCCTCATCTTCCTCTTTCATTCCACCATTCTTCCTACAACGGTCCCACGACCCCGTAATTGATGTTTACGCTGCCGCCGATCTCCTACCTCACGATGTCTCTTCTCCTTTTGAGCTACATCATTGGCCTCCAGTCAGAAGGAGAAAACACCTTGGGCGTGCAAATCGCCGACGTGCGTGGCTTGATCTGTACCGCTGTGAACTGCTACTCAGTAGAAAGTCATTGGGTGCAGCGACGATGGTTGCTTGAGCAAATTAGGAATAATCGATGGTGATATTTCTTTATTCTACTTAACTTTGTTGTTTAATGTCGGGTGAGGTTCGAATATATTCAGAATGACAGTGGTGGTTCTTGTTTTTTGATGTGGTTTTGATGTGGTGGATATGGCAGTTGGGGCTCTCAGCTGGTGCGATCTAGTGGCCGTGGTGGTGGTGGTGTGATGGGTGGTGATGTCTATAGTGGTGTTGGCATGGACGAGGGTGGAGGTGGTGGTAGGTTTGTGGTGATTTCTGTGTTGTTGGCGACGACATGGATGGTGATTTCTGTGTCATGGCGACGTTTTTAACGGCGGTAGTGTGTTTCTTTGGCGTTGGTGGTGGCGACAGTTGGGCATGGTGCAGTGTTGGTGGTGGTGGTGGTGGCCCATAGTGGTAGCGACGATAGTTTGTGACCAAATGTTTGGTAATATCTGTGACCAAATGTTTGGTAATATCTGTGACCAATTAGTCCACCGTGACCTAAAAATTTATTAATACGTGGCTGGAAAATAATATGTGACCAACTAATTTAAAAATTTGTGACCTTGAAATAATATGTGGGGTAAATATTTTTTGATCTGTGATCTCGAAATAATTAAATTTGACGATATGTGACCATTAAATAAATCTGTAACTTATAATTATGAATCTGTGACATTTAATCACAAACTATGATTTTATTATCATTATTTAATAAATATTTTTAATTAATTAAATTCATACCTGATTTTTGAATTTTCAAACTATTTACCTTACTTTTAAATTGAGGTAAATAATATACCTTAAATATGAATTTTTCCCTTTCTTATGGCTGGATAACTTTTGCAAAATAAAGAAATCAGCTTCATTAATTTGGGCCCCACTGGCCTAACACTTTGAAGTGGGTTAGGTTAAGTTGTGGAATCAAAATATCAAGCTTCATAGAGCCAATTCCAGACTATTAAAATGTGGAATTTTCTGTCAAATAAACTAGGGAAAATTCATAAATCCTACTTTAAGTTTACCCTATTTCAAAAATAACAAAACATCTTTCACATTTCAAAAATCAGATATTTAACCTATACATACACATATATTTATATATTTTTTTATTTTTATTTATATATTTTTTATTTATATACATAATTATATAAAAAGATACATATATATAATTAACACACCCACCCACCACCACCACCCCCGTCGTTCCGACGATCATTCTGGCGACTACTCCGATTCCGACAACCGTTCCGGCGACTACTCCGATTCCGACCACAGTTCCGGCGACTACTCTGATTCTCGTGTATATTTCGATGACCGTTCCGCCGTCAATTTATTCCGACGACTGCTCCGATTCCGGCAATTGTTTCAACTCCGACGAATATGCCGGCAACAACTCAGGTCACAGCCCAGGTCACAAGTCATAAGTCATAAGTCACAGCCCATGTCACAAGTCATAAGTCACAAGTCACAGCCCATGTCACAAGTCACAACGCATGTTTTTTTTGTTTATAATGATTAATAACATAATAATGCTCATGTCTCATATTTTTGTTAATAGTCACGGGTTATTTTCAAATGGTCACAACACAAGTCACAGAATATATTGCACATGGCTCACGACTTTGTTTATAGTCTCATGTTATTTTCAAATTACCACAGCACAAGTTACAAAATATTTTTGCACATGGCTCAAATTTTTGTTGATAGTCACAGCATAGGTTACAGAATATTTTGCACATGGCTCAGTCATAGCACACTACTCAGGTCACAGCGCACACTACTCAGGTCACAGCACAGGTCACAGCATTGGTCACAGACACTATACAACACCACCACAACCGTCTTACATGCCCTAATCTTACTCTGTCGGTGCTACCCCAGTCGGCAACTCACCACAACCACCATCACTATTGTCGCCAACAAAGCCTCACCAATCGACGGCAAACCAAAAATCGAGCATATCCGCTACCACAACGCAACCACCACCAACAAAAATGAATCGAAAAATACCCGTCGAAACTCCCGTAGCCAAAACCACCACCACCGCATCACAACCCACGAGATCCACCACCTCAAAACTCACCGCCGCATCACAACCCACCAGATCCACCAACGTCGCCAACGCATCGAATCCATGGAACTCACAGTTGGAACCTCACTCAATCCCCAAGTTATGATGATGGACAACCTGCGTAGTCATAAATTAGAGCACCAAGCAAATCAGAATTCCTCTATCAACTTCTTCACTTCCGGATCTATGAAGATGAAACCCAAATCACCATCTATTTTGACCAAATTTCTCATCGTCAAACCCTGTTTCATGATCGACAGATCTAATCGCTGGACCTCCACAACGGATCTACTGAGATGAGATGGACGTGAGCTGCGACCAACATCGTGCAAGGTGCTGTGGGCAGCGCCGACGCGAGGTGTTATTGCAGTTTGCCGGCGGCTGCCTTCCTCCGGTGACATTGCTATTTTGGGGAGAGAGAGAGAGAGAGAGAGAGAAGTGAGAGAAATGAAGAGAGAAATAGGTGATGGTAGAGAGGGAGAGAAATGAATTTAGGGTTTGTTTTTAAATGAAATTATTGGAATGAAAATTTTATAATTAATATTTAATTATATAATTGTAATCTGTATCTGATGCTGCCCAAAAATCGTACCTGTTGACTTCCCGAGCTTGACGACGAGAATGAGCACGAACGAGATCTTCCGGTACCTGAAACAAAGGCGTCGAGGGTTGGCCTCGTCGCCCCTCCGATGCTTAAGTCAGAGAGAGAATAGGGAGAGTGAATATATGCTGAAAATATGTGTAAAAGCGTACCTGAATAATGAATGATGGTGACCTATTTATAGTGGTAGGTAGCGTGGTTCAAGTATGATTCATCTCCGTATTTCCAGGCGTGATTATCGGGATAGGTGTTGGAACATAAACAGGTCTCTAAACTTACCTTGTTCGAAGTGTTATCAAAGGAAGGACTCCTTCTTGGTCTAGGGTTCCTTGGAAAGACAGTAGTTGGGTAGAGTTAGGAGACTCTCCGGATGAGGACTGGTGGAACATGACCATGGCTCGTTTGATGTTGGCCAAGTAACTATCCCGACCACTGTATCCCGAGGACTATCGATGTCACGCTTGGCCGATTTGGGGGGACGGGTCCTCGAGCATTGGGGAATGTCTCGAGGACACAAACGCCCGAGGACCTAGAGTTCCAGAAATGTAAAACGAGGGAACTTGGAAGTCCTCGTGCTCGAGGTGATACATGATCGACCACATCATTGGCCCCCTGCATCTGGACCTAAGGGTTCGAGTGCTTAGGTGTGGATGCATATGAGCTCGATCTATCAGTCGTGGAGGGCGTGGAAGCTCGAGCTCGCGATATAAAGATCTCTGACAATGGTAATTAATGCGTCGGCGGACAGTGGTGGTTGGATCCCTGACACGTGGCGAAATCTGATGGTTCTGGAGGCGACTCTTGGACTCCCGTTTCACCCCCTATAAATATGGGTTTCACTTTTTCATTTTTCACTTTTCAAACTGCTGTAAAAGTTCTCCACGAGGTCGAGCTCGAGCAAGATCCTTAGTCTTTCTTTTGGTCTTCTAGTCATTTAAGGTAAGTCTTCGAGCTCTAAGTAATTTATTAAGTTATCCTCGAGGGATGTCAGGTGGTGAGGGTAATAGGGGTTCTGGGAGTTCGAGTAGTAGTGAGGACCTAGGAACGTCGATGATCCCCGTAGCCGTCCCTCTAGATGCACGACCTAGGTATAGGGTAATGTCGAGTTCAAAGCTCCCGACGACCCTTGTAGATTTAAAGAGCATCTGGCCCTAGGAGCTGCTCGAGAATATGGACTGATGCCTGAGTGCGATGTGAGGTCACCTTCGTTCGAGGATAGGATGGCTCAGGCTCGGGATAACGAGTTTGTCATTTTTAGGGATAGCCTAAAGGCCGGGTTCAGGTGGCCGTTGCACCCCTTTTTTCTGAGTTTCTTAGTCGAGCACTCCATGTGCCCTGGGCAATTGGTGCCCAACGCATGGAGGATGCTCGTTTACTTCTTTATAGCCTGTAGGTACGTGGGGATCGAGCCATACCTCGACCTCTGTCGAATGGTGTTCGAGCTTAAGCAGCTCCCCCAGTTTACCTGCTTCGCTTACTTATCGACTCGAGGAGGTTTTAGGGTCCCGAGTATGCCGAGCTCATTGAAGGGTTGGAAAGAGAGGTGGTTTTATGTAGTAGCTCAGGGTCCAGACTTTCCCTTTTGGTCGAGGTGGGGTGTTCCCGATGTTGCCAAATTTTGTGAGGGTCAGGCATATTTTGAGTCGTTAGAGCGGGATAGGCAGATGCTCGAGGATCTCGAACCTCTAGTGCCCGATATGAAGGAAATCCTCGGGGATGAAATTCTAGATCTTGCCGATGTTAGAGGCTTCGAGGGTAGGCTTTGTTTCTTTGTTTCAATTTTGTCCTCGTGCTATATATATGCTCGAGCTAATGAGATGTTCTTATTTTTTAACGCAGGCATGTCTTTCGATCCCTCGGCCGTCCGGAGGTTTGTAAACGCCAAGGCAAAGGCTCCTCAGCCTCAAGCAAAAGCCCCGAGCAAGGGCAAGAAGAGACCTCGAGTCTCGAGAAGGGAAGAAACGCCACGAGGTCCTGGCGAGACTTCACAAGCCAGGCGTCCCGAGCCCAGCCCTAGGCCCGACCGTTCTCAATTCTTGAGGGAGCTCCCTCCTCGACGAACCCCCGAGGTCGTAGACCTCGAGGACGATTGCATTCCGCCCGTCTCCTCTGTTATGGAGGACTATGAGAGGTGCCACCTTGTGCCGAGCATTGTGGCAAAGTACCGGGGAGACGTTGGGTTCGATGATGGGATGAAAGCCCTCGAGCTCCTGACACTGAAGGTAAAGCTTGTTTCCAGCTTATTTTTCAAGTATTTTTCTCGACGTCCTAATCGTTTTCTTTTCTCTATTACAGACCCTGAGTGTTGCTCGAGGCCTCTCGCTTCAGGGGATGGACGAGTCCCATAAGATGGCTGGTCTTGTGGAAGCCGTCGAGTTAAGGGACAAGAAGCTGGCCGACCTGAGGACCGAGCGAGATGTCCTTCTGAAGGAGAGAGAGGAAGGTCGAGCCGAGCTGCAGAGAGCTCGAGATGAAATTGGCTCGGTCAAGGATGAGGCTGAGGAGGCCAAGTTGGAGCTCGATCGTGTTCGCAAGCAGCACGAAGCAGAGTTGTCCGAGGTCAAGGCCCGAGCTTGGGAAGAGTTCAAGACCTCCGAGGACTGCGACAAGCTGAAGGGGGAGTATGCGTCGGGGGCGTACCTCCATGCATTCAAAGAGGCCCGGGCTTATCTTCGAGTGAACTTACCCAACGTCCAGCCCGACGATCTGAAGGCCGTGCCCGGGATTGCAGATACTCTCGAACTGTCAGAGACCGAGGATGTCACCCCGGAAGGCGATGACGCCGAGGATGACGCCGATGATGATGATGATGTCGAGGTTGATGTCGAGGCTTCTGCCCCTGATGACTTAGATTAGGAATGCTCGAGCATGATGTTTTTTGAATGTAAATTTCAATCTTTTGGTACAAGTAAATTTCCCGAGCAATGTAGTTTTGTTTTTCATATTTCTCGATCATTTAATTTCCTGTTCATCAACAACGTGCTCAATTAAAAGACGAGCTAACGATGTACAAGTATGGGGTCTAATCTCGACGATTGCTCCCTGAATAAACTTGAACTTGATCTCGACGAGTGCTCATAAATAAAATTGAACTCGACCTCGACGATTGCTCCTTGAATAAACTTGAACTTGATCTCGACGAGTGCTCATAAATAAAATTGAACTTGACCTCGACGATTGCTCCTTGAATAAACTTGAACGATTGCTCCTTGAATCTCGACGATTGCTCCTTGAATAAAATTGAACTTGATCTCGAGAACTTGACCTCGACGATTGCTCCTTTAGTAGGATTGGTCCTTAGCTCGATGATAGTTTATGGAATAAAATCGATCCTAAGCTCGAGGATATTTAACAATTGTTTTAGAGCTCCATGTGTTTATTCCGACGACGGACCTCATAATGAGAGTAAGTCCGAGCTCGAAGGTAGCACACGAGTGTTGAGCTCGATGATATCTTATGTAACAAATGAGTTGCTTAAACAATTGAATCCTGATCTCGAGGATAGCAGCCTTTATGAACCTTTTCTGGGCTCGAGGATGGCTCTTATGATCCTGAGCCTGACGATGGCTCACGTTATTATTAAGTCGTGAGCTTGATGACAGCTTACTAAAGTGTTGAGCTTGACGATTCGGAACATGTGCGTGCAGTCTCGAGCTCGAGGACCATTCGACTAATTTTGTTCAATTCTTATTTTGGGAATGGTCGAGCTCGAGGTGTCATGAGCTTGATGATAGCTTACTAAACCACTTGGTTCCAGAGATCAAGTGTTGAGCTCGACGATTCGGGAATGTGGGTGCAGTCTCGAGCTCGAGGACTATTCAACTAATTTTGTTCAATTCTTATTTTGGGAATGGTCGAGCTCGAGGTATATTTTTAAGGGGGCCCGCTAGTTGCGGGACTTCGTGGAGAGCATGCCCGTAGCATGTCTCGAGGTATGCCCATGACTTGTTCGAGGTGATTGCTCGTATTATGTCATGGGGGCCCGCTAGTTGCGGGACTTCGTGGAGAGCATGCCCGTAGCATGTCTCGAGGTATGCCCATGACTTGTTCGAGGTGGTTGCTCGTATTATGTCATGGGGGCCCGCTAGTTGCGGGACTTCGTGGAGAGCATGCCCGTAGCATGTCTCGAGGTATGCCCATGTGTTCGAGGTGATTGCTCGTATTATGTCATGGGGGCCCGCTAGTTGCGGGACTTCGTGGAGAGCATGCCCGTAGCATGTCTCGAGGGTGCCTGCGCGGGGCATTTGCCATAGTTACTTGTCATAAACTTTGCTCATGTTCTAGAACAGGAAAAGGCTCATAGGCCTTGATGGATTATTGAAAGTAACATGCGGGGCGTACGAGCCCGATGATAAATCTAACTAAGCAAATTAAGGGGAAGTGCGTAGGGCGTGCAAGCCAAAAATTAAAAGTAAACTAATATTAATGATAGAATGGGTAAGGTCATGACTTTTACTTGTGATAGACCTTGAGGTTGTCAGCATTCCAGGGTCTCGGGAGTGGTCTTCCCGACATATCTCTCAAGCTGTATGCTCCACCCTGAACTTGTCGAATGACTCTATACGGCCCTTCCCATGTTGGTCCGAGCTTGCCCGGGGCATGACCAGCGGCTTCGGCTTTTCTGAGTACAAGGTCTCCAGTCCTGAATCTTCGGGGTCTGACTTTGCTGTTGAAGTACTTGGCCGTTCTATTTTGGTAGGAGGCCACCCGCAGCGCAGCTTGTGTTCGCACTTCTTCCAATAGGTCAAGATGTTCAGTGGTATGTTCCCCGGCCTCATCTCCCATACGCCTCAATGATGGTATGTTAACTTCAATGGGCAAAGTAGCCTCTACCCCGAAGGCTAGCATGAACGGGGTTTCTCCTGTGGTTGTCTTGTGTGAAGTTCTGTAAGTCCACAGCATAGAAGGTAGTTCGTCGGGCCAGCTGCCCTGGCCCCCTTCAATCCTCGTACGGAGGTCTTGCAAAATAATCCTGTTCGTGACTTCGGCCAAGCCATTGCTCTGAGGGTGTGCGACAGATGTTAGACGGTGGTTTATCCCAAGGTTGGAGCAGAAATTCTTGAACGGTGCATTATCAAATTGTCTTCCATTATCGGTTATGAGGACTTTGGGTATCCCGAATCTACATATGATGGACTTCCAGATGAATGCTCTTAACTTGGGTTCTGAAATTGTTGCCAGGGGTTCTGCTTCTGCCCACTTTGTGAAGTATTCCACAGCCACGGCCACGAACTTCAGCTGTCCTCTTGCCATAGGGAACGGTCCGAGGATGTCTACCCCCCACTGTTCGAAAGGGGTCGAACAATGTATGGGTGTGAGCTCTTCTGCAGGGGCATGAATGATGTTACCAAACCTCTGACACTTATCACATTTCCTTACATATTCTGAGGCGTCCTTCTTCATGGTCGGCCAATAGTATCCATACCTTACGAGTTTGAAGGCTGGAGCTCTAGCTCCCTGATGATTTCCACATATTCCTTCGTGGACTTCTGTTAGAGCATGTGCAGACTCGGAGGGTTTGAGGCACCTGAGGTAAGGAAGCGTAAAGCTTCTGCGAAAGAGGACTCCCTGGATTATGCAGTACCTCGGGGCCCTGGATCGGATGCTCCTAGCTTCTTTAGGATCATTGGGGAGGTTTCCGTTAGTAATGAACTCAACTATGGGGTCCATCCACGATGGCTCATTATCGATGTCCATGACTGCTAGTTTTTGGCTGATGCTAGGTTCCGTTACTGTTCTGATGTGGACTGTCCTGTCAAGACCATCCACTCCCATGAACACAAGTCTGACAAAGCATCCGCCTTTCCGTTATCAGCCCGGGCAATCTTCAAAATCTGACAACCCTTAAATCTCCTCCGCATATCATGCACCTTCAAACAGTACATGCTCATCTTTTCGTCCTTCCTCTCGAAGGTTCCTTCGATTTGTCCTACCACGAGTTGTGAATCGCTAAATAGCTTGACGTGCTCGATTCCCAAGCTGCTCGCAAGTTCAAGAGCAATGACCACGGCCTCGTATTCTGCTTCATTGTTGGTAGCCTCAAATTCGAACCTCAGAGCACATTGAATTTCGGTTAATTTGTCGGGACTGCTGATGATGACACCCGCACCCGAGCCCGAGGAATTAGATGCTCCATCAACGAATATCTCCCATACATCTCTGATTGTGGTCGGGTTATCCTCTGGCCCCCGAGGCCTGGAGTGAGCTCCGCGATGAAATCTGCTAGGACTTGTCCTTTGATTGAGGGCCGGGGTTTGAACTCTATGTCAAATTCACTGAGCTCTATTGCCCATTTCAGCAGTCTCCCTGAAACGTCCGGCTTTTGGAGTATTTGTTTGAGTGGTTGATCTGTGAGCACAATAATGGGGTGCGCCTGAAAATACTGACGTAGCTTTCGAGCTGCTACAATTAGTGCCAGGGCAAGCTGTTCAGCCAGTGTGTACCTTGTCTCTGCGTCCAGCAATACTTTGCTTACATAGTAGATAGGTTGTTGACCCCTTTTCACCTCTTTCACCAGTACCCCACTGACTGCATTCTGGGATACGGCCATGTATAAGTACAACGTGTCCCCAGGTTCGGGTCTCGTGAGCACCGGGGGTGTGGCCAACGCCTGTTTGAGTTCCTGAAAAGATCTCTTGCAATCCTCATTCCAATTGAAACTCTGATTTCCTCTTAACGCTTTGAAGAAAGGAAAGCACTTGTCCGCTGCCCTGGACATGAACCTATTCA
Source organism: Fraxinus excelsior (assembly GCA_019097785.1). Classification (NCBI taxonomy): domain Eukaryota; kingdom Viridiplantae; phylum Streptophyta; class Magnoliopsida; order Lamiales; family Oleaceae; genus Fraxinus; species Fraxinus excelsior. The sequence goes on from CM032631.1 coordinate 2,661,378, forward strand.
ACGCTGCAACCCGACCTGTCAATTTCTGGACCTCCTTCCTATTCCTGGGTGGTTCCATGGTCATTAAAGCTTGTATCTTGTCCGGATTGGCCTCAATTCCCCTGTGAGTGATCATGAAACCAAGGAACTTCCCTGATGCCACCCCAAAAGCGCACTTGGTTGGATTTAACTTCATCTGGTACTTTCGGAGAGTAGAGAATACCTCTTCTAGGTCGGAAATATGTTCATTCTCTTGCTTACTTTTGACCACCATGTCGTCAACATAAGCCTCAATGTTCTTCCCGATTAGGTCAGCGAAGACCTTGTTGATGAGCCTCTGGTATGTTGCCCCTGCGTTCTTCAAACCGAATGGCATGACCTTGTAGCAGTAGATGTCAGAGTCGGCTATGAATGACGTCTTCTCTTGATCTTCCTCAGCCATGAGAATCTGATGATACCCTGAGAAGGCATCAAGAAAGCTATACAACTTATGACCTGAGGTGCTGTCCACCAAATTGTCGATCCGAGGTAGAGGATAACTGTCCTTTGGGCACGCCTTGTTGAGATCTGTGAAATCAATGCATACTCTCCACTTACCATTAGCCTTCTTGACGAGGACGACGTTGGAAAGCCAATCTGGATATTGGACCTCCCTAATGAATTGAGCATTGGCGAGTTTGTTAATCTCCTCACGTATTACCTCCCGTCTCTCCGGCGCAAATTGCCTCTTCCTTTGCTTTACAGGCTTTGCGTCAGGCTTCACATTGAGTCTATGGACCACGACTTCGGGGTCTATCCCTGGCATGTCCTCTACCTTCCAAGCGAATACATCAATGTTGCGGGACAAGCACCTGATGAGTTCGTCCCTCAGAGCGGCATCAATATCCCGACCAATGGTTACCTTTTTACCATGCTCGAGCTCGACCTCCACCAAATCTTCTACCGGGGCAAGTCTACCATGATGCTCGAGCTCGAGCTCAGGGGTTGTCAGCTGCATGATGTTAGTGCTCAACCCCCGAATGCTTGAGATGTAACATTTCCTTGCTGCTGCTTGGTCGCCACGTACAACCCCTATGCCATGATTCGTTGGGAATTTCATAGCAAGGTGGAAAGTGGATACAATGGCCCTGATTCTGTTGAGCAATGGTCTTCCCAAGATAGCGTTGTATGGTACGGAGGTCTGCGCTACGTGGAAAGACGTCATCTCCGTCACCTGTTTCTGGCCCATGCCCAAAGTTAGCGGAAGGTCAACAATCCCTTCCGGAATGATTGTTCCACCCCCAAATCCTTGGAGCGGGGTCTTGACCATCCTTAGTTGGTTGGCAGAAATTCCCATGTTCACGAAGGCTTCTCGGGATAGTACATTGGCGGCACTCCCATTGTCTACGAGTATCCTCTTGACTTCGAAATTGGCTATTATGGCGGATATGACCAAAGCGTCGTCATGAGGGAATGTTATGCCTTCCAGGTCCTCTGCTCCGAAGGTGATGTCCTCAACTTTGGAAGGAATCGCCTCCTGGGCCAACCCATGCTGCCGAGCATATTCTTTTCTTCTATTGTTTGAGTCTCCTCTCGACGCTATTCCTCCAACTATGATGTTGATCGTACCCGCAGTGGGTTTGTTGTCTCCTCCTGAGTTCGATGCCCTACCCTTGTTGTGATCATTCCTCGGACGTTTGTCGTTTCCCACGTATGTCCTCAAATATCCTCTCTTGATCAATGCCTCGATCTCCCGCTGTAACATTATACATTCCTCCGTGGTGTGCCCATGATCCCTGTGAAAGTCACAGTACTTGCTCTTGTCTCTTGCCTCCGGGGGGGATCGCAACCTGGGAGGCCATTTAAGATCTTTCATGTCTCTAATCTCCATCAGTATGTTAGACTTGGAAGTGTTCAGACGGGTATATGGCCTAGGTTGTCCTTCGTGCCTTGGCTTTCCCCGAGCATGATCCTCATGCGCACTGGGCTCATGTGACCTCTTAAAATGGGATTTCTCAGAGCTCGGTGCGGTCTTCATTGCTTCCTCCATGTTGATGTATTTCTCACCTCGAGTTAGGAGCTCTGTCACTGACTTCGGGGGTGTCTTAGATAAGGACATCCTAAAGGCCTCACACCTTACGGCATATGTTAAAGCCGAAACAGCTGCCGTGATATGGAGGTCGGGTATCTGTAGCCTTTCCTTGTTGAACCTCGTCATAAAGCTACGCAGGGTCTCGTTTGGCCCCTAGCGGAGCTGCATGAGGGTGGCCGCTGTCTTCCTGATTCGCTTGCTGCTGGCGAAGAAGGCGGAGAACTTTTCGGCAAGGTCAGAAAATGACGATATGGAGTTTGGCTCCAAAGTGGCGAACCAATCCCTAGCGGCATTGGTCAATGTTTGAGGGAAGGCTTTGCACATTACTTGATCCGGTGCAACCTGTAAGTTCATGACGTCTGTATAAACATTCAGATGGTTGATGGGGTCGGTAGCCCCATCGTACTCCTTTATGCGGGGGAACTTGAACCTGTCCGGGAGTGGGTATGAAAGAACCTCTGGTGTGAATGGAGTGTTAGGGGCGAACCCCGCCATTCCCTTGGTATTCTGTCGTAGCCCTGCTGCAATCCCATCTTGTATGATCCGTGCGAGTTCGCCCGAGTCCATGGTGACCAATCTCGAGGCCGAGGCATGTGGGGGTATGCCCGAGGCCCAGGACCCACCATTGTCGTGGGCATCACGGATGTCCCGAGCTCGAGCACCAGCCGCGACACCTCCTTCCGACGCCGGTATTTGCGTGTGTGCTGGTGCTGAAGCTTGGGAAGTGTTTCCTTGGCTTAGTAGCTGGGTCAAGGTTGCAACTTGTTGACGTAGCTCCTCGAATGCTCCGGCAGTAACCGTTGCGGGTGGGGGATCTGACGCCCTTGGGGCTCCTTCCTCGTGAGCTTGAGGATCTCCCGTGGGCGGTTGGTTTGGAGCAGTTGAGCTTGCAAGAGGAAGGCCTGAACGTGTATTCACCATGACTTTTGGTAGCGTTTCCCACAGACGGCGCCAAATGATGCTGCCCAAAAATCGTACCTGTTGACTTCCCGAGCTTGACGACGAGAATGAGCACGAACGAGATCTTCCGGTACCTGAAACAAAGGCGTCGAAGGTTGGCCTCGTCGCCCCTCCGATGCTTAAGTCAGAGAGAGAATAGGGAGAGTGAATATATGCTGAAAATATGTGTAAAAGCGTACCTGAATAATGAATGATGGTGACCTATTTATAGTGGTAGGTAGCGTGGTTCAAGTATGATTCATCTCCGTATTTCCAGGCGTGATTATCGGGATAGGTGTTGGAACATAAACAGGTCTCTAAACTTACCTTGTTCGAAGTGTTATCAAAGGAAGGACTCCTTCTTGGTCTAGGGTTCCTTGGAAAGACAGTAGTTGGGTAGAGTTAGGAGACTCTCCGGATGAGGACTGGTGGAACATGACCATGGCTCGTTTGATGTTGGCCAAGTAACTATCCCGACCACTGTATCCCGAGGACTATCGATGTCACGCTTGGCCGATTTGGGGGGACGGGTCCTCGAGCATTGGGGAATGTCTCGAGGACACAAACGCCCGAGGACCTAGAGTTCCAGAAATGTAAAACGAGGGAACTTGGAAGTCCTCGTGCTCGAGGTGATACATGATCGACCACATCAGTATCTATTCAAAAATATCTGATTTTTGAAACTAAAAACTTGAAATCTAATTTTGGAAAGTGGATCTCGAAAAGTAGGGAATTGGGTAATTTGCACAATAAACTATTGTTGATCTTGCTGTCAAATAAGTAGTGTTAAAAATTAATTTTCCTTTTCCAAATTTCCGTGGCTCCTTGTCCAAAGAACACTATACAAACATAAAAAAGAATACAAACTGTAGTCCGCTAATCCTTAATAAATTATCCCACGTTGCAGGCAATCCATATTCTTGGTTCTCAAATTCAGGGATTTTTATAACAGAATCAATGGGCGAACTCCAAATAAAACGCCCTTTCACTCTTCCTCCTCCGCCTCTACCTCCTCTGCCCTCATCACGTGTTGACCGTCCTGCTCCGGCGTCCTCGTCATGTGTCGAAACTCTCCCCGCTCCTGTAAATCCGGCATCTCCCTTTGATCCCAGCAGAAGTAAATTTTCTTTCTTTCTTTCTCTTTCTCTGCGTGGCTTTTAGGTTTTCGTATATTTGTGATTTGTTGATTATGTTTTGTGCCCAAGATTCATGATTTTGGTGATATATGAGCAACCCTTTTATAATTTCTGGAAAGCGCCGGTGTCGGGTTGAAATAAGATATGACATTGGCCTGTTGTTTTCTTGAATTGTTGCTGATTGTTTTATTTTTAGTATCCTTTGAAGTTAGAAACTTGAAATCTTATTACGTGTTGTAGAGTTTTTTGTCTGCGTAATTTTCTTTTTCTTTTCCAAGGATGTCGGTATGTTCATATTTGTTTAATTGTTTCTGGTTAGATTGAGCTTTTACATCTGGTATGTCTGTAATTTATTGGATTTGGTTAGTTGAAGAGTTAGTTTGGGATGAACTTAGTGCACATGATTGTAGACATTTGAAATTTGCAGTCACGTTGTGAAGTGCTGTATTCAGATAGGTGCTTATCCTGCCATGCTCTTATGATTGAGCTAGACTTGATACAGAAAATGTCCAGCCTCTACGAGTGTGATCATTTGCTTAGGGTTGAATGTTTGTGTGTAAACTAGGCATCACTATTTATAAACGTGTTAAAGAACTTACGTTTGGGAAGGGTGACCCATTTGATGTAGCACGATCTCCGTTTGGTGGTTGATGGTGGGATATGGAATGCCCCTATGTGGCTATTCCGCTTCACAGAGGTTTTCTTAGGGGTGGAGGCTTTTGTGCTTATTACATTGACTTGCTCATGAAATTATTTTGAGTTATATTTTGGGTGATAGACATATGATCCTGGTTAAGGTATAAGGATCACGTGTGTTAAGGCACAAAGATCATGTGTGCTGCCATGGGGTTGTAGCATCTTGGCCAATTTTCTCTGTGTGTTGGCTTATCAGATACAAATAGGCAGTTCCGTGTCACGTTACCCTTCAGCCTTCTTTGATTGAGACTTGTTAACCGATCTCATCCGCTTGAAAATTCATGTAGAAGTTGCTATTTATACTTTGTAAAGAGTTGCCTCGGCCCCATTGCTCTTATTGCATTGAATTAGATAGCCCCTAGATCCTACCTTCAGCATCTTCTTTCCACTTGTATGAGAAAGTTAGTGGATCAGTGTGCTGGTCTGTCACCCTATCTTGCATATTTTCTACTTTAGTTTTTGTGTAGGGTCTACGGATGATATCTAATTTATCCTCTGAGGTGTTTATTCTGCTTGAAAGCTGGGAAGTAATATGCTGGGAATAAAAAGTGTCTTGTGGTTCTTGTTTTAAATATATATTTTTAGTAAAGACTGGGCGAAAATATAGTTGAGGATTCAGAAATGTTTCTTGACATAGGAAGCGAAGTAATGGAAAACTTATGAAATAAGTGTCATATATTAGTGCTTTCTTGGTAATGCTTTTAAGGGCTTATAAGTTGTGAGTCTTACGGAACGTGTGAATAATAAGGAATACTAAGTTGTAGGTCCTATGTTTGACCAGCTTAAAAAAATTCAAGCTTTGCCAAACTCGCACTTAAAGAAGCAACTTGATCTCCTATAAAAAAAAAAAAAGAAGCAACTTGATCTGCTATGACATTTTGGGGCTTGATGTTGAATAGTCTGGAGATATTCTAATGCAATAAGAAGTGGTCTGGAAACATAGAAAACTGGAATATTGGAGAAATGAGATATTATTTATGGAGAGCCAGGAGACTGTTGCTTGTATAAAATTATTCTAACGGGCTGGAACAGAATAATGAGTTATTTGGCCAAACAACTAGAATGGAATGAAGTATATTTGTGTTTGTAGTGCAAAGAGAATTAAATCTGTCTTAATTGAAACTACATGCTATATCTTGTTGAACATGTGACCTTTTCCTTGCTTCTTTTGAAGTGATTAATATTATAAGCAAGGGGATGAAGTATATTTGTGTTACTGTAAAGAGAATTAAATGTGTCTTAATTGTACGTGCTATATCTTGTTCCTCACTTGAACTTTTCACGGCTTCTTTTGAAGTGATTGGTATCATTAGAAGGAAGGCATTGATTAAAGACTTGGCTGCTGTATACCATGCTGAGTGCCTCACGTACTGTCAGGAACTTTTAGAACTTCAAAGTAAAGTTGATGAGGTAAGAATTTTCACACTACGTATTCTCTTTGCTATCTCTCAATCACGTTTTTGTTATTGATCCTTAACATAACTGTAAATTGTGATTTATTTGGATGGTTTGTTCACTATGCTGATACGTAGCTCTATTATTCATCTGTAATTCATTGGCTCGAAAAAGTATTGTTCCTTAAATTACATGCTGATTGACCATTTTATGAAGTGACTTTATCTTCCAGTGTACCCTGTTGGGATACTTCTCTGAGTATTCCTGCTCTTAATTGAGTTGATCGGATTCAATGCATAATTTATTCTACAGTTTCATGGTATATGGTTTACAAAATTTCTATCATTTGTCCTGTATCATTCCGGATGGACTTTATTTCTTCTAAAACGATAGTTCATTTTTTTGTTAGTTGATAGTTACCTAAGACTAGCAGCAGGTTTCTAGAGGTTGAAGCTGAGGTTTGCAATTCTAGAATCATACTATTATTTTAGGGGGTGTTTGATGCATATTATTGAGAGAATAATGTATTTTAAATAGTGACGCGATGGAAAAAATAAGGAAAAGTTTTGGATGTGATAAAAAATATTATTTTATTAAAGAATGTGTAGTTGAAAATGAGTTTTGAAAGAATGTGGATCAAACAAGGGAATTGTCTAATGCAGTAGATGTTAATAGATATCTTACTATATGTTTATTAAAATCGTACATTTCAGGCGTTCAGTGTGATTCTTTAAGTGCAGACTCCTAAATGGAGTTTATAAGACACTGGATGACTATCAATCTTATATGACATAACGGAAAAGTTACTGGACTTAAAATGGTTGTAAGCCATGTCATGAAATAAGTATTGTTAATTAATTTAGGCCGTCAAGTATTTAGCCTTCTTAAACATGACGTAAATCTTCTTCTCAAAACTTTTGTTGTATCCCCGAATTTTTCCCTCCTTTTTTGGCTTCGTATTACTGGCAGGATCGAGATCCTAATAACTAGTATTCCTTTGTGTTGGGTGTGAAACTTTTTTCAAAGGCTAGAGTATAAGGTTGAAAGTTACATTTAAGTATCTTATTTTGTAGAGCATATTTGAGGTTTTTTACAAGTTACCTTTTCTTAAGCTTAGGCAAACATGCTCAAAAGTCTTTACTCTTTATGTTGTGACCTATGGTTTTCTATCGTGATGATTTATATTTTTTGTTTTCAAATTACTTGCAGCCATACACAGATACAACAGACATAAAAACTCCATTAGATTCGAGGAAAGAAAAGATGAGGCCACCCAAACGCCTGAAAAAATCCCGTTAGGTATCAATTTCAACGTAAAATTTGGATCTTGATGGTTTACACTCACAAGCAGTATGCTTACATGCAAATTGCTACTTTTCCTCGCAGTTTTGTTAATGAAACTCGATCTATCTACTTGCCGTTTAGCGGAGATTTGCACTCATAATGATATATACTTTTGGGCCGTTGCAGGGTGCTGGATGCGGACAGCTTACAGAAATTTGTCTCACCATTCGGTAGATTGAATTGCGTACTTTGACAATGTGTACAATAATTTGATGCTATATAGAGCCAGTCGTCTATGATTTGCTCATTAAACGTCTACTAAATCACTCGGACGGTCAAATAGTAACGTTTGATAATCCTAATTTAGTAAGTAATTTCTGAAAGTGAACCACTGTGTTGATTGTATTGTATTCTACTGCCACATTTGTGCTCTCGCAATTACCAAATGTAGTATGGATCCATAGCAACTGTCATTACATGTATTAGGATACACGAATATATACAAAGCATTGTAAATTACAGCAGGGTGAGCTTAAAGATGGTGAGTGGTTAGGAGTATGTGACCATCGATCAGCCTCTTCTATCCGGAAGAATGTACTATGTTAGATTGAACAAAAATAAACAGACTACAAATGACTAATGCTCACACCATATATTTGAATCTTATCTAGGTCAATATTGAATGTATAGGAGTGCAATTAGCAAAGACTCGAGTGCACGTGTGGAGCCCCGAAGATTTCATAATAATGAAAGATTAATGTGGTATATGTATTAATTCAATTTTACTTTGGTCGAATATTTAAATTTTTATAGAGCAATGATAAGTATATCAATATTTGACTCGTTGGATAGTTCGTATTTAATAATGTATATTGGGTTTGAATCCTACTATGATAAGGTTTAATTTAAAATTTGTTTTAAATATTTTTATTCAATTACCTTATCTACACGTTTTCCACAATGCACAATGTTTAGGGTCTAGGTCATTGTTGCCTGTGTGTACATACATACATATACGTGTGTATGTATGACATGATGGTGGTGGGTACAAACAAAAATACATATACATATACATATACCTGGCACAGAAGAAGAGGCAGAAAAATAAAGTTTGGAACGTGACATAATATTTAAAAAAAGTTATTTCTTTTGATAAATATTATACTAATGAAAGTTATAATATGTCTATTATGGTCATCCGGTACCAAATATATAATATTTATTGAGCTCTTACCGATTTCTAAAAATATGATATGACAATATAATATTTTTGACGCATCATTTAATATTTTTATTTGGGATTGCACAAAATATTCACGTCCTAATGAGTATTCCCATGTATTCACTATTTTCCTTTCTTCTCACAAATTAGAACGAGTCGTTGGATGACCGGCGATGATGTGCAGTCGTTGTGTTTAGATTCATTAGACTTACTAAATTAAATCCGATATAACGTGACTATGGGTTTTATTTTCAATATTTGCTTTAGTTTTGTTATTATGTGAATTTGTTATTTAGAGTTTGGAACATGTTTTTATTTAATTATGTTTTTTTCCACGTGTTTATTTAATATTGGTGGAACCAGAAATTTCATATTTTATTTAATTACAAAATAAATAGGATACGGTGTAGAAAAGACCTTGTTTTTTTTATAAAAAAAAAAAATTATAGAATATGGAATTATTCTATATAACAGTGAGTAAACTAAGGTTACATAATTTTATATTTATTGCATGCCATTTTTTTAAGAATAAATGAGATTTTTAGTAACAATTTAAATATTAAAAATTTGGGTCGTTACAACTCGTCTACATTGTTAATTAACTTTTCTAACATTGTCAAGTACTCGTTCAAAGACATACGTTACTATGTAAGAAATATGTCGTTTATTTGGATGTTTTCTTCAACACATCTTTTAACGCACAAACATTCTTTTAGTTCATTATTTAATGGAATTGTGATGCAATTGGACAATGAATAATGAACAATATTATTCACAGCAATATTAAAAGGGAAAATTTCATAAGCAATATGTTTAGTTTGACCCATTTCAAATTGAAGAGATAAAGTTTAAAATTTCGAATCTCAATTTTTTTAAAATTTTATGTATAAATTAATTAATTAAATATATTAAGGTCACAATTCCATATAATTTAGTCACAAATTCTATATAATTGATCACATATTATTAATTGGTTGCAAATCACAAATTTTACATATCACAAATTATTTTATAATCACAATTCAAAAATTTTATAGGTCACAATTTGTTCAACAAGTCTACTAAACTAAAATATAGTTTTTTGTTTGCCATTTTAGGGTAAGACATTACGATAACGTTACAATACAAGTCTACTAAACTAAATATAAAATCCAAAAAATATAATGATGTTCAACAAGACCTCGTGATTATCATATCTGAAAAACAAAACTACTGATTAGACAGAGAGAATAACCAACCATGATAATAAATCAATTGTTTATAATATCTAAACATAACAATTACACAAGCTTACCATTGTATTTTGTTACGAATTCAATTTCTCACATATACTCAAACACCAATTGTTGTCACACATGATTCATAGTTTCCATGGTCAAACAAATGCATTCGTTATATCATCATAGTATTGGATACTAGATAGTCCATTTCACTTTGATTTAGTTGGTATTTAAATTTGTAGTAGATATATTTAGTTTGTTTTAGATTTATTTTAGTAAAATATAAATATTGAATTCGGTGAATTAATGTCATAAAAGTAGAGAGACAAAAAAAAAATACGGTGAAATCGGCGGTTTAAAATCGGACCAAATCGTTAAGTTTAGGTTTGAGTTTTTTTCAGACCGTTCAAAATGGTTTGGTTTAGGTTTGAGTTTTTCTCAAACCGGTTTAAACGGTTTGGTTTGAAAATTTGTCAAAAACTGTAAAAATCAGACCGCTTAAGAATAAAGTAGTTTAACGAAACAAATCATAGTCCGATAAATTATTTGTTTTGGATCTGAGCTAATTTGAAAGTCATAAATCCCTAAAAAATAGAAGCCCTAAAAGTCCAAAAGCTATTTAGGTATTTGTTGACACATTTATTTTTTGTGTAGACTAAAGAGAGAAAGTTAGATTGCACCTAATTTTTGGAGCTCCGAATTTTATCGAGGGGATTAAGGGGGCATGGGATTTATCAAGATTCAGGGCATTGGGAGCTGCCCAGTGCACGTGTCGCGGTCTTCGTGAACCTTGATTATTGCTCTAACATGAAAAGAAAAATTAAAAAATATGTTTAGGAAATGTTTATAAATTGTTTAAATAAAAATAAATAATGATAAGTAGTTAATATTCGTGAATTCTCAAAACGTATTAATAAAAATTGTCTCGAACGTTTATAAACCTTCATAAACATGAACCAAGCATTTAAATGTGTAGGAAATTTTAAAACATATTGTTTCCGTAGCAAGTTCATCTTCAATATTTAAAATAGCAATTCAGGTCATATATTTTTTAGAATTAATCTACTTGTACAGAAATCGTTGACACCTTCGTTGACAGAATGCAACATGGCGGCCCCCTATTGGGGGGGCGCCTGCGGCGGGGGGGGCCCGCAACAGACGCCCCCCAATAGGGAGCCGCCATGTGGCATTCTGTCAACGAATGTGTCAAAGATTTCTGTACAAGTAGCGCAATCGATTTTTTTATCATTAGTAATATAGTTCCAATATTAGCGTTTGATGTGCGTACGGTTCGATCAATTTTCAAGAGAATTGGATCCAATTGGACAATGCCACGTTTGATGTGCCCAACCTTTTTCATTTTCAAACATTGATTAAGTAACACGTCATCTTTAATAATATTTCTGTCCAAAAAGTCAAATCGGAATGACATAAAAAAGACTTTTATTTGTTCATGATATTTTAAAACTCTATAAATATAAAAATACGACAATATATTTTTCCATCATGTCAAAGTATGCAAAAAAAGATTTTGACAATATATCATCGTCAAGAACAACATGTGCTAATTGATGGGAAATTAAATATAAGAATTCGATGAAAAATAGTTAGGAACATAAGTTCTACAATAAGCAAAAGTTGAAAATCTTAAATACAATTAAATTGTAATAAATAAATATTGTGGGAATATAACTACTCTAACAAAATTTTAAGGTACATGCTAACTCGAGTGACCCGAGAAAAGTTACAAGTCCATAATTACTATTACCCAAATATATTTGGGCATTTGAAGAACTGGGTTAAACCAATGAGTGTCAGGTTTTAATAGGTGGAAATTACATCGAATTAGAATTTTCAAGTTAACATTTCAAAAATTGGGTTAATTTTACAAATGGTCACTAAAGTTTAAAATTTGTAGAAACGGTCACTGAAATTTTAATTTGTTTCATAAACGATCACTGAAGGACCGTTATGATTTTAATTCAAATTTAAAGAACCAAAACACGTGGTCATAGAATCTTGATCACCTCAAGTGCAAATTTCTTTTAAACAAAAATACATTATATTTTTATGTGAGCTAAAACAACTAAAAGTACATTAAAAGATAGGAAATCTATGCACGATCACACAAAGACATAGAAAAATATTTATATTTCATATCTAAATTTATGGTCTTGCACGTATATACGGAACAAGAATTAAAATATCACTTTTACAATGTCCATCTAATTTACTCCAAATGTAGCACTTAATAGCAAGAAATTTGCACTTGAAGTCATCAAACTTCTATGTCCACATGTTTTGGTCCTTTAAGCTTGAATTAAAATCATAACGGTATTTCAATGACCGTTTGTGAAACGAATTAAAACTTCAGTGATCGTTTCTGCAAATTTTAAAATATAGTTTTTCGTTTGCCATTTTAGGCTAAGACTAAAATATAATTTTTTGTTTGTCATTTTAAGCTAAGACGTTATGATAACGTTACGATAACGTTACAATACAAGTCTACTAAACTAAATATAAAGCCCAAAAAATATAATGATGTTCAACAAGACCTCGTGATCATCATATCTGAAAAACAAAACTACTGATTAGACAGAGAGAATAATCAACCACGATAATAAATCAATTGTTTATAATATCTAAACATAACAATTATACAAGCTTACCGTTGTATTTTGTTACGAATTCAGTTTCTCACATATACTCAAACACCAATTGTTGTCACACATGATTCATGGTCTCATGGTCAAACAAATGCATTCGTTATATCATCATAGTATTAGACACTAGATAGATAAGAGAATCTTTGAAAATATAGTAATAGAAAATATAAACCACCTATCACAACTTTCATTGAATCATCAAATGCTTCCATTTCATCTAAATATAGACACAACACTATAGGTTCATTATTAATTTGCAATCAATTCTTTCCGCATATACAAGTATCAACCACCCTTGCACCTAATAAACTCCTAAAGGAATCAAGTATATGACCTCCATTTGAGAATGCAAACTCAGAAGCAACTGTAGAAATTTGAATTCTAAAGAGGAAAATGGTTTTTGATAGATTATGTTAGTATTGAGATTATTAGATATAAATTATGATTATTTGGTAATAATAATATATATGTAATAGAAAATTATAAATTGACAAAAATACATACAAATAACAAAACTATTGAATTTTGCATATTTGGATGAATTTTCAAAAAAAAAAAAAACACCATTATTTTTATTTTTTTATTTTTATATATTTTTTCGCCGGACCGATTTAGTTTTAAACTGCAATTAAAATTTTCAAACCTAAGTCAAACTGTTTTTGACCAGTTTGGTTTGATTCAAAACTATTTCGTTGACAGGTCCACGTGGCACCAAATCGACGGTTTCTAAAATGCAATTTCGGTTCGATTTTTCAGTTTGACTGTTTTTGCTTGCAGCCCTATACGCATACTATTCTGATATTATTACTTTTGTTGATTTTACTTACGTGTCTAGAAATCTTAGACAAGTCCTCATATTGAAATCGAAAAATAATTTAGTTCCGTGCATAAAACATTTGGACGTGAATCCTAAATTGACACTCCCAAAATCCTAAATTATATTTATGATTTAGGGTTAATTTCGCAAACGGTCACTGAACTTACCTAAAAATTACAAAACGATCACTAAAATTTTATTTTGTTTCACAAACGATCACCAAATGACCGTTATGATTTTAATTCAAACTTAAAGGACCAAAACACGTGAAAATAAAAGTTTGACCACCTTAAGTATAAATTTCTTTTAAATAAGAATACACAATATCTTTTTGTGAACTAAAATAAATGAAAGTGCATTAAAAGTTAGGAAATCTATGTACGATCACACAAAAACATAGAAAAATATTTATATCTCGTATATAAATTTATGATCTTGTACGTATATAGGCGGAACGAGAATTAAAATATCACTTTTATAATTTCCATCTAATTTACTCCAAATGTGACACTTAATAACAAGAAATTTGCATTTGATCAAACTTCTATGTCCATGTGTTTTGGTCATTTAAGTTTGAATTAAAATCATAACGGTCCTTTAGTGACCATTTGTGAAACAAATTAAAATTTTAGTGGCCAAAGTGTATGAAATTTCAGTGATCGCTTCTATAAATTTTAAATTTTAGTGACCGTTTTATAATTTTATATAAATTCAGGGAACGTTTGTGAAATTAACTCTTATGATTTAACTAGTTTTAATATCTCAAAATGTCACCAATGTATCATATAGTCAATTGTATTAACACATCATCTCCCCTTCCATTATTTGTTTTAAAAGTTTTTCACTGTTTATGCCATTACATGTCTGACTCTGTTGCTAACCTGTCCATATCATATAATTATTATAATTATTTAATGTAGTAATAGTAGAGAGATTCTAGTGGGAATAATTTAATTGGTGCATCATTTCATTTTTTTTTCTATTGCTTGCTGCTTTTAAACCAGCAAGTGACTCACTTTGGTACCAAATCTAACACAAGCAAAATTTTCTGTACATTTTTTTAATTTTCCAATTGATGTTGGAGCACATTTACACGATTTAAATAACAAAATTATAGTACCATTTACACACCTTATTATTAAATTATAGTGTCCATTCGATGCCATTTGGTGAAAGGCTACTTTTTATTGATGCTATGATGTCAATATATAGTTGATTATTTAATAGAAATAATGATAACATAAAGAGGATGACGGAAAATTATTTGCACTTATCATATTATAAGATTTAGATCGGATATGAAGATTCAATCTAAAAAATTGAGAATTAGTCTGAAATGTAATTCGTTTAGATGTAAAAAAATTTAGAAAGTGTAAAAGTTGTTTCTTCATTGAAGTTAATCCCAATTTGACATGAACTTTTTCTAAGTTCATGTTTGGTCCAGATGCTAAAACATTGGTAGATGTTATTCGAAAGGATGAGCCGTTGGCACGAACCAATCATGAGCTAGCTTGCCACATCAAAGGACGATCACGATCTCGTGAAGCAAGTCTAGACTTGCTTTGATTGTGCAAAACAGCTCATGCTCGAATCGACTCAATCACCACGCCACAAAGTAGTGCCAAACCCCTGCTGTCTCTATTGTTTGCTTGTAAGAAAGGAGGGGGGGGGGGGGGGGGGGATCAATGATGGGTATTTGGGTTGCTGCAAGTGGCCCATCATTTGCTATCCCCCATAATCACTTATTTTTTTATTATTAAAGAGAAGGAAATGGCCGGAAGTAAAGAGGCACATTATTACTTGTACTAACAAGTTTAGATTACATTGCTATTCATTAAAGTTTTTTTTTTTTTGGCACCCTCTACTTACTTAATTTTAAAAATCATAAAAGGAGTAAACCAAAATCATATTACTTACAATACCAACAAGTTTATCCTCGTCCTAATAAATTTAGAATCGTCTTTTAATGGCTAATTTTTCATCACTATGTTTGAATGCGTGAAATCATGTTCATTTTGATACATCGTTGCACCAACAGAATATTTTTGAGGAAAAATCAATTTTCCTTTTTAGGAGTGTGTAATTAGTTCAATTGGGAGGACAAGTTCTCAACTTGACATGTGGCCAGTGGAGAATAGAAGGCCTCTTCTTTTTTCAATTTTTACACCACTTTGGGGAAGTTGGATGCTCTCCTTATAATCATTCTTGGACCAACTGCCCCTTTTTTGTAAAGTTTTACATTACCATGTAACTATCTCATAACTATGTTTAAATTGATCCCTATAACGTTTAATGTTTCATCCTATATCCTCGTAAACTTTGGACAAACCATCCCATGTTTCATTTTCCTCTACCTAGCTATGTATAAACGTGAAAGTGAAATTCAAAAAATCTATTTTCCACTATCATTCTTCTCTACTCTTCTTATCAATACACACGTACGGATGATTGTGTTCATCTGCTTTCCCCCTTCACAATTTCCAAATAATTTAAGACGAAGAATGCAAATATTAGATCTTAAGAAACATCCAATATTGCTCCATCAACGTCGGATTTGAAGGCCAAGAGCCACGACTCTTTGTATCTCTAAATAGATATATAGCCTTTATTTTGATTCCTTTTTAGTTGCTAAAAGGTTATTATTCATTGATTATGGACCTCTAGTTCAGAAAAATTACTTGGGAACGAAAATGCAAATGATCCTAAAAGTTGGGGCATAATTTACCCTTTTAATATGAGGACAAAAGTTGTCAAAAGCGGCTAACTGTTAAGGAGCTCGTTGCTTAAATTTTCACAATCACAGTAAGGGGAGAACTGTTTACTCACCTAAAAATAACAACCATGCTTGCATTACAGGGGATTTTTTTACAGACATTTTACAGACAACACACATTTGGTGGGACCCGTGCAAATTTTATTTATTTTTACATACACATGGGGCCCGCCGCTTGTGAGGGGTCGGTAAGACCTCTGTGAATAAATCCTTGTACATGGGGATTTATTCTAAAAATAAACCATTACTATCCCCAAAAAAAAAAAAAAACTATCGTGTCAATCATTAATTCCAATGAAAAACCATCATTGTTGATAGAATTAAGATTATTCGCAGAATGTAAAGGAACCTTGATGTTCAATGATTGGTTATTTTTATTATGTTTTAGTGTAGGATTGCACATTTTGTTCAAATCAATGATTTTTGCCTTTTGGGCGTTCTTCTCCTTGTCTTGATCAGACGCACTTGCGATTTAAAATTGCGACGTGAAGAAGAGGCACTCAATTATGGTGCGATATTTTCGTTGGTTGATTTTTCTAGGGTTCTTTTGTATATTGGAGTTAACGTTGATAAAGATTTTTGTTGGTTGAAGAAAATATGAATTTATGGTGCATCTATATGATTTAGGTTATGTTTGAGGGTTACTCGGTTACAAACTACCAATGCACGATGTATATAAGAAGCATCATTTACCTCCAACACCGTACAAGAAAAATGTTTGTGAGACCATAAAAGGATAGGAAGATGGAACCAAACGAACAAACGACATCGTTAAGCAAGCAAGGTTGAGATGAAAATGAAATGTCAGAATTGTGGGCAACATGAACGCAACAACCGTACTTCGGTACTTGTCGAGTTCTGGAGAAGGATACAAGGAAATAGGAAAGGAGATGGAAAGAATGCAAAAGTTTGTGACCACTTGAACCAAACTTTAAAAGTTTGGACTACAAATGCAAAATGGACAAACGATTGAGACCATTTGAGCCAATTTCTCAGTTGAGAAATGTGAAGAAAGATCAACTTTAAAAATTAAGCCCGTTCTCTCCCATTATTCCAAAACGTTATTTGCAATATTCTGCAGACAAATTAATAAAATTACTTTAAATTTCAATAAAACGTTCTCCAAAAAATATTATTCATTACTTCATTTCTTCTACAATAATGGGAGACAAACACACACTAAGTTTTAATATAATTTTTTGTTTCACTAGAGAGAGACTCTTTATTTTTAAAAAATATATTCTAGGTTTTAGAAAGTAAAAATTGTTAAATACTTTAACAAATTCTTTATAATTAACACTTCATTTTATTACTCCCAAAAGATATTTATTATTTTTCCCTATCTTTTATTTTCAACAACTTTCTCTAAATTATTATGTTATTTTCTTCAATTGAAAAATGAAATAATTTGAATCCAATTTAACTATAGAAACTGAGTTTAGCTATCCAACTAATTCTTTAAATTAAAATATTAATTTAAATATTCTTTTGGAGTATAATTTTAAGTGTAACTTTTTAAAATAGAGAACACCTTATATTTAAAAAATTTCTTGGAGAGACTCTTAGTTGTACATAAATATTACTTTTATAGAAAATAGATTAATATTTGGCCATTGTTCTATATACATTATTTTAAAAATTCATTTTTCTATTTTCTTTTTATTTTTTTTTCTTATTTTTAATTACGAATTTTTTATCAATCTAATTTTCTAAAATGCATTCTTCAATATAAAGGGACTCAAACAAGCTTTTACTTTTTAGAAAGTAAATTTTATTTAAAAAATAATTTATCACCCCGTTTGATACGTATGAAAATTTTTACTCTCATTCTTCTACTCATTTTCAACCATACATTTTCAATAAAATAATATTTTCTATCACATCAATAATTTTTTTTTTTTTCAATCACACATTATTCAGTAATTTACTATTTCAGAGTACATTCCTCCAAAATAATGTGGTCCAAGCACACTCTATATTTGACAAACTAAGAAAAACGAGGTGGGGTATTTTCATTCAAGTGTCAAATCAAATCAAACCAAACCATAGTTCAACTTAACTAGTAGGGTGTGGATCCGCTTCTCGATTCTATGTGGCCAAGTTAGAGAATGTTGGACGTATATAAAATGGATAGGAAGGAACGGCGCTGTGTCTGTCCTTTCTCGGTGATAATCTCCGATGTAATTGACCCAAACCTCATAATTTTGAATTATCATCTGACCCTTCAAACCCCTCTGCAATAATATAATGTCAGACACTCAAAATACAATTTTCAATTCTCCAAAAATCTGAATTAGAAGAAAGCAAAATGAAGAACCCTAATCTCATTTCGCTTCCATTTTTCTCAACTAAAAAATTCAGGTAAATCTTGTGTCCTCCCTGCAGTTTTTGAGATTTTCTTTTTGCTCCGAAGTTTGGTCTGTACGTAGGTCTAGCAAGAAAAGTAAAAGAAAGGACTGGCATGAGCATATTTTCAGTTGCTTTGGAGTTTGGAAAGTAGGGAGATAAGGAAGCAAGTCTGCTGGAAATTCGGGTAAACCCATTAACAAACTTCGAAGTCTGCATTGCCTGCAGATAATCTCTTCTTACCATTCCTTTTTAATCCATGTACGGGTCAAGATTGAGAGTATCCAAATACGGGTCAAGATTGCGGGTTGTTTCTACGATCTGCAGGAGCTGAACTGTGTACAGCTCAAAGGTTCTTGAGAGTATTTTTTTGACACAGATCCATCCAAAACTTCTGAATTTGTACTCGGTCGTTTTACTGCATCTTTTTTTTTCAAGATTAATTATCACTATTAAATTAAAATATAAGATTTGATCTTTCTTTCTATTTATTGCTATTGATGTATGCAATTTATTGAGTCAGTGAAGCTTCAATTATACAGTCTCCGTAAGATTATTTTTATTTATGACTTTTCATTCAGTACCTTCTTCAAAGACAAAACAGTCCTTGTTCTGGGTAAATTTGAAGTCTTTTTTGTCAATCCATTTTGGCTTGTTCCTAATTCTACTCGATGACTCAAAACAAATAGATCTTTTCCAGTAACTCGACGTACACCGCATTTGACTTAATGGAACTCTCTCTTTCGACTTAAATTAGTGTTAGCATGTAGAAGGGTTTTCATCTGATGATTTTTTCTTTGAAGAAAGCAATTTTGCTTCATTTATTTGTTTGTTTTTTGTTGGGATGATTTTTATGTGGTTATGATAATGTTTTATTATTTTTTTCTTTACAGGAGTGAGATAAGAGAGTTCTGAGCAAGTACACAGGCTTTGGTTTGCTTTTGAAAGCACTGCAAAAAGCTCTTTCCTCTCTTCTTCTGAATCCCTCTCTGTTACAGAACGTGATCTATCAAGCAGAAGAAAAAGCCCTTTTTTTCTCTCTCTCTATATATCTGTTGTATGTATATGTCAATATACAAAAGCTAAAGTTTTCTGTGCAATTGTCATCCAACTGCTCACCCACAATTTTTTCTTGGAAAACCCTAGTTCTAGAAATTTAGATTCCATTACCCCTTTTGCTTTCTCGACCTATAAACACTTTTTGGGGTGAATAAGAAAGTAAAGAGCTTAAAGGGATTTGTGAAAAGGTATGAAAGTGGTATGGAGGCGGATGACATTCAAACTCATGGGTACAAGTATCCAAGAATCAGCAATGGAAATGGTAGGATCGAGTTCAGTAAAATAGGGCAGAAAGGAGATGAGTCGAAGTACGCAGATGAAGAAGATGGAGAGCCTACGAGGGGCAGGGCTAACGGTGGCGGCGGATTTGGTGGCGGTATCGATCTTGGTGGTGGCCTTGGTAGGTTTTATGGCTGGCCTTCATCACGGATTGCAAGAGCATCTGGTGGAAAAGATAGGCACAGCAAAGTTTTCACCTCGAAGGGGCTAAGAGATCGACGCGTGAGACTCTCGGTGAACACGGCGATTCATTTCTACGATTTGCAGGACCGTCTTGGCTACGATCAGCCAAGCAAGGCAGTGGAGTGGCTGCTGAAGGCCGCTGCCAGTTCTATATCGAAGCTCCCTTCCATTAGTACTGCATTTCCAGATACTCCTAAGCAGCTGAGCGACGAGAAGAGGTCTAGCTCCGGCGGTAATGATCAACAAGGTTTTGATTCAGATGAAGAAGACATGGACGGTGGAGGAGGTGATCCTCAACAGACGGCGGCGATTTTATCCAAATCTGGCACCGGGAAGGGTTCCGGGCTATCCCTTTCCAGATCTGAAAACCGGATCAAAGCCCGGGAGCGTGCAAAGGAAAGAGTTGCAGAGAAAGAGAAGGAGAAAGAGAACGAGTCTCCTCATGTTGAACATTTGAACCCTCTTTCCCATACCACTTCTTTCACTGAACTCTTGAGTGTTGGCATGAATAATGTCAATAACAACACCAACCTTAATGCCTCAGTTCACCAAAATACTAACTCAAATGAGTCAAATTTCTTCCAAAAATCTCCCAGGCATTGGTCTTCAACCCCAATGGATTACTTTAACAGTGGACTATTAGGGCCACAGGAAACTCGTCCGGGGCAAATTCACTTGGGAAATCCTCTATCGCAGCCGGTTTGTTCACAACTGTTTAGTGTATCCGGGGACCATCAGCCGGAGCTCCAGCATATCTCGTTTGTCCCGGAACATTTTGTTTCAGCTGTCACTGCACACAACAACAATAATAATCACAATGGTGCTGATGAGTACAATCTGAACTTCACAATTTCTTCTTCTGCTGCTTCTTCAAGCCTTGCTGGCTTCAACAGGGGGACCCTTCAGTCCAATTCTTCCTCGCCGTCTCTTTTGCCTCACTTCCAGAGGTTTCCTCCCATAGATGGATCTCCAAATTTCTTGATCGGCACCACTGCCTCACCAGTGGAGAACCACCAACAACTCCTGTCTGGACTAGACGCCCGATTGCAGCTTTGCTATGGTAATGGTGGCAGGCATTCCCAGAAGGGAAAAAGAAAGAACTGAGTTCATTCAACATCCTTTTCCTTTCCATCGCATCTTCATTCCAGGTACATAAAAAATCTTCTAGCTCCATAAATTATTTCTTGATCCATATATTTCATTTTTCTTGTGTTTTTATCTTATCTTAGGTTTTCATAGTGCCATTTTGATTTTCGTGCAGTAATACTATGAACTGTCTTTGATTTCTTGGTTTTCACAAATAAGCATGACCATTGGGCATATTACACCTGCCTTTTTCCCTTGTCTTTTATTACACCTGCATTGATAGCTGCGACTGTGAAACAGCTAACGGCTGGTTGTCTGTCTCGTTTTGTTCCCTTCTTAATAATAACATGTTTATCGCTAGGCCAGGTGTTAATCTCTGGCCAAAAGGAGCAATCTTTTAACATTTGATTGAGACCTAAAACTGGTTACCATGTGAGATTTACAGGAAAACTGAAAAAATGGCCTTTCTTTTCTTATTTAATCCCAGAAATTCTGTGTCTCCTTAGGTTGTGCCTGCCCCATCTCTTGCTGGAGCTCAACAATTGGTAGCAAAACCGCTTGCTGTCGAGGTTTTGAGAGTATTAGGTTAAAATTGAAACATAAACCCTTTTGTTCCCATTTTCCCGGACTCTGCAGACTAGATGACAGAGGGATATTTAGCACTGTTTGGTTTATTTAAAATGTTATAAAAATTTAAATAAAAGTAAACAATTAATTTCATGAGATTCATAATATTTATATTTCAACCATTTTTATTAAAATATGTTCCAATAGGAAGAGAATATATAAATTGTCCAAAATGAATTTAGGGCATGTTTGCTACATACCAAATAACATCCAAAAGAGAGAAAAATTAAACTGGAATGTAAATTAATTACATGTAATGCTCTTATATTTGTTTTGTATACACGACTCTTTTGAGGTACAAAATGAATAATTAGACAATAAAAGGAGAAAAAAATGAATATGGCCTAAATCACATTCAATAGACAAAAAAATTAATCAAACCCCTATTTGGTTTAGGCTAAAAAATTAATAAAAATCTAAATTAAAGTCAATATTTAATTTTAGCTACACAATTTTGTGGGACTTACAGCTTTTATCAACTTTTATAAAAAATCTACTAAAATTTCGATTTTTAACAAAATCAAACAGGGACTAAGTGAATATGAGAATGTACTTAAGCATCTGCTTGATTTAGTTAAAAGTCATATTTTTAGTAGATTTTGATAAAAGAAAATGATGAAATATAAAATAAATTTAGGAAAAAAATGAGTTTTAGAAAATGGGAGCGGACTAAATAAATACATATAATGCTCTTCTGCTTTAGAAGATAGCAATATGGCATATTATAAGTGAAAGTCTTGAGTTCTATAAACAAATTTCATCTTTCTATATTCTTAGTTAATGAATCTTGAAACATATTTGTTCAAAATCAAACCATTGGTTAAAAGTAGTTTGAAATAAATTTAAATAATAGAGAAAGCAAAAAAATGTTAAAAGTTCCTCGAATAATTTAAAACGATGAAAGGAAAAATATTTTGGATAAATATAATAGAAAAAATTGACCAAAGATACTGTGTGTAAAAGATGAATAATGAATATGCATTAAAAAATTGTTTCAATGATGTCTAAATATATGGCACAAGCGTTTATATAAATGTGTATATATACCACATTGTACATACAAAAGAGGTATATTAAAAAAAAAACCTTACCCCATAATATCATCTCAACCATATCTCTTAAATTCATCTATGATGTGCATTTTCTGGAGAATCTCTATTTTTAAAAAGTATATTTTACAATTTAGAGAGCAATATAAGTTTAAAGGCTAAATTTTTTTAAATATTCCAACATCCTTTTATCTTTAAAACTTGATTTTAATACTCTCAATACGTATTTATTATTTTTTCATATCGTTTATTTTCACCGGCTTCCATCCAAATTATTATGTTATTTTCCTCCGTATTCTTTGTATATACTATTTAATTGGGATAATATATGGATTATTAAAAATTGAAATATTTTGAATGCATTTAGTTATAGAGAATGAATTTGTTTATCTAAATTTCGAGAGTCAAAACCACTTTATTTTAAAATGTTAATATGAAGAATCTTTGGAGCATAATTTTAAATTTTAATTCTTTAGAATAGAGAGTATTTTACTTGTAAAGAACATCTTAAGGATGCTCCAAGGATAAAATACTATTGCCTTACTATTACTATAGAAATATAGGAACTTGGTTACCTTGAAAATGACTAGGCAAGTATATAAAGAACAAAAGAAAAAAGTGTGTGATAATTACAAGTGCACGATGTCAATTAAACGTAGTAAATTAAGTGGACTTAAGAATCCGAATTTTTATTCCCACGAAAACTATCTATTTAATAATTAATCTGAATATTCCTAACTCATATTTGAATCAAGCAAATGGTGATGGCAAGGTTTTGATTAAAGTAATGTTAACTAAGGGAAATAAAAGCAATTAAATGATAACATGACAGTTAAAATATTGTGATTCACCATTCCACCGTTTAGCCCCTATTTATATACCATTAAATCAAAACCTTTTTTTTTAGCTCATTTTCAATTCTACGTTTATCCTATAAATATTTTCCTACTTTTTAATCATGCATTCTCTAAAAAAAATCAGTGCTTCAAAACTCATTTTTTTCCAAATATATATATATCGTTTTAATGAGCATCAAACACGGGCTAACCTCACCTCTCAAGTTCAATTCTGAAAGTTGTATTTGGATGAATTCACTAATTAAATCAATTTACTCACGAGTCCAAATGAACCTTAATTAATTGACTTAACTCACTATATCTAATGTGAATCCGAAGAAACCTCAGCTAAATGAATCAAATCACCTAGGAATTCAACTAAAGAATGCAATAATAACAAATCTCTACTTTTTATCCAATTGTCGGATTTTACTACACAATCTAAATTTGTAACTTAATTATGGGTTTGTTACAAATTCAGATATCAATGAAATAGTGGCCGATTACTTTAAAGCAAGAGTAGAAGCAAAATCAATAAGAGACATAATTAAATACTAGAATCTTAAGAATTGAAATTAAAGGTTCAAAATTATGTTACATCGTTTGTTCTAACTATTTATTTAGTACACATCACAATGAAAGAAAAACACAAAAGCATTTTGGAGTACATAACCAAATTTTGGAGTACTTCAATTTTCACCCTCAGTTTTCCAATTTCTGCTATATTTAGAGCATGTTTGGTAAAGATTAAAATTGAAAAACTCGTCGTTATTGTTGACTTTTATTAGACGGGTGGGACCAAATAACGACTATATTTTCAATTTTAATTGGATTTTAATTGTTACCAAACGGGCTCTTAAACATATGTATAGTACTTGTAAGTTTCACGAAATATGTGGATAAAAAGTAATTTGACTTTCATATTTAATATAAATACTCGAAATAGTATACATGTTCAAATTATGGTGTAACTCTTGAATATAATTCTTGTTATTGGTACTACAAGCCTAATTAGTTATAATCCCCTAATATCTTTGTTGTTGCAAGGTGGGTATAGTTGAGGATGAATAGTAACAATACTAGAATAGTGAATGCAATAAGATTTTGTGATAAGCTCTTGTTTTACTTAAATCCTAGTTAAGTGCTTGTTTGGCTAAGTTTTTAAGTACTTATAAGTTGTGGATTCCAAAGAATGTGTGGTTAAAAATAGATAAAAATTGTATACCAACCACACATTGTCTAACCAAATCAAATTCTCTCTTACGTTTCTCAAAAATTCCGATTCATGCTAAGGAATGTATTATTTAAAATGATATTTGATCAACTTATAAGCAGTAAAAATGTTTACATGGTCTTAAAAAGTGCTAAGGAAAGCTATACCTGTACGGTACTTACTACTTCGTAGTTGTTTCGCCTTTGATGCTTAAGTCAGCGAATGACTATAGAAAAATAAAATGAACTAGAGAATGTAAGTGGATAGATAGAGACTGTTGTCAAGAGAGCTTGTCTACTGCTTGTAGACATGCTATAGAAAAATTCTAAGATCTCGAGGTTTGGTGTTCAAAAGAAAATGCAGGGAAAGTTTCTGATTTTTAACTTTCTGTTACCTTTGTTGGAGGACTAGAACAAAGTTTCCGATTTCCTTATAACTGATTTAGACATTTTTACCTTTATACAAAAGCTTACAAGGCATTAGATAAATACAATAAACTGAACGTGTCTTCAATACAGGTAACTGAAGATGAGAAGTTTCATACTCTGCTGAGTAAGACTTGACAATAGGTTTGAGTTAGTCAAAAGGTCAATTTCTTGCCACGGGTCCAGAGCAAAGCATACTTTCTCTACCTCAGGCCATGGAGTTATTATTGTTGTTCTCTCCTGTTCTTTGCACTACTGATTTTCAGATAGTTCAACTGGCATCACATATTTCCATTTGTTATGGGTGCCAGGTAGTGTGTGCTTTATTTGTAGTTGAATGACTCTGATTCTGTTTTGTCATTGTTGGAAAAAATCAATCTTTTGAATGAGTTGAGTCAGCATCATATAATCCTTTCCCCATTATTTTTATAGTTGAAGAATGCTCATTCTTAAAAAATGATTTGGTTTGGTGGTGGACCTGGTTGTGGTGGTGATGCTGCAGCACTAACTTTATGTCCACTCGGTATACAATTTGTGCCCAAGTTTCTTTGGAGCATAATTTTATTAAGTTTACCCAGTTAAAACTTTTGGGCATGGAGGATTGGACAGCATAAAAGACAAAATTTTAGCGTTGTTTCGCCTTTAAATGCTTCTAATACTCACCAGTTCACTTCATCAAACAGACCATGGGGTAAAAGGGGTGTAGCAAATCAAAGAGAAGGCCAATTTTCTCTGCTGTATCGTCGGGATCGTGGCTAGAGATCTCGTAAAGGATTGCTTTTGTTACAACATTACCAACGATAAGTGTCTATAATCTATTGATAATTCCACCTGAAACACGACAATTTCAATCAGAATCACAAACAGCATTATCATTTGATGATCACGGACAACATTAGAATAATAACAACCAGAACTTCTATGATTGTCCTCAAATCCCTTGACGATTTTGCTTTAGGCCTTCAGATTGTTTGAACCGCCTCTTATGCTCCTTACATAAATTTACTTACAAACAGGATTCGAATGCTTGGAGGTATTTGTTTGGGCATTGAACGAAATGGACATCCATTACCCTATTGAAGTTGTAAATGGATGATTCAATAATGGATAATAGCTGGAGACAACTTATAATATATATTTTCAAATTAATTAGGTACATCAACAATACTGCCAACAGTTCAGGATGATTGAAAAGATACATTGCTCAATGAACCTTAAAGGAACATTACATAAGCATACAGTATTCATCCCTATAATATTCACATATATAGAAAATTAGTAAAGTAGACGAGTAAAGAGTCAAAGACACAAAGCTCAACATCAATCCATAAGCATTTTGTGCGACCATAAAAGCATATGCCTGAAATTAAAATAAAAGCAAATGCCTATCTAACATCAGCACGACTGTAGGAGGATTGTTCCATGGCTCATTTTCAATCAACAGCTGGCTTTTCGTACGTAGAAGAAGCATGAATAAGCTTGACTAGCTATTCGTCTATGGTACACTGCTTAAAACAAAATTGTGTTTACCCGGCATATGAGTCCTCCTCCTCGGAAAGCTGTGTTTTCCCTAAAAGATTCATAAACACCGAAAAAGAATTCAGGGTGAGCAAGTGAACCATTCAAACCAATAAAAGAAAGAAGAAACAACCACAGAACAGTGTGAAGACTACCCTGAATATAGAAAATGCAGAAGACTGTCTATACTTCAAGATATATGAAAAGGCAATCATAAGCCCCTGTTTGATTTACATTATTATCTCATTAAAATGAAAAATATGACCGTTATCCATCACATCAACATTTAAATTCAAATTTTCTATCTCTTGTGTGAGCCCAATAACGGCTATATTTTTCATTCTCATTCTACAATAATTTGGCTCAAACATGGCTAAGTGATAAATTAAAGTTTATCCTACTCGTAAGCATTTCACATTCTATTAGCGAAAAGTAGAAATAATAATAAAGGCCACACAACATACTTTGAGATATACAATATACTTTCTCGCTCACGAATTACTTGAAGAGCAAATCTACCATCATTCAAAATAATAATAATAATAATAATAATCCACATTCACCTTTTAGCACTTACCCTCAAACTGCAGGGCACACTAAAAGAAAGCCTAATCACATAATTAAAAAGCCACAATAGCATATGATTGAGGAGAATGATTTTGATAGCGAAAGTTCAAGCAATGCAGGAAATGAATAAGAAAAATGTTTGCCATGAATACAGCACCATAAATCCATTGTTAAGCAAATATCATAATGCTATACGAGAAAATAGATGCCACATCCAGATCACAAAGGTCAGCTCAGAGAGGAGATATACATTATGATGTTTATCCACAGAGTATAAAATTGTAAAATATAGATCATGAATAGAAAATGGATCTACAATTTACAACTGCAGAAGCAATGCAGAGTGGTAGCACTCTTAAAGGGAAACTAGTGAAAGAATCACATATTAACCACCCAGAAAAACATCCTAGCATACCAATGAATGTACACATCATAGAACTTATACTCAGATTCAAAAATTGCAATTAAAATATACAGTCATGTGCCTACAAAACATAGAGATCTCTGAACCAATTCAAAATTTCCAATAAATCTGCAAAAAGGAAATTACCTCCAACATGTATTTGGAATCCCGTCTCAAAATGAGTTCATTTCCAGACAGTAAGTCTTCCTTTTCACCAGCATCCTTGCAGCAGTTCCAAATGGCTCCTCAAGTGCTGAGGCAACCCAATTGGCTTCTGACTCCAAAACCTCCTTCTTGGGCTGCTCACTGGGTCTGATCGCCACCAAGGTCGCCCCTTTCAACACAGTCCCATCTGGCAACTCCAAATGTGCGGCATACCACAACCGCATACTCAAAGCCGGCACCAGAGTCCTCTTGGAAGCCGATGAGGCAGAAAGAGGCTTCACCCTCAGCTCCTCCAACTGCTCTTTATTCATATACAACACCCCTTGTCCATCAGCATCCGTCAAAACCAAGCTCTCCAACGTCTTGTGCTCTGCTATTATTGGCTGGAGCAGGTAATGCCTAGCAGAGGCAGCTATCAATGAGCTTATTGTCCACACAACACGCAGTTTCAAGCCCCCGTTTGTGTAAAATGAATCAGGTATGCTCCCATTATCGCTTTCAGCTCCATTACTATCAACATTACAAGCACTGGAACACTCGTTAGTATTCGTGGTCTGAATGACACTGGAGGCTCCAAGAATAACACAATTGTCAAGCGTGGAACCGAAGTCGGCCTTCCATTTAAGCAAAATTCCCTCATCAATTCCGAGCTCCCCGCTCGGTAACTCAATTCTCAGAAGCTTAATTTCATCAAAATTCTTCAAGACTTGAGTAGGGGAATGATGGGTCACGCAGTTCTGGTCTATATCGTAGAAATCTTCCGTATTGGAAACGATGGGGCGGCGTGGGGAGGGAGTAATCAGCTGGGTAAGTGACTGAAAGAAGCCCGAAAAGAAAAGCCGAAAAAGGGATGCGATGGGATGGCGGGACTTGTTAGCTGCCGACGCCGAGGAGGAGGCAGAGTTTCCCGACGATGAAGAATCATCATCGGAGATGACACAATCAACTCGAACGACTACGTTTTCGACCTGAGGAACCAGAGAGTGGAACCTCCTCGAAACGACGCAGCACCGACCCAAGGCCTTGACATCACCAATTTTGTTAAAGATTAAGAGAAGAATAGAATCCGGAAGCATATCGAAGTGGTCGATCAGTTCCGGGTAGATTCTGCTATACAGATCTAACTTCAAAGAACCCATCTTCAGACCCCCAAATTCTACTATAACTCTATATGTATGTATGATGAGTTTTCGGGTGTCTGCTTTTTGAGGTAAGATCTGGGAAAAACAGAAATTATAGATAGCCGGAAGAGAGATCTATGTTCTGAAGAAAAGAGGATTCTTGATTCTTGCTGTTGTAGAACAAGGCGTGTGTTTTTGGGTATGGGGCTTTTGCAGAAGCGTGGAGGAGGAGATGAGGAGAGGAAGACAATGGGTCGAAGAGATACACGATTTGTGTGCGTGCGTGCGTGAGAGAGAGAGAGAGAGTGTGCGCGCGCGCGCGTGTGGAGTGTATAAAAGGTAATTGAGGACTGAGTAGTAATGAAGAATGATAAAATGAGGTGATTGTTGTGGGTTTAGACATTTTTCCCACTATGTATTCGTCTTATTATTTTTCTTCATAAATTATCTATAAATTTGTATCAAACGGTGACAAAATATCGAGCATCATTGATTGTTACAAGTATGTGATTGATATATTCGACTTTCCTGGTCTATCTAATTTCTTGTTTTCAAGAGCTTATTTCAATGGAACGTAGAGTACTTTTTTTTAGAGAGAATCATTTGATAAAAGACTTCTTACGTGAGATTTAGTCACGGGATGGCCAATAATTCAGAAAAATAATGCCAAACAGCCGTTCAAATTGACGTGTTAAGAAATGAACATTACAATTGATAGACAGAGATAGATGAAAATACATGTCTTTTGATATAACGGATACATGATTGGAGCAGGTGGCATGTTAAGTTTACACGTTAATTACTTCAACGACATATAGACACATCATGCCCTATTAGCATATGGAACAAGATGTGTTCATTTTTTTACCGGGATCCTTTTTGTGACTTATTACCGTAGTGACTTACGTCGGTCTCTATTGCTTATTGTGATAAGGTTAGCTAATCTAGTTATGTTCCTAGCCAAGAAATCCTCAAGCACTTCTACTTTAAATTTCACAAACAAGTCATTGACTAGCAATTTGATTTGGTTAAGATTGCTAAGAGGTTAGAGATGCAACTTGGTGTTTGGTGAATAGTGTCTGTTTAGTTGGCAAGTTGAATTTAGTTGGGAGTGGGCCCATTTCAGCTAACATTCATCAGTTCTAAAAAATCCTTGCAACATAATGGAACATAAAATGCACTTCCCTAGACTCGTGTGAAGTGTCATTTTCTTCCGAATAATGATATTTAACAGAGTAATGTTATTCATCCCCAGTGTGTTTACAAACACAATCTAGGTGGCTCTAAATGATAGGTGAAATGAAAGGTGAAATTAAATGACTTATTTAATTTCACCTATCATTTAATGCCACATTAACGCCATCTAGACTGTGTTTGGAAACACACTGGGGATGAATAGCATTACTCTATTTAACACCAGTGAAGTTTAACATCAATTTATATGGCAGGTTATTGACATTAAATTATAGGTTCAATTAAATGAGTTAAATAATTTCACCTCTAATTGTATCTATTATATAATACCACATAAATTGGTGTTTCAGTACCACCAGTACTAGATAACATTATTCTTTTCTTCCTTCCTCTTTTTCCTTGAGTTTCTAGTTTTTACTAGTTTCTAAATAAAATTATAGTAAATAAATGTTTCCATACCTAACTAGAGCAAAGACGTTATCTACCTGCAATTTGTAATACCTAAATCTTCAACCTTCGACTCTATAGTGAGTAAATTCCTAACTAATATTATTTCAAAGTTGTTAAGAATCTCACTCTTACAATAATTTTAATCGCATTTTGGTAACAAATCAATAACGTGATTAACAAAAAGAATTGATCTATAAATCACGCATGTACGTGGAATCAGACAATCAACTATGCTCGCATAAACGCACAACTCAAACTTAGGTGGAACAAATCATATATTAATGAGTGCCTCAGAACATGGGTTGAAAAAATATGTGCAATAAAAACATTTGTGTCCCGTTTAGGTATCAAGAACCACGTGCGTTAGCTTTAGCCCACACGTTATGGCATGTGTGGATGTTATTCTCTGTGGATATATCAAAAAAATTCACAGTTTTCCAGAAGAAAATTGGAGCGTACAAAGCCGTGCAGTCCGTACTAAACAATGAATGTTTGGAAATTTATAATTTCAACTATGCTAGATGTACAATGATTAGGAAATTATAATTCTTTTCGTACGAATGATTTTTTTTCCATATAATTTACATTTCAATCTTGAGGGAGTTGTTATATTTGTTCAAAATTTTGTGGGATCGATTGAGAACTTCAGTCGCACCCGAGAAGGGCACAAGTTAAACGTCTCGAGTTCAACTTCTATCATCCCTTAATTATGTAAATTCTATATCTGTCGTTAATCTGATTTGGAAGAGAGATAAAAATGAGAAAATAGGCATGCTCACCTGCTCAAGGGTAAAATCGTAAATTTACGTTAAAACTTTATAATTAGATCCTTTCCTTTGATATATTGGAATTTGCTTTGATTTCAAGAAAAAAAGAAATGTATATTAATATTATGCAATCTTTCTTGAGTTGCAATAGTGCCTATATAGAATACTTGGCTTGCATTCAATACAAGATCTGAATCTCATTTATTTAACTATGCCTAGCAGAAATAAGAATATGCATTTTTCTCCCAATTATTACAACACTTCTTCGGCTCCTTCAAGAATGTTTAGTTCCGTGCTTGATCCATTAAAATCTTTTTAAACAATTAAGTTTTCAACGTAAGAAATATTTTGTGACAATAACCTTTCGACGCTCAAGAAAATGAAAGAAGCACGTCAATTTATTGAGAGAGAGCATTTGCTGTCATAGTAAGGGAGGTCGCAATCTGTATAAGAGACAATCGCACCGTCTCCAGAATATAACCTTTATGAGATTATTTCCCAAAAAATTCATTGGTACCACCTAGACTGTCAGCACATCATCTCAAGACGAAAATCGACATTCTTGCATCTCAAATATCAGCACATCATCTTAAGAGGAAAAACTTAAAAGAGTAGAAGCGTTCGAGTCAATAAGTGTAAAACCAACCTAATCTCCTACGGACCTGGCGTGTTAAGGCTAAATACGGGTCGAACATGGATGATCAGTCGGCCAGTTTGACACCTCGACTTGGACCTTAAGACGACTGGATTACTAAATTTCATTTCCCAGTGTTACAATATAAAATAACAAAATCCAGCTAAGGTTCCAAAATAACTACCAAAACCTGGTCCCATTTGGATTTTCCAAAGGTTTCCGGAGTTCCCATTGGTTGCATTATATATTTATCAAAGATGCCGTTTCTAACTATATAATAAAGCAATATAACCACCAAAAGTTTTAGCATTCTCCACCTTGTCGACTTAGGACATTGTCTACGTGTACATGAACTTACAAAACAAGCAGGTGCCATGCATAGTTTATTATGCCTTGCACCAAAACACGATAAATTCCAATCACAGATTTACAAGAGCCAAAACTGCGGAGAACCCTAGCGACCATAAATATTTGGATAATCCGAAACGAAACATGACATGCTTGAAAGCCTCAACAAGTTCATCGATAGCATTACGAATATATCTTCAGTAAAGGCATTTGAAGAATCTTCTAATGCACATTGCTATTTCAAGTTGAGAATCGAGTGAGCAAAAGAAATATGCACATAATCTTGGTTACGAAGACATATTTGAACGCAGCATACAAAAAAGGCCCTAAGCTTTGTTTACTCATTTGCTTTGTTTACCAAACAATGCAATAATTTGAAACCCGTCAACTACATATAAGCGTACACGTAGATTATAGTTCAGGATTAAAAGCAACAAATATATGCACATAATAAATATACAAGACGATGACAAAACATACAAGGTTATGCAGATGTACTTCTAATAAAGCCACAAAACTATCATTCCCCAGCAGAATTATTAAAGGCGTAATCTAGATTTATTTAGACCTGCAAATTCAGTAGAAAAAAACAACCAGACATTCACATATTTTTGGAAAACCAACGTACGTGAAAAAGATCATTTTATTGCTAAAAGGAAGGAAAAAAGAGAGCATACAGTGTATAAATTGTCATAAATGTGCCAATGGATACAGTCAAAGACCTTCCGAAAAGAAGAAACATCCAATGATACGAGAGGGAAGTTTCTTCTTCCTTTCATTCGATCCAAATAAATAAAACAAAGAAACTAAAAAATGACCCACCATAAAAAATAAGCCTAAAAGCAACAAAAGACATGTCCAACCTCGTAAAGAAGCTCCTCACAAATAGAAAACAGTACTGAAAAAAATAATTAATTTTACATGTAAGGTACACCAGATTAAAGTTCAACATCTACAACAGCCCAGGCATTCACGACAACCACTGCACCAAAATTAAGCGAGGCAAAGCCCCAAAATAAACTACTTTTGGCCACAAACTAATAACATGAACAGTTATTAGGGCACCCACCCTTTGGAATGTACTCGATTCAAACATATGCAATGACGGGAACAAGAAGGTAATACAAGTTTTGAGTGCCAAATGGATGAGGGAGGACAGTGGCAGAATTACGAGAGAGTATTAATCGCTTTTGCAGCTTTCTCGATGAGTGAGAATGATGATTTACCCGATAATGGATGACATCAACTAGACTGACTTGTAAACTAGACTGGTGGGCAAACTAATTAGGGTGCAACTGTGAAATTTTGGCCTAACTGTTAATCTCAGTAATCCCATGACGTTATCATGGCGAATGAGAATAGAAGATAAGTTGATTCGAGTGGTTTCTAACAAAACCTTGGAGGAAATGCTAGCAAAAGAACAATATCATTTGGCTAGTAGAGAATACGACGCTTACAATAGAGATGAAATGGAATCGTCAAAACCAATAAAAATGCTTATCAAAACTATATTTCAAAACTCCACACAACCAAGTTAATTACACCAAAAGGGGAAAAAGATGCAGTAAAAGAAAGAATTGGAGAAAATAAATGGAAAGCAGTGTGGTGGAGCAACTTAGAAAAAAACTATAAAAGAAGAATACGACATACAAAGAAAAGTAATCCAAAGACTCAAGGTCTAAATGGTGTTGAATACAAGACGAAACATCAAAGATGTAGCATCCTTATTTCCACAACAGACTTGTCTAGATAATTACTAATCTGAATAAAAGGAACACCAACGGATATGTTCTCATGAATGCTATGACAGCAGAAAGTCAGGACAGAACACGGTCTTAAGGAAAAAAATATCAGGCAGAAGATGTTCCGGAAAATGTTAACAAAGTGACAGAGGCAGGCACCTTAACTTATGACTCGTAGAGAGCTCGTTTTGGTAAGCTTAAAATTATTACCTGTACAGTAATTATTCACCTATAAGTAGTATTACTTTTTTCAATCTTTACATTTTGTCAGTTGTAATTACAGGTTTCGAAAACTACGACTTTCAGGCAGACTTAGAATATGAAATAAATGCAAAAGCCATTATGACGCTTTTATGAGCTGAGAAATGGAATAGCATGGTTGCAATCATGACCGTGAGATATTGTGGTCGTGGTAGTAGAGAATTCCCCATCACTGTAGACTTGCACCAAAGTTCTGATAACTCATCTTTTCACCTGAGTCATGGATGAGCTCATGACATATTCAAGATAAGTTCCCTTAGAGTACGCTATTTGATGGTATAATTTTAGCTGATGAGAATAGAAAATGGTTAAATGTGAAATTAGAATTTTGTGGAAGTATTTTGGAAACTACAGGTTTTAATTATTTAAAGCATGGTTGGGAAGTGTTTATAAATGGCTTTAATATAAATAGATAGAAATTACTAATGGATAAGTAGATTATATATGTAGGTCACTCGAAATATGTGGATAAAAGTTGCTCGAGTATTATAAAATATAGGCTAAGTAGGTTTGGATCTAGTAATGAACCAAAAGGATGGCGAAAAGGAGTTGCGTACTAGCGCAAATTTATAGGCAACGGGGTTTAGTTTGTAGTTTTGTATATCTAAGTGGGTGTTTGGTGGAGATTAAAATTAGATTTGTAGTAGATTGTGATAAAAAAATTTGAAATGTGTGGTTGAAAAGCTGTGAGGTCCATAAAAGATGTGGTTAATATTGATTGTTTGACTTTGACTTAGATTAAAATCTAATTTTAATCCAAAACAAACAGGGCCTTAATAATCTGACATTTAAGTTACTGCTTGAAATACTAAATAGATATATTTCTCATTTAAGTAACGTTGAAGTTTTAATGAACTGGTAATTAATATTGTTCTACCAATTTATTGGTTATATTTTATAATTGAGAACATAATTAAATTTAATATTCAACACTGACCTAATTTAACAAGTAGATAATTTAATATTTCTGATATGTGAACTATTTATATTAAACAATCTAATGGAATTCTACCTTTCAACCAATTTTTATTATAGTTAATTAAGAGAATTACAACACATTAAATTTATACCTATTAATATTATATGAATTAATTATAAAAAATGATATGCTAAAAGCTCTATTATCTAAAGAATATTGAGCCCCTGTTTGGGCCCCATTAAAAATGTATTTGGATATATTTTGGAATAGTAATTTTTTGGAAAATGTGTGGTTAAAAAATAAGGAAAAATTTAGGATTTACATGTAATATTATTTTATTGGAGAATGAGAAGTTGAAAAATAAGAGAAAAAAATGCAGTTTTTAGATAAGGGCGCCCAAACAGGGGCTGAATTTATTGAATAGGTAGAATACTAGGGTAAAATATACTGTGATTTTCTTGAAGATCTTACTAGTAATTAGTAAATGATGATATGGAGGACACTTTTTTTTCTTGTTCGAGTAGAGGATTAGTAATCTTGTTATGTGACTACTGATTAGTACTTTACTGATTTATCACTTGCTACTTCGTTGATCCTTTTTTTTTTAGTTACAAATCAAACTTTAATTTTGTTGAAATGTTTTGTTATGGATTACCTAAATGCATGTTTGGTAGGTTATATTTTAATAATTCATGGTCAACATACTTTTTATCCATATATTTTGTAGGACCAACAATTTATAATCGCTTAAAATTTAATATAATCACCTACTAAACATGCACTAAATGGTTCATGGTTTGTTATGAGCATAATTTTGCATTATTATCAATTTTAAATAATTTTAATGGTTTATTTGAGGCTTATGCCTCTCCCGACATACGCAGAACAGACCAGTACCTGACTCAGTCTTTTTGAACACCAGTTGGGGAAAGGAAATTAATTGGGTTTTGAGATATAATTTTCTAAACTTTATCTACTATTTGCATGAGCACAAGAAATGAACTGTAGTCATCTATATCTTGCTGAAGTACAACAAAAGAAATATCCGAAAGCATGTTTGGAAGTGTTCATAAACGGTTTAAATTATAAATAGATAAAAATGAGTGGTTAAAAAACATTTTATAAGCCAAACATAGGCTGAGACAGATCAGAAGAAAATGAGGATGGCGGTGGACATACCTGATTCTGTATAAAGTCACAGTATCACACATAAAGTCTTCTCATTGAACCCAAAGGGTCTGATTTAGTACTATTTGTGGAAGAGTAAATTGGTAAGCACACACTGAAATGAATAAAGGGCAAATTCCTCATAAAATAATGCTGGGATAAAATAACATGCAGAATTTTACGCATTCTAATTCTGGAAAGGCTGAATCAGACCTGAAAAGAACTTCTAATGAGTTGGAGTAAAATCTTAGCAGATCACCAAGGACGCGTATAGGTTTCTGATGAAAGGCAAGAATAAATACAAAATAGGGACATACAGGTAGATTAATAGTACATGACAAGGAATCTAGATAAGCAGTTGAAAATTAGGTATTATAAGAAATTGCAGTCTCATGGCTTCAGCAAGCATTAGATACTTGTACCAAATCAAGCAAGAGTATTCAGATTGGAATGAGATAATGCCTCGTAAACTTGCATTTCATCAGGAGAGGATCGTTCAGCAATTACATCTATACATGTGAACAGCACAGAGGCCACGTGAGGAAGAGACCTGGATCAATCACATATACATAAAAAAGACAGGAGAAAGCTGAGAGGAAGGAATAGGAATAAACTGAAGGATCCATGTATTATGAGTTTGACAATCAACTCAACATCAAATTCACGAGAAAATCCATATCAGAAGTAAGATGCACAAAGGCTCGATAAACACCGAAAGGAAAGAAAACATCCTATCAAAGTCTACCATGGATGAATAGAACTTATCAGGCAACACTGGCAGAACCTATACCGCTTGAAAACAGAACATGCTACTAAACTTCCAGCAACATCTTAATAAGATTTCCTACAGAAGAAAACTGAGTCCAGCAGAAGCCTATGAAATAAAATACTCTCCATGAAGGTAACCTAAAGGAGCTTGAGAGGAGAAACGATTGATGGAAGAACCCAGCACTGAAACACAGTTTTCAAATACAAGAGGACAAAAGTATCTTCATAATTTAAGTGGCCATTATGAATGCTTGAATCAAGTTTTCAGCTGCACGCTTCTGTTCCGATGTGCCTGAAATTAAAGCCACGCGATCACCTCGGGATGATTTGGAATCTGAAATCTCTATTGCTGCACCAGATATCTGGAAGAGAATGTGTGCATGTGAGAATGTAAGTTCAAAGTGAGAGGTGATATTCGTGCACAAATCACAATAACCCAGACAACCAAATGTGACACGACATGCATACTCCCTCTCTCCCCCCAATTCCCAAAATGCCCTTCCCAGCTGGGGAGTGTATTTGCCCCAAGAGGAGTTCCAAGATTTTCAAGGTAACAGCTTATGTATATCCTAGCTTGCCAATTGATGCAATTCTAAAGTAATCGCACAACAGACATGACAATGAGCATGTTTGTCTAAGTTTATAAGCACCTCATAAGCTTAGCCAAACATGGTCAATATGTAGGATAACAGTTCACAACATAAAAGTCGAGACTTCATAACCAGACCATCCAAAATTAGCAATTGAAAAGAAACCCAATTGTATCAGGTCTGCCATCATGCTGGAAAAATATTAATTTGCAAGTTAAGCAGGCAGTCAGTCCTGGACAACTGGGAAAAAAAATGATTTACCTCCTGATATGTAGCCAACTGTGTATCCCAAATGACTGAAGTGTTTGATTTTTTTTTTTGGGGGGGGTGGGGGGGTGGGGGAGGAGGAGGAATAGCAGGAAAATGAAGAGAAAAGAGGAGGAACGTTCCAGACACAGTGGAAGAGAAATACAGAAGGTATTGGTCATTGCCCTGTGAAAGTAAAACAACTCACCTTACGTATATTCTCAATATTCATGCCACCTTTGCCCATGACTTTACCAACTGCATATGCAGGTACAACCATTTCCAGGGTTGAAGGTGGAGGCAATCTGCTTAACAAGGTAAAATTATGATTAAAGACATACATTGAAGACTTCAGAAAAATTAAATCCAAGTAATAAATTAATGACAGAGAAAACTACCTTCCATACAATGACGATGAATGAGAGGAAAATGATCCATAGCCACTATCTCCGGCCTTTATTAAAGAGAAAAAACAAGGTTAGAGAAGAGGAAAAACAAACCATGAGATTTGAAATAAACAATTAAATGAATATGGCATTTAGCAGTATCTGGCTCAAGCAGAAATTGCAAAAGTAACTTGACATCACAATTATACATCAAAAATTTAAGTAAGCCCATGTGTGGCTAATGTTCATAAATTGTTTATAATCGGTCAAACAACTTTTTATCCACACATTAGTAGAACCACAAGTGCTACCCATTTATTCACCTCTCATATCTATCGATTTATAATTTAAATAGTTTGTAAACAACTCCCAAACAAGATTTAAATTAGTCCACTTCTCCTATATTGATAATAATTGACCGAAAAAAAAGTAACATCTGATGAAAATATTACACACGACCTTCTGCAATAAATACACGTATGAAACATAGATTGAAGAAAATCTAGGAAAGACCTGGTTTTATTAGATAGCTGCCAAGATAAAAAACTAACATCATTCTTCACCCAAAACAAGAGAAACTCCAGAATAATTGTATACACAATTTATGGGTGTAAAAAATGCGTTGAATTACACACGACCTTCTGCAATAAATACATGTATAAAACATAGATTGAAGAAAATCTAGGAAAGAACCGGATTTATTAGATAGCTGCCAAGATAAAAACTAACAACATTCTTCACCCAAAACAAGAGACTCCAGAATAAATGTATACACAATTTATGGGTGTAAATAATGCGTGGAATCACCAGGCCATACCATTATCTTGCAGAACTCTCAACCAGAAAAACAGAGACTGACTTAAAAGGTCTCATTCATTTCTTTTTGTTCTTTTTATGTTGGCAGGTTATCATCAAGACATTGGACATTGCCCCAAATCAGGATCTTCCTTAATGAAAATGATCATAGCTCCCTCTAATGCTTTATAATTTGCAATGCTTTGTTCACTATTACTCGGTTTACTATGCAGATGAGGAAATGTAAACTAAAGATAGACAGTGAACTTTTTCATTTTATACATGAGTCTACTAGGAATATAGCTTTTACTAAAGCCCAGTTGCTTACCAACAGGGACCCATAGGCGCTGGAGGAAAGCAGGCCCACCCCACTCTCAGTTTCGGACCTGTGCTCATAACCCAAAGGAGCAGCTGGAGGAATACTAGGCAAAACTGAGGGCACCGAAAAACCAGTACCAGCAGAAGAAATGCGACCACCTTCTTTATTTTTTAACACATCATCTCTGAGCCTCAAGACAATCTGAATAAGTGCATCTCTCAAACTACGAACTTCGCCAACAACCTATCATGTGGAACATGGATTTCAATAAATAAGGTGCCAAGTAAGAGACATTGTTGAGTAACAACAATAACACGAGTCAGATAACCAATACCTCAACAAGTTCATCATTAGCATCTGCACACTTAGGCTTCTCGCCTTTGGAGATCCGTATATCTGCTTTAGTTCTCTTCCTGATTTCATTTATGATTGAACCACTTTTCCCGATGATACACCCAATAACCTTAGATGGAACAAGAAGCCGCAAAGTTACAGTGCCATCATCTTCATCGTTTATCTTTCCTTGCAGCAGTAACACAGCTTCGACAGCCATGGATTTCAGATCATCCAGTGACTGCCCAAAACAAATATTGCACATAATTACTACGAATGGAAGAGGAAATTTTGACAATATTGGTAAGCGATTATTTAAAAATGAACTTAAAAGGACCAAAAGAAATAAATAAGTAAAAATTGTAAGAAATAGTCACTAAATGAAGTTGTCAAACATGAACCTGTGTACTTTTGCTATCATCTTTTACCAAATAAAAGTCCAAGCAAATTGGACTTCAGCTTACATGAAATCAACTTTCTGGCTTAAAGAAAGAGAAATAAAGACAGTAACAGAGATTCAAGAATTGAAATGAGTAGTCTTCACCAGTCAGCAAATTTTTTTTTTTATTTTGTTTTTTTTTTGATAGGTTTTTTTTTATAACCGTGGATGTCCAGGCCTACTTGAACGCAACTCGACTAATCCCATGGGGCCCTGAAATTTACGGTCGGATACTCACCTCGGTGGCCATGAGAGGACAGTCAGCAAATTATTTAATAAATTGATGTAAAACATAACTTGCTAATAATTTATACACATCTATAAACCAAGTGCTTAGATTAAAAAAAAAAAAATCCCGAGGTA
This sequence comes from Fraxinus excelsior, assembly GCA_019097785.1. Taxonomy (NCBI): domain Eukaryota; kingdom Viridiplantae; phylum Streptophyta; class Magnoliopsida; order Lamiales; family Oleaceae; genus Fraxinus; species Fraxinus excelsior. The sequence goes on from CM032631.1 coordinate 2,702,174, forward strand.
GTACACAGAAGCATGGGAACATGATAATCCCCCTCAACTGTGTATGATCAAATAAAAGCAAACCTAAGCTCAATATCCTTGATAGATAAACATGTGGTGTGCAGAAAAGAAGAATGACCGGCAAAAAGATTCGTCTTCTTCTAGAATCATCTCAAATAGATAAAACTAAAACAAAAAATCAGCAATTATGGCAATACCTCTGTTGAGATAATGGTGATAACACACTCACTGTTATTGGCCTTTGGGTCCTCAACCTCAATATGGGCACCACTGTCCTGCCTTATACGTTTGATGGAACTTCCTCCTTTGCCAATAACACGGCCAATTTTATTAGATGGACACAACACCCTTATAGTTAACTCCTCAGATCGAGACGCACCACCATAACCAGACACCACAGGAAGAGCGGATGAATAAACTGGCCACGTGTTCCCAGCATCAGTACGACTGGGTATATCTGGTGCATGTGCAGGACCTAAAATGGAAGGAATAGATCTGGAAGAGATAATAGGATCTACGCTTTGATAAAATCCAGTTGCAGGATATACGGGAACATCTGACGGGATGATTATGCTTGGATGGGTTTGGGTTTCCAGGACAGAGGCATCAAGAGGAATATCCTCCTTTGGTGAAAACTTATACATGATAGCAGAAATGGCAAAAACTGCTTTCTTCACAGCCTCTGAATCGCCAGATATCTATCACAAATAAAGACATACATCACATTATACAACTAAAGGTATGTCATGTACCTGCACTGCATGCATTATTGCTCTACAACAAAAAAGAATTTTATAGCAACAACCCATAAAGATCCCGGTGAAGAACCAAAAAAAAAAATTAGGACATCATGTTTCTAATTTTAATTCACTACCAAATATTCTAGCTGAGATTTATGTAAAGATGACATTTACAATTATAAAACTCTAAGCAAATGAAACTAACCAGGACAAAATTGTCAAACTCCAATGCACACGAATGAGATGGGTCACTAGCATCCTTGGAAGTGATCTTGATGTTCGTCCTTGTCTTATTTCTCAACTTCTTAATGGTGGAACCAGATTTCCCAATAATATTAGCAGACTGGCTAGATGGAACAAGAATCTTACACTCCACCTTGTCTTTGTCGTTTTTCTTCCTGTCATACTCCCCAACCATAGCCATTGCATTTGCAATTGCCTCGTGCACCTTGAGGAGCGCATCCTGAGCAGGACAAAGAGGTTCCTTATCATTGAATTCCTCATCAACTTCGACATCCTCCTTCTCTCTAACATAGCAATAAATAGTGATAACTCTATCTTTAGCACCAGAAAACGGGTCCACCACCTTGACTTTTGCTCTTGTCTCTTGCCGGATTGAATTAATAACTTTTCCACTCTTCCCAATCACGCTCCCAATAACACCATCAGGGCAAAGAATCCTATACACTATCAGTTCATCATTACCCTTCTCATCTCTGTCCACTCGCCTCTTTTGGTTCTTGCTATCCCCGTCATCCCAATGAGAACGAAAGCGCTTCCCACTTTCACCACCCATTGCACGCGACCCTAACTGTCCCCATGAATGCATTGAAAGAAATTACAAACTTTGAGGATGAATCAAAATCAAAGGGAAACAGTTGCAACTAGATTTCACAAACATATATAATTAAAATAACAAAATTCATAAATAAAGCATACTTCTTCCGTCCCACAAAGATAGACTTGCTTCCATTTTTACACAAATAAAGAAAACTCAATTAATATAATTGGAACTATAAATTTTACTTACGTTCTGTGTAATATACCCCTACATTGAATAATGGTAATTCATATTTGTTAATAACAATGCACAATATATCGGGGCATATCAGGAAGTGAAGAAATTAATTATAAAAGTGGCCGGACATTTGAAAAAGGAATATGAGGCCTATCTTTATGGGATGGAGGTTTATGTTCTTTTTCCCTTCTATCTTTCCATATCAAACATGACATTTCAATTTCCATCCCATTTATCAGAGTTTTGATCTAAAACAGAATAAACCAAAAATATCTGGAAGGCACTACCTTATCCATAATGCTATAATACAAGTATCTATATATGTACAGTGTAATCACATAAAAAAACACAAGTTAATAAAAACGCAATCTTTCACGTACAGAAAGAAATAATAGTGATCAGTCAAAGAGGTCGTCAAAGGCCCTCCAAAGAGAACAAAACTCCGGCAACCCTCGTATTTCAGTGAATAAGAAGTAAAAATCTGAATATAAATTAAAAAAGGTGCCGAGAAAACGGGGAAAAAACAACCCTAGCCCTGGAAAGTGGATATTAGAGCCCGATACAGTGGTGAAAGTAGCAAGGACAATTTCCTCTTAAAAACCTAATTAGTGAAGGTGCTGCGAGCAATTGGACCGGTGGAGATGACGTAAAATCCTAATGAATAACAACTGTACCTGGTGAAATTGAAGTGCCCAACTGAAAAGTAATCCACGCAAACGAGAGAGGGAGAGGGAGAGTGAGGAGTTCGGAGGAGGAGAATATTGAAGGCGGAAGCAACCTAAATTATGCGAGATCTGTGCATTTTAGAGGAAAACAATTTGGGGAAACTATCGAAGCATGTTTGGCGGTCAAATTAGAATTATTTTTAAGAAAACTTTTACTTTTTACAGTGTCAAAATTGGTCCCGACGCCCAGGGCTAGACAAAAGCCCCGACTCGAATCGAATCGAGCGATTCTTCATAAATTAAATATCAAATAGGTACCCAAATTGAGAATCGATGAGTTTAGGTCGATTCTCGATTCTAGATCAAGAACCGAAAAATCGAATAAAATCTGAATCTAAATAATTTTTTTTAATATTGAATTAATTAAATTTTTTTAATTTTGTAAAACAAATTAACAAATTAATCTAGCCAAATTAATTTTTTATAACTTTGTTAGCCCAACATTTGTGCTTTATTATTAAATCTTTTTAGTTGAACAATTTTTAGTTTATATTGTGATTGTTAATCATGTCTTTTCAATTATGCTTGTAGAGTTTTTTACTATGATAAGTCAACCAATTGATGATTAAATCAAATAGTTGATAAATATTACAAATACTTAAAAAATATTTTATTTTGATAACTTTTAATTTATATTTCGTTTTCTTTATGCAGATTGCTTGAAGTAAATGAATTATTAATATGGATCATCGGTGTTTTAATATTAATATCGAATTTTTGGTATTTGTGTTAATTGAATTAATCTTATTGGACAGTTTATTATTTATGTGTTTTTAAAGTAGGCTGCGTTGATTTGTAAAAGTTACGAATGAAGATATTATTAGTTGTATTTATGTAGTGTTGTTGTAAATGTTAAAAAATTTAATTATGGTACGGAACCGAATATAATCAAACCAAACTCAAACGGTTCTATAATTATATTGGACCCGACGGTTCCATTTATTAAATACTAGAAAACTTTGGGTCGGTTCGGTTCTCTTCAGAACCGAACCGACTCATGTCCAGCCCTACTGACTACTGACGACACATAAAAGAATTATTTATTTTAAAATTTATTTGATTGTTACTTGCAAAGGATCTGCTTATAAGAAAACTTTTGAGCTTAGAGTGTGTTTGAATCACATTATTTTGGAATAATGTATTATGAAATAGTAAATTGATGGAGAATGTGTAGTTGAAAAAAAAAAGTTATTGATGTGATGAAAAATATTATTTTATTGAAAATATATAATTGAAAATGAATAGAAGAATAAAAATGAAATTTTTTAATTTATACCAAACATGGACTTAGTTAGATGTGTTTAACGTCCATTTGGGAATAATTTATAAACGATTTAATATATAATATAAAACTTGACCAACAAGTTACGCTTATGTACCATTAGGATACACAAATGGACAATATCTACAGATCCATTGAAATATATAATTAAAAGAGCATTAACTTATGTTTGGTGCACATTAAAATTTTCATTATTATTCTTCTACTTATTTTAAACCACACTAACAGAACATTAGCTCATGTGTGGTTCACAAATTTTCATTATCATTATTCTACTCATTTTCAACCACACATTTTTTAATATATAAAATAATATTTTCAATCACATCAATAATTTTTTCTTCTTTTTCAAGTACACATTCTCTATCAATCTACTATTTCATAATACATTCTTTCAAAATAATGTGACCCAAACACACCCTTAATGTTTTTTCTTAGTCCATATTTGATATCCATTCTTTCCAAATACGTTTTCTTTATACTCATTTTCAACTACATATTTTCATAATAAAATATTTTTCGTAAACCTAAAACTTTTGTCTACTTTTTAACCACGCGTTCTCTAAAAATTTACTATTCAAAACTCATTCTTTCCAAAAAAAAATTCTATCAAACAGGCCTTAGTTTTGTGAGGGATTTAATTCATCCAATATTTCTTTTTATAATTTATGTCTATCCGTTGATGCTCATTCTTGCTATTTGTTTATACAAACTCGATATGATTTATGTTCTTTCGAGCTCATCGCATTATGACTTGATCATAACATAAGTACATCACTAAAAGTTAACTCGAACTCAAAATATTTATTGAGATTTAAAATACCTCTCTGTATATTTATTAAAAGATAGAAAATGATTTATTCGATTTCACAACAAAAACACTTGTTATTTATATTCAACTAAATTTAAAATATTCCAGCAAACATACAATAAGAAGAAAGACTATTTACCTTCTTTTATTTTTCTATCTGTATTTTATTTTCATTTTCGAAACTACAAACTATCATTTTTTTATAACTAAGTCCATATTTGGTGGCCATTATTTACTAAAAACAATGTTTCGAATAGTGAAATTTTGGAGAATGCATAGTTAAAAAGTAAAGAAAAGTTTCGAGTTTACTTACAAAATATTTTATTGTGTAAATATGTGATTGAAAATGAGTATGTAGAAAAAAAGAGTTTTAATTTAAAAGTCATCAAATTGGGGCAAAAGCTTTTCATTTTTCATTTTTCATTTGTAGAGAGAAATTGTGGCAAAATAACCGTTAAATTTTTCATCCGGTTTACTATTGACATCAACATATTTATTATTTCAGCTCGATGGGAACAAAATTCTTTTTCTTAAAATCTTCTCAAATAGAAGTAGAGAACAAAGTAAGGACATTTAGAATCACATTCTTTTAGAAAGATCATCTAACAAGTGATTTTTTTTTTTTTTTGGTCTATAGATCTTATGGATAAAATTCTCTTCACATCTTAATCTAAAAATTTACTCATCTTCTATAAAAGGGTCTTATGAAACCGAAGTTCATGTTCGTTTTTGAAGTAGGGAGATTCAAAAAGTTGAATCGACATCGACTACAAGTCTACAACCCCGAGCCTTTCAACCTAAAATGTGGATTTGATTCCCGCCACCCCGCTAATATAATTTTTTTTCTAAATATTCCATTAGAATTATATATAAGAATGCATTATGAATAGATTATTGAATGACTGAATGCAGTTCCCAAATATTCGCTACATATAATATGATATCCCTTTTTCATCAAAAGTTGAAAAGACATCATACGAGGAAAAAAAACAAAAAAAAAATCAGAATGAGCAACATTCAGTCATTCATTGTCTAATGGATAAGACCAGTGTTGTGTTTTTTGAGTATTCACTATTCAATGCTACCATTTCATTTTGTATTAGAAATACGGCCTTGACCTAGTAGGTCATTACCATTGGTTTGTAGAAGGTTTTTCCAAAATTGCTCATCCTATGTTTGCTCGATAGTACTCTAAATTTGTGCGGACTAATGAATATGAGAAGAGTTTGCAAAAGTTTCGATAAGTCATTAAAATCTATTGTCATTTCATTAAGTCGTTTCGGTTCTTATTATGTCCGTTTAAGCATCATTCATTAAAATTTTAATTTTTTCAAAATATACTTTCAACCACAATTTTTCTCAATAAAATAATTTTACACGTAAAATCAAAATATTTTCTTATTTTTTAATCATACATTCTTTAAAAAATAATCATTATAAAATTTATTTTTCTCAAAAACAAGGCTCAAACAAACTTATATAAGTTATAGAGGACTTTGACTGCGCCCTTAGAATCATTATCATACCTTTGTTGTATTCATTTAGGCCCTATTCGATACCAATAATTTTCAATGGAAAATATTTTTCATTTTCCTACTTCTTACTTGTTAGATTGCAAAAATTTTCTCAGACGTCGCTTCTTTCCTTCAAATGGATGATTTTGTTTTCCTTCTTTTTTTTTTTTTTTTGTGATTTTTGATTTTTTGAAGTTTTTTTTTTTTTTTTTGCAATTGAGAAAAATTCTAGACACAATGGTAAAAAAAATTATCACTTTTATTGACAATTTTCATACAAAATAAAGTCAAACGAATAGTATTCGGTATGATAAATTTTTAATCTTTTTTTGGCAATTGAAACAAATTCCAGACCCAATGGTAGAAAAAATTTATTATTTTAATGGAGAATTTCATAAAAAACAAAGTCAAATGGACACCAAACTTTCAACATTTTTCAAGTGAAAAATTATACAAATCAAGCACAATTAATTATAATTCTTAATAAAATAATTTTTAGACAATTTAATTCACTGTAATTCATTTTTTTCCATCTATTTTTCATATTTACAATCAAACGGACACTTAAGGACCACAAAAACGGAAACGAAGAACCGTTCAAATAGTGGAGGTGGCAAAATTAATAATGCTATGAAAGAAAAAGTCGGCTATGATTCATTGATGTGGCAAAGGCATGAATGACAATTGACAACATGAAATGTGTCCTATATACAGCACGATCAGGGGCGGACACGGGGGGCTGGGGGACACGTCGATTGAAATCTAGGCTGGGGGACACGTCGATTGAAATCTAAATCAAAGTTAACAATAAATTTTAATAATATATTTCATAGAATCCATAATTGTTTTAACTTTTATCAAAATTTACTACAAATTTGATTTTAATTTCCATCAAACATGGGCAAAATCACAATAAATTTGAATTTCGATAACATGCTTATTTTAAAAATTCACCGATGATTGTACGCTAATCAAATCTACAAATAGCTTATATAATCTCAAAACTTATTTCGATAACTACATTATGTGTATATCGAATAGTCTAAATGAATATCGAAAATAGTTAAAAATACGTTAAACGTGAGTCTTAAAAAAAAACGTCTAACTCGCATTTTTTTTAAAAAATTCGATTATTTAATTAACATTTACTATTTTTGCGATACACCTCAATGTAATTTTCATCATTTTATTAGGAACCTTTATATGGAATATAATATCAAAAAATTTCGAAATTTTACATTCGAAAAAGTCATATCTCATGTAAATTTTTGGATGCAAAATTACATGGGATATGATTTTTTTTTTTTCACTTAAATTTTTGAGTGTAAAATTTATCCCAACTTTTTTGCAAGTTCGAGTATGCCCCCCTAACTTTTATCTTCTGCGTCCGCCCCTGAGCACGATAATAAGAAAAAGTACATTGAGTGTGTGTTTGAGCCACGATAATTTATAATAACGTATTTTGAAATAGTGGATTGATGGAGAATTGTGATTAAAAAAGAAGAAAAAGTTATTGATGTGATGAAAAATATTATTTTATTGAAAAATGTGTGATTGAAAATAAGAATGAAAATTTTAATGTATATCAAACATGAGCTGAACTTTGAAGATATCGTGTGATTGGGTAAAAGGGTCCACAAAATAGTGCTCAAAATTACTGATTTTGTAGGTTTAGACGTTTAGTGCCCTTTTGATTAGGAGAAGGAGAAGGACATGCCCTAAACCCCCCACCGCACCCTAACCCAATCCAATCCAATCCAAATGAAAATGACAATAGAGAAACACACGTAACCACAAGGATTGAATGCTGATCACTTTTTCCTGTCTCTCATCAATTCTTCAAAATCCGTATATGCCAGATTGCATTTTAATGATTGATGATTGATTGTCTCAAAATCTATTGAATAGTGTACAAATATAATTATTTAAAAAAGACAATTATTTATTTATATTCTCTTCCACATGAAATCTCAAGAGTGCTCCATGATTTTTTATGAATCAATAATTGTTTAATACTAGTATGTACCAGCAGGATCAATTAATCTGATGGTGACTTCATGAAATCCCACAGGTGAGGAACAAGATTGATCGAAGAGTCAAACAAGTAATTACAAGGCCCGAGTAATAATTGTCGTTTGATCAGGAAATTAGATCCACTATTGCACTCTTAATTTCATCTATCTGTATATGCATCAAATTATTTCACGCGAATCCATCTTGTTGGGATTTTTAACCCCGTAAATGTAAAACTAACGAAATTTAAACAAACAACCACAGTGCAGAAAATAAAGAGAACATCAAAAAATGTTCACTCAATTCAGCTTATAGCCTAATCTGAAGGGTTCACGGATTAGCTCAAATACTTAGCACAACAAAAACCTTCCACGAGGGAGTACAGATTATGAGAGACTCAATCAGACCCAAATTTAGTCATCAATCTTCAAAAGTTCTCCTAAATCTTAAAACATAACCAAAAATATCACGGAATGAACATCCAAGACCCAAAAATCAGCTACTATTACAAGTCTGATATGCTGTAGCAAAACGAATCACACAAGATTCCTCAACAAATTTTGGCTAGAACCTTTAAAAATTACAGATCGAAATCAAGAAGAACTTAGAGAGAGAAAGAGTCGCTCCAAAGTGAAAAAGCAGAAACAATAAAATGATCGAGAATCACAGTCAAACCAAGAGTCATAATGGTGTGGTTTAGTCTTAGCCGTAGGTTAGATCCAACGGCCCATAATCCTTTGAAGAAGCACAATCCAAGTTAAAGAATAAGAGCCAATTCAGGGTTGCCATGTGACCATCCAGCCAAATTAGTTTTAAAAAGAATTGTTAAATGTGAGAAACATGTTTTTCTCTGCACATCCCAATCGCAATCATTCAACTGTCCATTCACGTATAAGATGCATACCTCGGTCTCTTGATTTGTTGTAGAATTAGCACAATACATTTTGAAATTCTAAATTGACAAGATAAAATACAATTATTTTGTACGAAGGGAAATGGATGTTAATGGCGGTTTGGGAGATGGAATGGGAGCAGCTCGGGGATGCGGCAAGCAATACGCCATTGGAAGAAGGTGAAGTTCAAAACAAGAAGTCCTATTCTAAATTAAATAGGATAAAATTGACGTTCTAAAGGAGAAGATTGTCATGAAAACGCAAATGAAGCCCTACACCAGCTATACACGAGCACCTAATAGTTTTATGAGACATAAATCCCAAACTTAACCTTGTGGATGCTTCAAATGAACAAATGCAACGGGTGAGTCCCATATTGAATCATAATAGCCGAAAAAAGTTGTAGTTAACTTTGAAGGGAACTGTGTGTCCATATAAGGTGGTATTCCATGACACGGCTGAAGAGTTGGGCCTTGACGATGCATATGATCTTTCTTGATTTTAGGAAAAAGGCAAATAAATTATTACTTAAAGGGATCAAGGATCAAGGTCATGTGACACTTATTCATAGGGAGCAAAGTTCTTCAATGACTTAGATATAGAGTGAATTATAAGTCTATGAGGGGGATGTATTCCACCTAATAAATTAACTTTTAAATGAAACTCCAAATCTCAACAAGTAGTATGAGGTTGACATAATTTATCCAACCATTGTTAGGTATTTTTGATAGATTTCTCATTTTCCAATAAATGATGGATAATAATAGTTATTAGTTTCAATTAACATAAAACCAACCTTCAATTTACAGCCCGCCACTGCAAAAACAAAAAAACAAAGACAAGACAAACAAAATGAAAAAAAGCGACAGCAAAATACATTCGGATTCTGGAAATATCATTTTCCTAGAACTATCAATGCTTATTTTTGACAGCTTGATCCCTAATCTGTCTGTTAAACCTTCGAATAAACTCCTCAACTCTTCTATTCAGTTCCTCATCCGACATGGCTGAAAACTCATTTTCCTCGACCCTCCCTTCATCCATATCAGACAGTGACCTCTGCAAGACAAATTTTTCTTCTTCCTTTGGAGCGATTATTATTTTCTCAGAATTAAAGCGAACGCATTTCGCTTTCTTCTTCGTCTCCTTCTCTTGGCCAGCTCCTTTTTTCTGATCGATTTCTTGCTTTTTTTCATTCACATTTTCGACGTTCTCGTTGGCTGTAATTATCTGTTTATCTTCTTCCTTAGTTTCAGTATTCTTATGAGCCACTGGCAAATGCATTGCTATTTCTATAATCTTTTCTTCGGGTAATTTCTGATCAGATATTTCCTCTTTTTGATCATCTGGGATTTTTTGAGTTCTGAAGGATGAAATATCTCTTGTTCTATCATTTTTAATGTACTCTTCGTAAAAATCATGCTCTTTTGATGCAGAGAAAGAGCCAAAATCAGCTGCAATGATGAGAATAAGGGTGTTTGATATAAAAAACCAGAATTTGGTGGTACTTAAAACAGTGGAAGGGGAGAGATTAAAAATATAAAATATTGACATGTAGATAAAAATGGATAACATAAAGGCCCAAAAGGATTTTAAATTTGTAATTTTTTGAGGGTGCTTTTTGAATTTATGCAAATACAATGGATTTTCTGGGAAATCAAGATATTGCACTGCCATTTCTGGAGGGTTGAGGTGTTCGGTGGAGAGAGAGAGAGATTTTGGGTTTTGAAGGGGCGTTGGATTTCGTTTCATGAAGTTGGTGTGTGAATTTATAGGTGGGATTTCAAGGGAAAAAGACAGGTCCGAACTGTTATCAAGCGGCGGGATAATAATTGAGTACTGATAAGTATGTGTAGTTAGAGGGTACTGTACAATAAATTAAATTTTAATATAATTTCATCTATAATATTGTTGACCTTTGAATTTGTCGATTAATGACATCTCCTCAAATTATACATCACCGGCACACTAGAACATATAGCTAGCATATAAAGGGGTATCTTAGAAAAGTTAGACAATTGTTACATTCTGACTATCAAGATAATCATCGAAACAAGAAGAGTGAATTTATAAGAGAAGAGTGACAAGTAATTTGGCTAGGAATTTAATGAACATGCTTTTGAGTATAAATGGACTTACTTAGAGTCTGTTTGGTAACAATTAAAATACAATTAAAATTGAAAATATGGTCGTTATTATGTCCCACTCGTTTAATAAAAGTCAACAATAACAGTTAATTTTTCAATTTTAATCCGATTTTAATCTCTACCAAACGGACTATTATATTAGGTTAAAAAATAATGAAATTTTTTAGATTTGGGCATAATATTATTTTATTAAAAATTATGTGATTGAAAATAAGAGAGAGAAAAATATATTTTTAAAAGAATGAGAGTGAAACACGAAGTTAAATTCAATTCATAAATTGACAAATTTTGGTAGTCTATCCTTTTCAATTTAATCAGTGTACCGTATTAAGTATGATTAATGATGAAGAAATAGTTTCTGGTCTACTCCTGAATTTGCTGAATTGCACACAGCTTAGTAAATATGCATGATTGATTTCATATAATGCAATATACAATCAAGGCGTTCAACATAGACAGTATTAAACAATGCAACAATCAATAAATAAATAAATGCTCTCTCACGAAGTATCTTCATTTGAATATTTAGTTTCTTTTAATCCTTATATTTAAAATTCATTTTTAATCAAAATATTATGGGAGTTATAATTTTTATCAACTTTTCAATAACATATTTTATCGATTTTTATCAAAATTCATTAAAAAAAACTAAGCTTAATTTATCGCACAAAATTCTGCAATATCTGTACAAAGGAAAATAAATCTAAATTATCGCATCGTTTTGACAGACCTTTACTTATTATTATAATAGATAAGATAATTTAAGCCAATATTTCTTGCTTTTGTATTGGTTTAATTAAGATTAAGTTTTGCATGATTAATTAAACATTGCAAATGTTCTAGCTGTATCTTTTCTTTTTCACATGTAATTTTCACTTTTGATACAAAACTCCAGAATTGAGGCCAAAAATGATTTTCCAAAAGTCCATCCTGATCTTGTGCAAAATAATTGGGGATGTGGGACCCACTAAATATAGATGCTTGTTAATTTCTTGTCTTACAGGTGTACCATAAAATTTAATTAACTATGACACACGTCAATCTTGATTTTCTCGACTACGTGTCTGCCAAATAATACTTCACCAGCCGTTGGATTCGTACCACGTTTGCATTATATGACATAAAAACTTTGCATTTTAATCACCGTTATCTTGGCATTAAAGTATAGCGTATGAGAAGGGATAATCATTCAGATTTGGAATACAAAAATTCTTGGTCTCCTATTTGATTGGAGAATATTTGCATAGTTGAAGGGGTTTCTCATATTTTAATGTTAGCTTAGGGCACAAGTGGGATCGAAAATAAATAAACAATTAATACGTTTCCGGCTCATTTTATTTTATCAATCGAATTATTAGTTTTGAACTTTAGATAGGTCAAGTGGCTCTATTAGAGATTTTAAACGCTGATACTAAATCAAGTTTTGAAATTTTGTCTTAAAAGAGTAACTTTACGAAATTATTACTTTTATATTTAAACGACACGAAAGTTTACTCTAAAAGATGATAATAAATTCAATTTTGTTTTTGGTGAAGTATCAATTCTTGGGTTTCCTATTTGATTTGAAAATATTTGCATAATTGAAGTGATTTCTCATATTTTAATGTTAGCTAAGGAGGCAAAAACTGGTGGGATAAAAAAATGTGGCGATTATGTGTCATCTGTCGATTGATTAATTGTTAATCTTGCGTATTGAAGTTAGCTAATGCTGTATTATGCAGTTAATCTTGTTTATGGGAAAAGTTTTTTTAAGAAGACTAAGAAAAATAGTTACATAGACAAAAAAATAAAAAATAAAAAAAATTCTAAAGTAATCAATATACGTAAGCATAGCTAGAAAGCTAGACTTTATTGGATTTAATAACGGGAACGATGGCACAATTAACGGTGAATTATGTCACGCATTTGATTCAAAAATATGACTTTTAGATTTTTGAAATGAAAAGATTTGTAAGAATTATAAGAGAATCGACGGGATCTTTTATTTTGTCTTGTTTTGGAGAAAACTCAACTGTGTTTGATTTTATGAAAATACATAATCATGGTCATTATACATGACTTAGTCAAAGCATCATAAATTGCGAGTTTAAGATTGTTAGAATATCCAACTCAGCTTCATTCTAGAGTAGTAACTTGGATTCAAGTCACATTTAGTTAGCGGTTATGTTACATCTACGCAATGATTTACATAATGATTTAAATACACATGGCATGGTAAGATATGATGGGCTCAAAATACATTTCCTAGTCCCTCGTACTTTGTGCTGCACTCTGCGTAGAAGGGCCATAGGTAATGTTCATATATTACCAAAAACAAATCATTTATGGATATTATTAGGAGGGCTGTACAGATCCACGCAAACGACATCATTCAAACATCAGGGTTCGAGTATCTTGAAAACTTGCAAAGCTATCGTAAGGATGACACTGTACAAGGACCATGTGAAGTCAAGAAGTATCTCAATCAATTCAGTTATCTTGATATTAATTGCAATGAATTCGATGATAAACTGGAGTTTGCAATCACAACTTATCAACTCAATTTCAACCTTTTTCGACCTTGGCACCATTGGAAATCTAGATTCTCAAACAGTGTCACAAATGACGATTTCTTTACATGGGGGGCCTACACGTAACAACGTGAATTTTTATAACCATTTTAATTTTTGTTGTAAACCTTAATCCAAGATATTGTATTGGCTAAATATCATACATTATCATTTCAATTCGGATTTGTTTAAATTGGTTTGATTATTCTTTCTGAAAGTATTTCTAATTAATTAGTTACATTTTCAATTGTGCGAGTTGAATTTATCCGTTAAATTTACAGTATAAATAATTGTATTCTGTATATATTATTTAAAAGAAGTGCAATAAAATATAAGTAAAACAATACATTTTCATTGGTGAGTGTTAAAAATAAGCAAGGAAAGAGTTACTTTATAAAATAACTTTTTTTTCTTCTCAAAAGTAAGTTATCCAAGCTCTTGTACGGAGACATGGAGTGACTTAAAAGCAACTTCACTTCTTTTTTACTTTAACCAAACATGTTCAGGTCAAGAGAAAGTGTTATACTATTATTGTAATACCCTCATACCACAAAAGTTTAAGAGATTTGATAGGTATTACTCATACCAACGAGGTGCATCTTCTTTTCTGAAAGTCTATCGTTAGAAACTCCACAGTTAAGCGTACTTGGCTTGGAGCAATTCTATGATGGGTGACCCCCTAGAAGTTTTCTCGTGGAGTGTGCGAGTGAGGACAAAGTATGCTGAAAAGACCCATATTGGTACAGTGAGGACAATACGTCGTCGATCCAATGGCCCGGACAACCCGTTAAGTGGGACCTGAGTCGTTACAATTATTCCTCAACATATGGAGAAAATCATAATATCACAAATAGCATACAATCAGTTTTAAACTATATGCTTGTTTCCACTCTCAAATCCATCAGCACATTCTGATATTTAAGTTAGACATTATTCCATACTACGGTTTAGTCAATAACTCCTCAGATCTGCATTGAAATAAAATCATAATTTCACTATTTCCATGGAAAAACTGATTAATTTCAAAAGAAAATCCAAAATAATTTTGAGCTAGTGTTTGGACATGCAAAACCAATTAGATCACTTTCTGAGAAATTCTCTGCATTTGTCGTGTATTTCTACACACTAAGGTGAAAAAAAAAAAAATAAGGAAAAATAAATCACATCTATCAAGTGTGTGTTATCTCTTTGTTTTCGTTGCCTTTTTCTTTTAAACACCAATTTTAAAATATTTGAGTTTCCATCTTACTATAACTCTTTTGCCCTTCCCTTTGAGCATTGATCAACGCTCAGCTTTCTTACGTTCTTGGCAGGCATGAGTTCCAGCCAATCCATCTGCAACAGTAGTAAAGCAATTGGAGTCGCAAGGGAATTAGAGGAAGCATCCAATTTGACTAGGGGTGTCCAAAAGTCCCGTCCTGAACCGAACCGAATCGAACCAAACGGTTCTTCATAAGTTAAATATCCGAACGGGTAACCGAATTAAGAACCGATGAGTTTGGGTCGGGTCTAGACCAAGAACCGAAACTAAATAATTTTTTATTGAATTAATTAAATTCTTTTATTTTTTCTAAATAAATTTAAAAATCCATTAGCCCAAATGAATTATTGATATGGATCACTGGCATTTTAATATTAATGTCTATTTTTTGGTATTTTTATGTATTAAATTAATGTTATTCGACAGCTAGTTATTTATATATTTTTGAATTGTACTACGTTAATTTGTAAAAGTTACGAATGAAATGTCATTAGTTATATTTATGTAATGTTGCTGTAAATGTTAAAAAATTTAATTATGGTACGGAACGGAACGGAACCGAATCCAAACGGTTCCATAATTATATTTGGATCCGACGATTCCATTTATTAAATACCCAAAATTTTTGGAACCAAACAGAATCGACCCACGGACAGCCCTAAATTTGACATTAGAAGGGACTTTGGCGTTATTCCTAACATTGGTTATTGATTGCACTTGATTTGTATTGGAACTTTTAGACGTAGATGCTAAGATGGATTGATTGCGGGTTTCTCCAACTCGATTCTCAATTTCTACTTTTCCTAATTTCGTTCCTTATTTACCTATGTGCACCGTGTTTTCAAAAGCTTTTTGTCGGTTGGGGAGAAAGTTCGAATCCTTTATTATATATTTTTATATTTTAAAGGCCATATGCAATGATGCCCCTGCCAATGAAATCCAATCCGGAGACACTTTCTCGTCCACTCGAGGGTGTGGACACACAGGCGTTGCCTGTAGACTAAAACTCTAGTACAATGCTCAAGTCGAGTCTCCTTTAGAGAAAAAAAGGAAGGAAATATACGGTAATAAAGAAAGATAAAGAAAATTCAAGAAAAGATGGAATATGGAGACGTGTTTCGAGAACGAACAAGATACGGGTTCCTTCAGTCCTTAGTAGAATCCTGGATCTAGGTCGAATTCTTTGGACCGCTTTTTCGACAAATGCAGATTGTGACCTGCACTTGGTCTTAGAAATAGTGAACCAATCCTTATACAAGTCTTATTTGTTTAAGTTTAGCATCCCTAGCTTAGTTTCCACATCTCGATCAGAAACCCATTAATTTATTAGGATTTGTTACGCGCGATATGCCAGCAACTTATTGGCAAAGTCATTAAACTTAGTTAGAGGTTGCCGACCTCAAAGGCACTCCCCAAGAAGGCCCGAATGAAAGACCCAAGATCGAGCCATATTCGAAATATGACTCTAGTTGCAATTCTATTGTTGTCTTTCCGAATTCTAAGACTTCATTTGTGATTGATTTTAGTGCTAAACATCCTTTTTTCTTTAAACCTAAATTCTAAAGGCACCACTCTCTTTCAAGAGGATTCGTGGCATGTCAAGCCTTGAGAAGATTGTTTTAGTTGTTTGATAAATTTTAAAAAATGACTTATGGAGAAAATCTGCACCATTTAATAGTGGATATTAAGCCCCCGTTTGGACCCTATTATTTG
The DNA here is from genome assembly GCA_019097785.1 of Fraxinus excelsior. Taxonomy (NCBI): domain Eukaryota; kingdom Viridiplantae; phylum Streptophyta; class Magnoliopsida; order Lamiales; family Oleaceae; genus Fraxinus; species Fraxinus excelsior. The sequence goes on from CM032631.1 coordinate 2,718,840, forward strand.
AAATTATAATTTTTGACATAGTATTTTTTGAAAAATGCTCGGTTAAAAAAAGGGAAATTTTTTTTTTATAATATTATTTCACGGAAGATTGTGTGATTGAATTTTATTTATTATTATTTTTTTTTTTTGGGATAATGAGGGCCAAATGGGGACTAAGAAACAACAAGAAAATCTGTAACTTTTCAGATTCTATTTTCAGTTTTTTCAATTATCTATAAATAAAATTCAAGTTTTAATCATAATTAATTAAATTATTCCCATTTGTGTACTAAGTTTGTTGATATTCCAAAAATAAATCAAGAAACAAAATGGTTGCAGATCTATTGCATTAAAAAGAATATAAATTTATTCAAATATTTTTCTACCATATGGACCATGCTTTTATTTTTGTAATTTTGAGATTTAATAAATACTATTTTTTTATGGGTTAATTTCACTAATGGTCACTGAAGTTACCTGAAAATTTCAAAACGGTCACTGAAGTTTCAAAGTTTCAGAAACGGTCACTGAAGTTTGAAATTTCTTTCAAAACGGTCACTGAATTTTCAGATTTTTTGGCCAAATTTGAGGCAATTTTTCGGCAACTTTCGACCATCAAAATCGCCAATTTTGGATACCGTTGGAAAGCCCACGATATCCTCTTCAATTATCACCAAAAATCTCCCCAAGACTCCAAGTGAATCGGCCGGAATAAACCCACGAAGTCGGCAACCAAAAATTGTGAAAATTTGCCCAAATTTTCAAATTTTTTGGGCAAGTTTGAGGCAATATTTTGGCAACTTCCGACTACTAAAACTGTCGATTTCGGATACCGTTGGAAAACCCACAATGTCCTCTTCAATTACCACAAAAAATCTCCCCAAAACTCCAAATAATTTGGTCGGAATAAACCCACGAAGTCAGCTACCCAAATTGGGCATAAAAGTCCGAAAATCTGCCCAGTTTGGGTAGCTGACTTCGTGGGTTTATTCCGGCCGAATCACTTGAATTTTTGGGGAGCTTTTTGTTGGTAATTGAAGAGGATATCGTGGGCTTTCCAACGGTATCCGAAATCGACAGTTTTGGTGGTCGGAAGTTGCCGAAACATTGCCTCAAACTTGCCCAAAAAATCTGAAAATCTGGGCAGATTTTCATAATTTTCGGTTGTCGACTTCGTGGGTTTATTTCGGCCAAATCACTTGGAGTTTCTGCACCTAATCACCCCAACCACCTTTGGTTATATTCAACTTTCCTAATAAATCTTTAATAAGCATTTTGTTGAACTTAATTCCACCTACAATTGAACAAATCAAAGTAATTAGTAAGAATCGAGTAAAATAATAAAAGGAAATCAAAGAATTGAAGAAGAAGAAGTTAAGATGAAATTAATGTTTTCCCCTATTCTTTAGGCTCAGAAAATCATCAATCCAACACTACAAAAACAACACCAAATTTAGAGAACTTGAAAGTACCGTGAATTGCACACAAAGGCACGAAAAAGAAAAGAGAAATTGCACAGTGAAGAGAGAGATAGAAGAAGTCGGTTTCTTCACTATTATTTTTTTGGTGTGTTAATATGAAAACAGGGGACTCCAATTTATAGGCAAGGTGGAAAACGAATTTCTAGATTTTTCTCTTCAAGATATAGTTCACAAAAAACTGAAATGGTTAACAAGGATAAGAATATCATAACCATCTAACTTCCACGTGAAATAAGTGATAGAATTCTCAATTCAAATATCTCTACAATTGGGTATTGAGCATCTAGCCCAATGAGCTAATTTCCTCTAAATACCCAACAAGATTTGGGCTACATCGTTTGTTGTGTGAATTTTAATTAGAGGAAATTACACCCAACCCTACTTTTAACTTACCATTTTCATAAATCCTTAATAAAGTTTCATATTACAAAAATCAAGTTTTAATTGATAATTAATATAAATTAATAATACAAATTAATATTTGATAATAATAATAATAATAGTAATATATATCAATCTATACATACACCCCCCCCCAAACATCCAAACCCTAAATTAAATTACAACCCAAACTTTTCCCTTTCCCCATTCTCTTCCCCATTCCCTCCTCACTCACCGCCGCCGCCGCCTCCGCCTCCGCCGCGCTCCTTCTCCTTCTCTCTTCGTCGAGCTGCTGCTAAGACACATCCACTACCACCACCCGCAAGACGCCGGTACCAAGAAGCGGCGATTTGAACTGTAGATGTTGCTGGAAGTCGACGTTGGCTGTCCGCGACGTTGGCTGTCTCTTCTCCGATTCTTCTTCTCTTTGTTTTGAGTGGTGTGGTGATGACAATTTGATAGTGGAGGTGTGCGGTGCAGTGCGGTGGTGGGTGTTGCGGGGATGTGCACGGTGGAGAGTTTGAGGGGGAGTTTGGGATAATTTAGCGATCCTTTGTTGAAATGGAGAAATCTGGTTGTGGTTTTGGTGGTTGTCTTGGGTTGGGTTGGTGGTGGTTTTGGGGGTTTTTTTTTTTCTATTTCAGATTGGGAGACGGTGGCGGCGGCGAGGTGGTGGTGTTGTGATGGTGAAATGGTGATGTCAGTTGCTATGGTTGTGGATCCAGATCAGATGCAGCGGTGGTTGTAGTAGTATGTCGATGGTTGTGGCTATAATAATTTTGAATTTGATTATTTAGTGGTGTTTGGATGATGGTGGGGTGATGTTGGTTGTTTGTTGTGGTGGTGGTACGGTGGTTGTGGTTGGGTGGCGATTGCAGCGATGTCTGGCTGCGGATGGTTACAAAGATGATATGTGACCTAAAAATTGTGACTGTCACTCACAATTTTATTAGGTTGTAATCGAGTCATGATCAACAAAAGTTTTGATTTTGTCATCAATGAATAATCTGTGACTCAAGAAAGTTTTTAATTCGTGACCAAAAAATAATGTGACCTGAAAAATGTTAATTTGTGACCGTAATTTGATAATTTGTGACGGTATGATAAGTTGTGACCTATAATATTTGTGATATGTGACCGATAAAGAAATTGTGACTTTAATGTTTTAATTTGTGACCGTAATTTGATAATTTGTGACGGTATGATAAGTTGTGACCTATAATATTTGTGATATGTGACCGATAAAGAAATCGTGACTTTAAAGTTTTAATTTGTAATCGATGAACAAAATGTGACCTATAATATTTTTAAATTGTGACTATAAAATAATGTGACACATAAAAATTTTGATTTGTGATCAAAAAATAATTTGTTACTAATAAAATGGTTAATTTGTGACCAAATTGCATAAATTTGTGACCTTAATATATTTAATTAATAAAATATATAATTCATTACTTAAATCATAAATAGATTTTAATAAAAACCTGATTTTTGAAAATTAAAACTTATATCTTTCATTTTGAAATAGGGGATACTTAATACCTTACTTATGTAATGTTCCCTTTTAATTATTCTTCAATCCCGAACTTATATCATATGAAGTTAAACGGGCCATGATTTTTCATCATTGCGTAGGGATTATTTGTACATTACTAAATACCCAACACATTTGTCATCTGCGTGTATATAGACTGAAAGTCATATTCTATTCTTTACATTTTATGAGTGAAGTTCTTAATTTTATGCGTGAACTCTCTATATTCTTCCAGTGTAAAATGTGGTTAATGGCGGCTGCTTCTCACTAGAATTTCCTCTCACTATATCCAACCTTCGACAACACATAAACAACATAATTAACGATGGTGTTAGAGAGAGAGCCAAAAGAACCATAATGTTTGTACTTAAAAGTTTGATAATTTTTTTGACAAAATGTCATATGGCAGCCTCCTATTGTTTACTTTCTTGGCGTGTCCCTGTCAACTGCCAACTTTTTGTTGGAGAATTCTTTTCATATTTGTCAAAAAAATTGTCAAACTTTTAAGTACAAGTAGAATTATTGGAGCCAAAAATCAAAGGTTTGGAAGTTTACAAACACGGAAAGAATTTTCCTACAGAAAGTTGGCGGTTGACAGGGACACGCGCAGGAAGGTAAACAGCGTGGGAGAAAAAACGGAACACATAAAACACACGTGGGAAATGAATTTTCTAGGACCATAAAAACCGCAACTTCCTTTACTAACTTCGGGCCGCCATCAGTATGCCTTTTTTATTTCCCTGTTTCTTTTTCTGCTTTCAGAAATTTCTTTCTTCTCAACAAGTGAGGCCAAATTCTTATGCTTAAATGGGTTTTCTTTGAGATTAGAATTCCTTTCCTTTTTGGATAAAAATTGTAGGGAAAATTCGTAAGTAATCCCTTGTTTGTTTCCAATTATTTCTACAATAAAATGAGTTTTTTGACCTTTATTTTCAAAATAGTGGTGTCCACTATGACACAATGTTTGTCAACTATTACGGCTAGTCTACTATTCCAACGGTAAAAATTCTTATTATTAGTGGAAACAAATAGAGGCTAAGAGTTTAACTATCTCATTTTTAAAATTGGATATTTATTAAATTTTATTTCTGAAATAATTAATTAAAAATATATTTTATAAATTAATTCTAAGATCACAAATCTATACAATTTGGACAAATTATCGAATAAATTGGTTAGAAATAATTTCTCGATCACAGTTAAAAATTTTATAGGACACAAATTAATAGGTAACGGATTATTCCTTAACCACAAGTTACAAATTTTATAAGTCACAACTTATTTCATTATCACAAATTATTCAACCTTCCAAAAATTAAATGGAACAAATGGAATCGTCCATTTTATTAATATAGTACTGCTCTTGCACTTCATGTTTGAACTAAACTCATGCCAGTCAACCAGTTTATAATAAATTTAGCGTGATGTCCACGTAATATTTTCTTTAATTAAATTAAAATACTTTTTCTTGACTTTTAAGTACACTAGTAAATTTCTCGACTAATTAAACGCATGACCAAAAAAATGTTACAAACCTTTTAATTTTCAAGTATGAAAGCTTTTTCAACTTTATGCACGAAATTAATTTTTGGCAAGGGGATCTAACCTATGATTTCGTACCACGTATTGAGCAGATTTAGGTATAAACACGTGAAAAATTGGTGGCAGACATCTAGAGGTCGACGCACATAATTAACATCACATTAATCAAATGTTGTCGGTTAAAGGTCTTTTCTAAATTGTTATAAACCATTCTTTTTTTAGTATGAAAATTGACTTTTTTTAATAGCAATCTCTTACCTATTTCTGAAAGAAGTGACATTGCTTTTTTCTTAGGTCGGCCAAATATGTTCAAAAAAGTCTTTCACGTGATGTTGGTATGATAAAATTGAAAACTAGGGTCGAGTCAATGAATCTCAAATCAAGTCATGGTCAAATTAATCTGGATTGAAAATAGGACCTTTTTATTTTTAAATAAATTTCTTTATTTTTCCTTCAGTTGGATGATAGAGATAATCTTAGATATCTTAAGAACATAGCTACACTTTGTCTTCTTTTCAATCATGTCGTGTCTTTTAATCACTGCTTATATACCGGGGATTAGCCATAATTCACGAGAACATTCTTCGGTCTTAGTAAGAGGGGTTCGGGAGTGGTCGAGTTGGTGAAACATATGAACGTGGAGATCGAAGGTCACGAGTTCGAATCAACTGCCAACATTTCCTCGATCAAGTTTGTCGCACTGGGCTTGCCTAGTGCAATTTTCCTCTCCTGTATGGTTTGCGAGTTACTACATATGAAACGAGATTTACCTAATGTGCACTTACAGTGATTGGGGCTCCGCCCCTACGTCATCAAAAAAAGGGGGGAAAGGGTTAAGGATTTGTCCGGCGTTGTCTCTAGAAGCATATTTAGATGCAGATTATCGAACCCTAGCTTTGTGATTCTCTAACTAACTTAATCTACAACCCGTAGATGTCACATAATTGACACATTGACAACAAACAAATAGAAAATAAAAAGTGAAAATTTAAACAAATATTTTCTCTTAAATTCTCACAAGATGAAAAAAAAAAAAAATAAATAAACAAAATGCGATTCAATTACATAAATTGCAATTTCCATGTGCAGTGAACTCAATTACTCCTTTCTTCCCTTCGAATGGAATAAATAAAATCGTCCAAATTATTGGAAACTTTAATTGAAATTGCTAGTGATGATAGGGAAATGCTTTTTGTGCCCTCGTCTTTCTTTTCTGGAGGAACTGTTGCAATGATCTCTTCATGGAATTGCCCGTAGGATTATAAATGTGTGATAGTAGGGATGAGGATGACGGTCCAGAACTAGGCGGCTTGTTCGTGTTCGACATCTTCTCCATTTCTTGACTTGCAAGTGATATTATTGCTCTTGCCTGCAAAATATTTACAAGTTACTTCAGAACATTAGATTATATGAATTTTTTCACATTCGAAATTCTGAAGAGCCTCGGTTAGGGAACCATATTTATTAAATTGAGATTTAAATAAATATATATAGCTTATTTTTAATATCATAAGCTCTTGAGTGAGACAGTAAGCATGTTATAGAATAGGGTGAGTTCAGGTCTCGTTGTAACTTATTTATGAGAATTGTGTACGCGCTAGTTATTTTATAAAAAGAAATGAATTAAATTGCATGTGGAGTGTATGTTGACATGAAATATAAATAATGGGTTTCTAAGAACTTCATTAAAGCAATTGAGTGTCTATTTCTGCATTTACATTGGATTAAACAGTCAATAATCAAGATTTCAACTATGTTCTAAAATATGTTCAATATCTATGAAATATAATTCATAGGACAATAGCTATTAGCAAATATAAGTTCGAAAATTTCGATAGATCGAGTTCTTGATGGGATTGCAAGCCTAATTACAAAAAACCCACCATTCGCTTATAAGTTGAAGCACCTTTAATTTGTTTAAGTGTTGAGAAGAGGGAAGATGTGTAAAAAAAATCATTCTATTCCATTCCATACGTTTATCGTTGGGGACTCGTCCAAAAATATTTTAATTGGTTTTTATCCAAAGAAAGAAAGTCAAATCATACTCAAATTGAAAAATAAGATAATTTTTTTTCTTTTTGATAATTAGAGTTGTAACAATTATTTCCTATACACAAACAGAATACGAGAACCAACCTGAATCTCTGTAACATCAGCAACAGTCATTCTTCCATTGTAAAAAATGGTTAGCGTTTGATTCTTCTCATTTGAATTCGCACTCGTCTGAAACCTTCATTAACACATTACACATAGCCAACAATAAGCAACATATCCAAAATATACACACAGAGAGAGAGAGAGAGAGAGAGAGAGAGAGAGAGAGAGACTCACATGGGATGGTTGTAATCTGTAGAATTGGAAGAAGCAGAAGCTACAAGGTGAAGCTTTAGATTACAATTTCTTCTCATTCCTTCAATTAATTGTTACCGTGTAGTTTTATCTGTTTTGCAGAGAGAGAGAGAGAGAGGATGTCAAGAGATTCTCTTTCTCCATCTATATATATATGTATATGCGTGTTACTATGCGGAACAGCAGAAGTTCGGTGGATATGAGAAAAAAACAAAACGCACGAGCTAAAACCAAGATCAATTCAAACACGAAACCGCATTCTCCTACAAAAGTTGACAAGGACGCACGCAGAAAAATTAAAACGCACCTGGGAAATATGTTTTTTAGTCCCACTAAAACCGCCTATAATTTTACGGCTTACGGATTCATATTTCTTGCACGTGCATGAGTCAGCATCCCCCTTATTTTTATAATATATATATATATTTTTCTCTTTTTCTAGTTTCAAGTAAGGGAAAATTGCATCAATGGTATCAAATATTTCATTTAGTAACAGGTATCAAATATTTCAATCATAGTGTGTGTTGTAATCGATTTTACAACCGCTTCGTAGTTGCTCATTAGTTTAGTTAGATAATTAGTTATAAAATCACAATTCTCAAATTGATTATTTGATTAAAGTTAATATTAATTATAACTAGAGTAAGTACATTGTCCTTGTGGAATCAATATTTTATTCACAATTCTATTATTTAGCTACGATATCGTACACTTAAAAAAATTTTGTCGATCTGATTTCATTTCTTTTATATTGAGCTCCTACTTTATTTGCAGTCGTGTACCGAATGGAAAGTTTGTGTGCCTCAAGTTTCTTCACCAGTTAGATATTAAATGTCATTCCACCAAACGAACAACAAGAGAGCATTGTTAAAAAGCATTACTCGTGACTAGATCTCTATATTTGTCTATTTCGCTACTCGCAAGTCTTTTTTGGTTTATTTTATTCTCTTAGAAAATCAAAAGCTATTTGCCTTCTATCTATGAATGTATGACATGGACCCGTCTGTCCTTTTTTAATCAAACTACAATGCTAGTATAATATTTGTTAATACAAAAATACTAATTAAAACCTTCTTGACCTCCAACAAATTTAGTTCAGAAGACCTAACCAATTGAGAAGACTAGGAGTTAAGGAGTTCAAAATGACATTTTAATTAATTTGTGTCATCCACGATATCAAACTTTTCATTTTTGCCACAACAGTACCAAACATTTCAAAATGTCCACAGCTGAAATCCAAATGGACGGTTTCTGTTAGTTTGACCGTTAATTGACCAAATAATTGATTTTGACAATAATGTTGACTAATTTTAAAATGTTAAAATATTAATTTTACATTTTTTAATAATAAAACAACAAAAATCAAATAATTAAAATTAAAAATCCATCCACGCACCCACCCCAAATATGCAAATTTGGGAAATCAACCTCTTCAAATCCAGATTAGAGATTTGGACTTAACAACCGATTAGAAGTGGAGATCCTCGATAAAAATATAGATTTCCTTCTGAAATGGTTCGCCGAAGAGATTATCTTGACCAAAGAAGAGATAAGAGATTGAAAAGGGTTTAGGGATTTCATGTATGACGTCTAAGCAAGTTTCTAGTAAGGTCCATTTCTTGTTGCTAACTTACGAGGGCGCTTGTGGCGGTCGTGCAGCCTGTGTGTGGGTGGATGGCGATTGTTGGCGCGGTGGAGGTGGGTGGATTTTGGTTCATTTGGTTGGGGTTGGGGTTGTGTGAGGGAAAGTGGGGGTAAGTGTGAGGGGTGTGAAGAAGATGAATTGTTTCGGAAGAAGTTTTAGGTTTCTGATTCCATGGCCAATCAAGATTAAGTTTTGGGCTAAATAGTAACTACACAGGTAGAGTTCCTTAGAGCCACTGTCATTGCAACAGAGCGCACATTTGATTTTAGGGACTCCATTCCCGAGCTTGTTAAATCGTTCTCGAAGTTCCAAACTCAAATTTGAAGTTTTGGGGTGGGGTGGGGGTGGAGAAGACGGGGGTGGAGTGAGTTTTAAATTTTAATTATTTGATTTTTTTTTTTTTATTATTAAAAATGTAAAATTATCATTTTAACATTTTAAAATCAGTCAACATTATTGTCAAAATCAATTATGTGGTCAACTAACGGTCAAACTAACAAAAATCATCCATTTGGACTTCAATTGCAGACATTTTGAAATGTTGTCGCAAAAATAAAAGGTTTGGTACTGTTGGTCGCAGAAATAAAAGGTTTGGTACCGTTGTTGACACAAATTAAAAGTTTGAGTAAAGTCTGTTACGAAATGAAAGGTTTGGTGCCACTGCTGCAATTATCCTTTTAAATAATTCTTCATTTTTTGGTGATTTCATATTTTTTTTTCTCTTTTCCAAGTTTTCTTTTGTTCATACTTAAAAAAATTAAACCATGTAGCTGTAAATAAGAATTAGCGATAGAGTGAGATCATATTTTAGCTATGCTTATCCTCATTCGTAACGAACATACTCTAATTAATTAAATTTAATTATTTTTCCTCTAATTGATGCAGCTATAATCTCTATTATGAGGTATCAAAATTTTGAATTAAATCATAAGCAATTATGTAATTAAAGTTTAATGGTGATAACTGTATCTGTATTTGTAAATTCAGAATATAATACAACACGATAAAGCCAAGCAAAACATAAAAATGTTGCATAAAATATTTATTACGAAAACTAATATTTCTTTTACTTTTTTGCACAAAAACCACATATTTTGTATAATAAACTAAATAAACATGTTGGGTTTATGGATACTACATATCTTCACATCACAAACGATGCAACCCAAATCTTGTTGGGTATTTAGAGGACTAGATGCTCAATACCCAACTTATTGGAGATAAAGTGATAAGAATTTATCTCTTCCTTCTTTGAAATTGGTAGAACTTTATCATTATCTTGGTAACTAATTTCAGTTCTCGTGACATCTTCTTTGAGAGAAGATCTGGGAAATTGGTTCAACTCATTGCCTATAAATTCTGACCTCTCATCCTCAATTCAACACACCAAAAAGTCATTTAGCTTTGTGCCTTTGGAAGAAGAAACCCAATTCTCTGCTTAGTGCAAAACCATCCCTGCTTTGTGCAATTTTTCTCATGTTCAGTTTCTCCTCTTCGAGCCTTTGTGTGCCCCATCCTTTCTCCAAAAGTTTGGTGTAACCTTTGTGGTTTTGGATCAAATTTTATGAGCCTAAGAAAAAGGGGAATTTCATTGTTCTAATTGTTCTTCAATTTGTGTTTCTTAATTTGATTTCATCTTATTGATAATTCCATGGTCTAATTACTTTGTCTTGTCAATCATAGGTGGAATCAAGTTCAACAATTGGTATCAGAGCTTGGTGGGGAATCAAATTGAAGAAAAATTTGGCAGGAAAACAGAACTGAAATCAACAGAGAAGACGACCAGGGAAACTTTCTTGAAAAAATCGGACCTTCTTTCTTCGATTCTGGCCGAACCAATGTCTGGACGGAAAAACCAAGACCAGACCCATACTCTACAGGCTGAGGCGCACCTAGTGGTGGTGCGGGTGATCTCTGACGACGACAACGTTTTTCGGCGAACTTTATTTTTCGGGCAGTTTACTCACTTTAAATTTCTGAACGTACTGATATAATTTTTTTTCATATTTCAGGCTTTATAGAAAAATTTGGACGATTTTATCATTCGTGGGATCGACGGTAAAACTGCAAAAACATTTACTGAATTTAATTTTGAATAAATAAAGGAATTCACACAACGAAACACAATAGCCTCACTACAAATCACTCAATAATTGTACATCCACTATACTATCAAAGATTACAAGAGATTTCGATTTAGAGTGCTTAAACAATCGAACGACGCAGTGAGAGAACAGAGAGTTCGAGAAAAAAGTCTGAGAGAGTGAGAGAAAATTATCTCCCAAATGAGCCAACCATAGAGTTTATGAGAGAAGACTCAAACAAAGCCTCCAAGTAATAAGGTGTCCAGCCCATTAGTCCACATATTCAGCCCATCTCTTTTAGTAAAGGCCCAACATCATTGTACCATATTCTTTACAATCTCCACCTTGGTACAATGATTCTAATTTTATCTAAAATGATTTCTCCATTATGGCATCATGTGCTCTTATTACCTGATACACAAATCAGCAAGTATCAATGTTTAGCAGTTTTAAACAATCCAAAAACTTATTTAAAGGCAACACTTTAGTTTCAACATCATCATGATTAAAATGAGTAAAGATTTTTTCAAATTTCACAACACCTTGTGAGATAACATCTCTCATAAAATGAAATTTCACATCAACATGCTTAGATATATTATACAAAACAAGATTTCTACTCAAATATACGACATATTGGCTATTAGAAAATAAAACAACATCTTTCACAAAGCCAAATTCATTTAAAAGTCTCATCAACCAAATACCTTCTTTTATAGCATCAGTTGTAGCAATATATTTAGTTTCAGTTGAAAATAATACAACAATTTTATGTAATTGAGATTTCCAACTAATGCATGAACTACACATAGTATACACATAAGCAGAAGTAAACTTCCTAATATCCCTATCGTCTGCATAGTCAAAATCAATGTAACTCCTCAAGATAAAACCATCGGATTGTTTCTTACAATGAATCCCTAAGTCACAAGTTCCCTCAATGTATCTAAGAAGCTACTTCATAGCTTCCCAATGTGTTTCACCGGGATTTGACATAAATCTACTCAACACACTTATAGAGAAAGCCAAAACAGGTCTAAAACAAATCATTAGATACATAATAGACCCAGCTACTCAGTTTCAAATTTGGGAGATTGATCACTTGAAAGTTTAAAGTTATTTGTTAAAGGTAAACTCACACTTTTAGCATCACTCATAGAAATTTTTTTCAACAATTTCAAAACATAGTATTTTTGACTTGGACTAAATACGTCTTCCCTTCTATTCCTTTTAATTTCGAATGCTCAAATTTTTTTCGAAGAGCATCTAATTCCGTCATTTCAAATTTAGATTTCAATTTATTTTTAATTAACTCTATTTTTTTATGTTATGACTAGCTAAAGTCATGTAGACGACACTTTTTAATAAGGGTCGAGGCCCCTACAATTTTCTCTGTAAAATTTGTTTGACTGATTGAATAAATTCTCAACTACTTCTGGGATTTTTACAAGCAACTTTACAGGTTGCGCCGCCGTCAAATTTCATTGCCACGGCGGATATATTTCCACGGCGGATATATGAAACAATACTCAATTCATCAGCCAATCATAATTGCCTACGTAGGAGTTCATCAGTTCGAATTACTCTTTTACCCTTCACTGTGTAACGTGTCAAGTGATCATTGGTCCTTACAGACAGACACGCCACGCAAAATTAAACGACGTTATCGAAGTCCAAACGAGACTGAACTGAGCAAGCTGTTGAAACGTGTGGTTCAGCTGTCTTTGAATAATTTGATAGTACACTGTATAGATTTCATCTAAAACAAAGTGTTTTATTGCATTTTGTTTATTAGAATTTAGAAGATTTTCTGAATGGCGGCGGTCACACAAGGGCTTGGAGCTACAGCGGCGCTTTCACCAGCCAATTCTAAGAAATTTCAGTTCACTACTCGCAGATCTCTCTCAGGTTAGTGGGATTACTGACCCAGCTTCCTTTACAATGTGATGCCATTTGGTTTATTCTGCTTTTATTTGATATGGGTCTTGTTTATTTTACTCAGATGTTTGTTCCTTTCGGGTTTCTAATTTTTTCAGTTTTATTTGTTATTGTAATTATGAAATCCACCCCCCCCCCCCCCCCCCTCTCTTTCTCCTCTTCGATTTGTTCATGTGAGTGAGGTTTTTTAATTAGTTATTAGTTTCAGCATCAAATTTCCGAATTCTGTAATCTCAAAGTTCGAAATTGGTTTTGTAGATTTGTTCAAATGGATGTTTTTCATTGTTTGTGATGTGAAATTCTTGGTTTTTCTAGTTTAATTCGATTAATTTACTTCCCAATGTTAGTTGTAATAGGTGTCTTTTGTGGGTGACACAAAGTATGCTAATTGTTTGGTTTTGATGTATAATTTGTTCTTATGTTTGTTTCAGGGAGCAAAGGAAGCTTCTTCGTGGTTGGATCCAATGGAAATCCGAGATCCGGTTTGAATCGGCATAACAACAGAACCACACAATTGGTTACAAATGCAGTAGCAGTTAGTTTCTGATCTCTTCTTCCGTGCATGTGTTGACACATTTTATACTTCTATCGTGTCAATGGTGTCAAGGTCTTTTTTGATAATCAATTGTGTAACTATCGTTTCTTAAGATTGTCTCTCGGTAAAAGTTTGTAATTTTTATTGCAGACAAAGCCAGATAGTGCAGCAGCTTCAACTGTATCCAAGCCTGGGTATGCTTCTCCTCCCAATTTATATTTATATGCAATCGTTGATAGTTGAAATTGGTTTTTTGCTAAATTAATCCCATGTCACTTTAGCTAACATTAGGAAATTGTTATTTATTTTTCCTTATAGAGGAGATTGAACTTGAAAACTTTGCCAAAGTTTCTTTCTTTCTTAGACGAGGAACGTAGACAGAGTCTGTTTATCTGCTATCTGCCTTCTTCAGTGTTATGTTAGAAGCATGATTGGTTCGGCTGTTTCATAGTAACCTTTTAGGTTGATTTATCTAGTTGAGTTCGTTGTAGAGCACTTTCTATATCACTTCAAATTAACAAGTTATTTGTCAGCCATTTTATAATGTTTAACATGTGTTCTCTACTTCTCTTAGATTGACCATATACCATATCGTATTCAATACCTTTCTGCATATAATACTCATCAGAACCTACATTGTTATCCTACAGTAAAATTAGTGATGTTTGATTTCTGTCATTAGGCATGAGCTTTTGCTTTTTGAAGCTCTCCGTGAAGGCCTTGAAGAAGAAATGGACAGAGATCCCCATGTCTGTGTTATGGGTGAAGATGTGGGTCATTATGGAGGTTCGTACAAGGTGACCAAAGGGTTGGCAGATAAGTACGGTGATCTCAGGGTCCTTGACACTCCCATTGCTGAAAACTCCTTCACCGGCATGGCCATTGGAGCTGCCATGACTGGCTTGCGTCCTGTTGTCGAGGGAATGAACATGGGATTTCTGCTTCTGGCTTTCAACCAAATCTCTAACAACTGTGGTATGCTCCACTACACATCTGGTGGTCAGTTTAAGATACCAGTTGTCATCCGTGGGCCTGGTGGAGTGGGTCGACAGCTTGGAGCAGAGCACTCACAACGCCTCGAGTCGTATTTCCAGTCAATACCTGGAATTCAAATGGTGGCATGCTCAACTCCATACAACGCCAAAGGTTTGATGAAGGCTGCTATCAGGAGCGAGAACCCCGTGATTCTTTTTGAGCACGTTTTGCTTTACAACCTCAAAGAGAGGATTCCAGATGAAGAGTACGTATTGAATCTTGAGGAAGCTGAGATGGTTAGGCCAGGTGAGCACGTCACTATTTTAACTTACTCCAGAATGAGGTACCACGTGATGCAGGCTGCAAAAACTTTGGTCAACAAAGGATACGATCCGGAAGTTATTGATATCAGATCATTGAAGCCATTTGATCTTTACACCATTGGGAATTCTGTGAAGAAGACTCATCGTGTGATAATTGTAGAGGAGTGCATGCGCACGGGTGGAATTGGTGCCAGCTTGACAGCTTCGATTAATGAAAATTTCCATGATTATTTGGATGCCCCAATTGTATGTTTGTCGTCACAGGACGTGCCAACTCCATATGCTGCATCACTGGAGGAATGGACCGTTGTCCAGCCTGCACAGATTGTAGCTGCGGTTGAGCAGCTTTGCCAATAGTTGGATTGACAAGTATGGTGAAGACAAGGCAGACTGATTTTCCAGCTTTTACTATCGTGATTCATGGCCTATTTTGACATTATTATCTAATGTCACATTTTTTTTTACAAAGTTTAGGTTTGTTGACTTGCACGTATTAGTCGAGATAAGAATTATTGTTTCTATGTTGTTTTACTTGACCGGGACAGCAGCTATGAATTTTGTTCTTGAACCAAATTTACTTTGGGATCTGTTGTAACAGAGAACTCTTAACTTGATATTTAAATCAAGTTTTCTTGTTCAAATGAATCTGCAGAAGGAAAATGTAATTGAGATTGTGGATTTGTGCATCTTATGCGTTTTTCCTTATTATTTCTGGTGTGAAAAGAACAGTTGTGTAACAGTGCAATATATTTGTTATTGCCTTAAAAACTTTCTGATTATGCTAGACAATGAAGCATCAACATGTCTAGTAGCTTTGCTTGAGATGCATGTACAGGTGTTAAAATGTGTTGGATTGTCTCAGATAAGAGCTGCCCAGCATATTAGCCCACCTATAATCACATCACATCGTGCCTTGACCATATTATCTGGTTTACAAAAACATGAGATGAATTTCAGAAATATTTTTCCTACTCAACTTTTTGTTGAAATTCGATAGGCGCTGTTCTAAAATAAGGCGATTTAAACTTTCTTGTGTTAAGTATACATTGTGAAAGGGTTCTTGAGGAACTCTACACCACCTGTTATTGCCACTAACTCGTCATTTCTTGTTAGCAAACGAGAAGACTTTATTTTAAAGGTGTGTCATTCGTGGTGTACGTTCTGGTCTCTTCCCATTTACTAACAAAGATTAATGCACCAGTCTGTTATAAATTTAGTAGGGAAAAACATGCTTACGATTAAATTGGGACAGCAGGAAAAGTTTGACTCCAAGGGAGAAGAAGACGCAAAAGTTAGAACAGAAAATATCATTTGATTCGTCGATCCTCAAAAAACAAGAAATAAGCATATCTCAACTAAAGGCTGACAATTACAACTTACAATATATAATTAATACAAAGTGCAATAGTCGTAGTGAAAATCAATTAATTTTTTTTTTTTTTTTTGGTAAATAACATTGCATCCAAGACAGAGTTTATCTCAAAAATCGAAAGTGGAGTTTGACATTAATCCAAAGTCCAGAGCCCCTTTCCTTCACAGAGTTGCATTCAACAAACACTCGACATCAATGAGGCAATTGTGTGCTTTCTCCACTATAAATGTATGCAACATTTTATTTTTAATGCAAAGTCGAAGGAACATAGTGGGGACAATAGTTCAATGCCTAGTTATCTTGTCTCAAAAGATAAAAAGTTGAAAATGGACTTTCTTCGTGTTATACAATATCTCTAATAGTCTATCCATTTCATTACATATAAAAGTATTTACTCCGTGTCCAAATCGGTTTTGGATGGTAAAAATTGTGCCATGTGTTTGATTACTTTAATTAAGAATGAATGGAGTAACTGAATAATTAAACATATGTCATATGAATCAAGTTAACCGACCGACCACGGAATGAACGTACTTTTTGATGGGTTTTGTCAATGGCCACTAAACTCTATGATATATATGAGCGTCTCTCTTCCAAGCAAAAAGGCACAACACCTTCATCCAATTCAGGTGGAAGACGTGTGGCCAATTAGAGAAATCAGATTCTAAATTTTTTTTTGTTTTTTTCTATTATGCGTTGTAAAATCTAATCATTGTCGCTACTGGTTGACCTACTCGTAGTCTAAAAAACGAGCCATCATTTGAATTTATTCAATGATCATAAAAAAGAGAGAGATATTAGAAAAAATATGGTGTTTAATTTTAGAGCCCTGCTACGTGTAAACGGGCTTTAACTTACCAAACATGTCGTAAGTACATCCTACCGGTCACAAAGTGGATAGAGACGAGATAATATTACTATTAATTGTGCGTTAATAATTGATTATATCTGTAAAAATATATATATATGTATATGAATTTCATTTTTGTTTCTATGCACAGTGGAGTCTCTTTCCAGTTTCCAATAGTCAACCCCATTTGATTTTTAGGTCCAAGCTCCACGAGTATTTCACGTGAAGTTCATGCCCTAGAGAGTTAATTTCTTTGTTTCTATTTGGGATTTTAAACGTCCCTTCTGGAGTCAAAAAGGGAGGGTGTTATCAACAATTTCCCGGCTTGGCATATTCTTTTGGATTTTTGTTCCAGATTCTTTTGTATTTTTATATATTAAGATTCGGGATGTTAAAATTTGCAAATCTGGTCGAGGCTTGACCTGAAATTACTATGTTTGCGATAAGTTAGAGTCGAGCCTTTCTCCCCCCTTGCTAGAAATTTGAATTACGAAGATGTGAAATTCGGATATAGTTTGTTCTTTTAAGTTGAGCCAATTGGAAAGAGAATTAGGATGTTTGATAAGTATATTGTTCTTTAATGACCCAAATTTCGTTGGATTCGTATATTGGTTGAAAGTGATGTTAAAGAAGTATGAGAAGTTTTGGAACAGCAATTGGACGCCCAATTTCAGGCGTCTAGGCACCATTTAAAGCGGTTGGAATCAATTTGGACCTGAAACGAGGTTCCTGTGTGCCATACAATCAGCGTCAGAGCGTTCCGTTCACTTGGCTCGAGGTTGTCACTTGAGCCGGCTACTTATTCGAAGAAATTTTGTTTCCTTCTTGTGATGCGATTTTTTACCCTATTTCTATCCAAAACACTCTTTTGAATCCTATACATATTTCACGACTTTGTATGAGTTTTGGAGAGTTAGACAATATTGTAAACACAATATTCTTCGTATTTCTCACTATATCAATAAATTATTCGTTCATCTGTCAATTATTCTTGTGTTCTTCTAGTAATGTGATTACTACTTTATATTATGTCATATAATCTCGTCCTTAATTTTCAACATATATTGTGGTGGATGATGATTCAAGAATAAGCATCTTTTACAAAGTTATGGCTAACATTGAATCGCCGGCAAATTAAATAAAAGTAACAGACAGACACTGTGCTGTAGGAGAGTCCGTCCATTTCATAGTGTGACCTTATTAATGTGCCAAATTAATCATGTGGGTCAGTGCCGCTAACTTTCTGTGTGTAGACCATACAATTCTTCCACGATAATGGCATGCTCTAAATCAAAATAAAATGCATTCCAAGTTTGAATTTAATCCACAAACCAAAACTAAAGAAAAGGATCAGAAAATTAAAAGGTCGCAACAAATGCAAGTGGTCGTGAAGTTCTAAATAACTATGTTTTAAGAATTGGATCAAATTGGCGGTTTGATATTAAAAATAAAATAAATCAAGAACCGGTCTATATAAGTAAAAAAATTTGAAAATTCAAGAAATTTAAGTTTGATTGAGAATGGTACAAGAGCAATAAAAAGTAATGAAGTCAAGTAAATCTCATGGTCACACTAATAAAAAATGAGTTTAATTATACCCTTTCGGGGGTGACCGAGTTGGTGGAGCAGGTGAGCGCGGAGACTAAAAGTTACGAGTTCGAATCCTCTGTCAACACTTCTTTGGTTGAGCTTATCGCACCGAACTTGCCTAATGCGGTTTATCTCTCCTGTGTGATTTACAGGCTACTGAACATGGAGTGAAGTTGACCCAGTGAGCACTTTTGGGTAGCGGCTGCGAGTTCCTACGTAAAAAAAAAAAAAGGTTTAATTACATGAAACAATGTAATATATTCTCTCTTTAATTATATTTAAATTTTACACAAGGTGGCTCAGAAACAAGAGACAAAAGTCCTAGAAGTCGGTGTTGTGCTTAATTTGATCGTGCTTGAGAAACATTTTTAGGAAATTAAAACTTCTAATACTCAACTTTAGTTCAATTAAAAACTATTATTTTCTCCTAATTTTTTGTAAAAATGTTACTAATTACTACTCAATCTTCAGCGGAGACAAGTCAGTTTTATTTTATATTTTTAATAGAGATGAGAAAAAATCCATGTTCAAATCTTATTAACCTTTACCAAGTTTGAACGAACCACCAAATCTCCTTAGGCGTGATCCCTTTTTCTTATTCCCCCCCTAAAAAAGAAGTATCACCTACATCGGGCACGATCTTCCCAATATTGGACCAAATTCATATGTGCCATCCATATATCCACAGAGAACAGCTGCCCAGACGACTCTTTCTTGAACTATATCATAAATAGATCTTCCTGTCGATTGTTGGAACGGAGCGAGTCGGGCCAGGGTCGACCGTACATAACATAGAAATCATACTTGGATTGCAGTCATAAATTAGTGGGGCATGCAGATGAATCTGTGCCGTGAATGCATTTATTATCAGAGTTCAGAAGACAGAACACAAATGTGTCTCCATTTTAAAAAAAAAAAAAAAAAAAAAAACGGGCTGAGTTCAAAATATGGCTACACGCCAAGAACTTCAAGCTTGGTTTCTTGAAAACCCACTAGTAAAACCCCACAAAAAAAGAACCTTGAAATTTAAAATATGAGGAGAGTCCGGGGACATTTATCTACAATATCCCTCTGGAATATCACACCTACAGAAAAACACAGTACTAGCTTTATATATGTGCATACATTTCGAATTAATTTATTTTTTACTATATACTTGATCTTCTAAGTCGCTTGAGCTTATGAATGTCCCATGAAAACCATATGGCACTCTAGATGGAAGCTTGATACTGGCTTCTAAATTCAAACTCCTGGCATGTATTATCTGCAGTTCAGATTTCCTAGCCTTCTCGTCATGGACAAATGCAAGAATAAACCCATCGTCTTCTTCTCCATCCAAATTTGAGTCATTCGGCACGAAAAATGGTTCGCCCCCGTATTTTTTATCACCATACATGAATTTCTGAACTTGACCTGACGATATGTTGACTTTAGCAAAGCCTGAAACTTTAGGCCATGGCTCAGCAATTGCAAGATAGACGTACCTAGTTTTACGACCAAGCCGGTTTCGGTTCACCATTCCGGCTTCTAAATTAATCTGTTCTGATGCATGAATAACAGGCCGCCTTGTTGATTTACCAGTCTTCAAATTGAGCCTGATTTCTGATAAAACGCTCTTTAGATTTTCATCACATTCATTGAAAATTGAGTCCGGAGGAGTCATGCATGAGCCGATCACCACGACTTCATTAGTCTCCGGCTCCTCCCAAGCATTCCACAAGTGAAAGCAAAAGGTATCAGGGCAATCAATCCATATAATATTGTTTGAATTTTCAGCTGTTTTTGACAAAATCCCAAACCTAGATTTCTTGTTTTTGTCATATATCACTGGAGAACCGCCTTTAATCATTTCTTGAAGCTTGAACACCACTTGTTGGTCGGGAATCACCACGTAGTTCTCGGTGATCGCAAAATCATGCATCATAGTCGGCACGTCCAACGATATCTCAACGTCCGGTGACTTCTTTCCATCGGCGGAGAATTTGAAATACCTCAGATATGGTTTTTGAACAACATCGTAGCTTAAAGCAAAGAGTTCACGAGAAACAGGATCAATCTTGGGGTGTGCAATCATTGTCGTCCTCAATTGTTCGTCGAAATCATAGCGGCCTATTGTTTCAAGATCGCCAGAGGGCTTGATCGTCACTTGATAGGGAAGATCATCTTCGGACATGGCTAATAGTCTTTGATTAAAGTAGACCAATCCCGCATTGGCTACTCCGGTCCCATGGCTGTGATCAAGAAGCCCGAATAAGCCACGGGCATAGAAAAGGAGGAGCCTGGCTATACCAGAGTGTCCATGGAGCTCGCCAATAGCTTTTGGGAACACGGGGTGGCCTAATTCACGTTCTTGAACGAGCCTTTTTGTCTCGGTGAAGCGGCAGGCGTAGCTCGCAGAGTTTCTACTTTCAATCGTCACTGCATGGATCATCCCATCGCCGTCGAAGAGGTGGTGGCCGGAGACTGGTTCGAATAAAGGGTTGGCACCGTTTCGCACGTAAACACCGTTAATACAGTCGGGAATCGTGCCTTCCACCTGAAGGTTATGCTTGACGGAAGTCTCCGGTACCGGAGCGAAATTTCCGGCGATTTGAACACGAGGGTCAGCTGTCTTAGGGAGTGGAATCTGCCGCTCGCGTGAGACTAACGCACTTTCCATCGCGTCCAACGCTTTGGCTGCGGCTTTCTGTAGTATGTTCCACTGTGGTAGTGGCGGCGACGACTCCGGGGGTGGAGATGTCTTCGCCGGCGAGTCCTTTTTCGTGATTGTTGGTATTTCAAAGGGGCCTTTTGGGAAAGTGAGAACAGAGGGTGAGTGTAGAGCACTGTGAATTTGGTCTCTTCTTCTGTGCTTACTAATGGAGATTGACTGGGTATGTGCCATAGAAGAAGCCATGTGTATTTGTTCTTAATCTATTTGCAATGTTGAAATTCAGAAGACACTTTTTTCAGTTTTGTTCAACAGATACAAATTTCAAGAGAGAGACGAAAAGGAGACGCGGATTTTGGGGGAGAGGGAGAAGAAGGATGGGGTTTAAATAGAGACTGAAGATTATTTTAGCGTTTCTTTGAGCTCCATTTTTATTCTAAGAATGTTTATGAACTAGTAGATTGATGACGAATGTATGATTAAAAAAAGAAAAAAATTGAATTTACATGTAATATTATTTTATTGAAGAATATGTGATTTAAAAAAAGAAAAAAATATATATTTTTTAAATAATGAAGAATTAAGGTCCACCTTAAACTTGTAGGAGTAGACGAGGTGGCCGATTCTTAAGAAGTGCATAAAAATGACTAATGCTGTAAAAACTTAACCTCACGTGACATAA
Organism: Fraxinus excelsior; assembly: GCA_019097785.1. Taxonomy (NCBI): domain Eukaryota; kingdom Viridiplantae; phylum Streptophyta; class Magnoliopsida; order Lamiales; family Oleaceae; genus Fraxinus; species Fraxinus excelsior. The sequence goes on from CM032631.1 coordinate 2,740,753, forward strand.
AAAGAAAATACACGTGACACGATATATGTATAATAGATAGTGGTTTAGTTGGAGGTGTCAAAAGCATATTTAAGTGTACACATGGCGAATTTGATTGAAATGCATAAAAATGACTGTGTGTGCATGGGTTGGGGTGGGGTGTTGTTAGGGTAAAAATTACCCCGCGTGACACAAGAAGAAAAAAGTACGTGTGACATGACATATTCATAGTAGGTCGATATAAAAGATCATGGTTTAGATAGAGGGGTCAAAAATAAGTATATAAGGTCCACATTAAACTTGTAGAAAGAGACCATGCGATAATTTTGAGTGAAATACATAAAAATGACAACGTGAGTGCATGGTATTGGGTTGGGGGTGTTGTTAGGATAGAACAAGCCTCTCGTGACACAAAAAGAAAAAGAAAAAGTACATGTGACATGAGATATATATAGTAGGTCGATATGAAATATCGTGATTGAAATAGAAATGTCAAAAACAAGTGTTCTTGTTAGATGATTAAACATCGACCATTTTGTGTTCAAGATTAAATCAGCATGATGTGTGATGTGCATAGAAAATACATGTGATAAGTGTATAAAAGTAGGTTAATACGAAAGATCGAGATTTATATAGAAGTGTTAAAATGTGTTTTGAGTATTCAAATTTAGATGATCTGTCACGTAAATTGTATTATTCAAGTACCTTCCACATAAAAAAAAATAGTCAACTCTTTTTAAGTGGGAAAATAGATTGATAGAATTAGAATTTAGACATAAAGCATACTTATGCCCGCATAAAAAATGAAATGTGATAAGCGTGATGTTCTCAAGATCTCGGAAGTGTGCACTTTATAAAAAAGCTTTCAATTTATTTGTGTTTCTTAATAATGTTTGATTTGAAATCTCAAGCTCAATATTTTGACCCGGCATCGATTCGGAAAAGGTAAAGAGTGAAGGGTCAAAAGCTTCAATCGGAATTGAACCAAGATCGAATCGGAAACAATAAATAAATACCCGCAAACAATAAAATACTATGAAATCAATAATTTTTTTAATTTTCATATTAATAATTCAGAGTAAATATATATTTGTTAATGCGATTCATTATCATGTGTAATTTAAGTTAAATTTGAAAATTAAATAAATGAAAAAATAGAAGTAGATATTACAATTTAGTTAGTTGGGGTTCAAAATCATATATTTGGCTTGAAAAGGGGTTTTGATGGGCATTTTAACCTTTTTTTGCTATACCATTATCCCGTATTGAAAGTTTATGAGAACTATTATGAATTTTGGATCACAAGATAATGATGATAATGAAATAAAGACGAAACAAACAAGAACACAAGAAGTTTAGAGGAGGAAAATTCACTATAAATGAAAAAAGAGTAAAAAAACGCTCCAAAAAACGAAACGGGCTTGAGCTGGAAAAACCTGTCGCTCGAGCGACGGGGCAGTGACAGAAGGACGACAAACTCTCGGGTTGTTTTCCATTGGGCTCACTCGAGCTGCCAACTAGCGAAAACGCGACGACTTTTTCCTCAAATCCATAATTTTAATCTCTTCAAAATCACTCCAATTTAGACTTCAATGCCCATTGAAATTTGGGTCAAACCACAACAAGAACACTTGAAAGAAGTGGATTTTTAATACCTCTATCCCACATAAAAAGTTTATAAAATCATTTGAGAAAAGAGCATCTATAAAATGAGCATGTCATCCGAAACTTATCTATGGACCTTTGATAATTATAGTGTATGAGGCCCATTAATAAAGAAAATTAGGAGAACTACCACCGGGTCACCGGTTCACAGTTAAACCCACCAGTTCGATGAGTTTTGAACGATTTTTGTGCTAGTTGGTTAAACGGGTCGGGCTGATTTTGATAACATCGCTCAAGCTTTATCTTTAAATATTTCATTTTCTCTTTTCTTTATTCTTTAGAAAACGAGCACAAATCAACTTATGGTTTTCTCGCTTCACTTCTCTCGTTATGCTATCTTATTTAAATTTTTATCAGAGTTAAATGAGCGTCGTAGCTCATGAATTGAATATTATAATATCTCAATTTCTCCGAACAATTCATCGGACTTCCTCAGTCACTGCCCCTAATATCATCATCAATGACGAATTCATCAAGTTATTCAAATTATAATAGCTTATGTTTAATTGTGAATAAAAAAAAATTTATTAAAATAAACAGTTTGTAATCAGTAGAAAGTACAAACTAGCACAAGGGCGTACCACCAGCCACACACGCGTGGCCTATTTCTACTTCTTTTTCACCTGAATATGTCGTTGATCTCACGTGGAACACAGCTAAATACACATGACGTGTACTTCCACGAACCTAGAAATCAGTAAAGTTTGCAGGACAAACTTGTCTTTTTCCTCAGTTACAAATAATCGCCATTTTTATCCGTGCCTAGTTAGAATACTGTCTCACGCATAAATTTGATTTAATGTTAATTCACGAGTTGCGATGCAATATCCGATTAGAAGGAACAAGGTTGAGCTGGCATTAAAATTTCGAAAAATGGGCATCAGAAATTCTTGTCATGTATTCTTAAAAATTGTGTATATCAATAAAATGAAAATTGCAAGACTTATAATTTGTTATGTTTCCTATTTTTTTTTTCCTTGTCACGTCATGTCTACATATTATTTATATAATTTTAGTTGGAAATATAAGGTCAATGTCGGGATTCTCATGAACAACCATCTAAATCAAGTTCCCATATCAATCAATCATCCTTGTGGTATTAATAAATTCAAGTTATACCCGGCAGCATATGAGCGATATCAATATGCTATAGGGCAACTTAAGATCGTGTTCAAGAAGATGTGAGCAACACGAAATTTGATAATTGTGCGTTCGATCTACAAGTTGATTAGACGTCCAACTAAACAGGAATGTAGACATCTAACCTCAGAGCAAACACAAATAGCTTTACTCCTTCGGGGGACTCGTATATAACAATAATTGTGATGACCTATATAATAAAATGGTATGGATACAGTCTAGCGTACTACAAGTCACAAGAGGACAGTGATGATAAGTACGAGAAACTGACAAAGTATCTGACTAGACATGATTACGGAAAGTATGACGATGACGCACAATATGTAGTGTGAGTTTATTTATCTTTACCTCCAATCTACTATTGATTAATTTTTCTTCCATTGTAGTTCTAATTAGTGGGAGGTTAAGTTGTATATCCCCTCCCAAGTTTGTATTTTTTTATTTCTTTCATCATAACAAATAATTCCCCTCCCTTGTGGTTTTAGTCGAAAACTATATTAAATTAAAAAATTAAATTTTTAACAACTACAACTAGCCATCTAGTGCTTGATTTCCCTACCATGTTTCGCAAAGGTCATTCCAAAACGTGTCATAATTACTTAATTAAGGCCTATTTCATTTTTGAGTAAAAATAAAAGTTTTGGAATAGTGATTTTTTTGGATAATGTATAATTAAAAATAAAAAAAATATTTTATGTGTAAAAGAAACGAAAGAATATTTAGGTTAAAAATGACTTTTAGGGAAAAAAAAAAAAAAAAAGTTTTGGAATGGTGATTTTTTTGGATGATGTATAATTAAAAAATAGAAAAAAGTTTTTAGTTTACTGATAAAATTATTTTACGAAAGAATTATTAGTTGAAAATAACTTTTAGAAAGAAAAAAAATTGAAAAAAAAAATGGAGTTTAAACATAAGCTATGGGTCCGTTTGGTACGGATTCTCGAAATTCTACGGTAAATCAATTCTCATTTTTAACCACACATTCTTCAATAAAATAATATTTTCCATCACATCAATAATTTTTTCTTCTTTTTCAACCACACATTTCTCATCATATCACTATTCAAAATCAATTCTTCCCGAAAAATCCCTACCAAATAAGCTCTATATAATCAAGTAAAAGTTTTGGAAAATTGTTGCTTTGAGACTTTTTAGAGGACAAAACAAGACCATATGGTTTAGAAGTGACATTTCATTGGCAGGATATGGAAAATATGACACGACACTGAGAAGCAATAATGCAGGAGTATTTTAGGGTTCCAGATTCAAACATATCAAATTATCAAGTGGGCTATTTCTTGGTTTTAGGTGTAAAATCAAACTATGGCTTGCCTTTTACAAAATTGAATTCAAATATTGATTTTTGTGGAACCAGCCACCACTATTTTGCCAGACATAATAATGATAAAGTTTCACAAAATGGTACCTCAAAACTCAGTATTCGTTATAAATTAAGGATTCGTTTGATTGCAAGAATTGAATTTGGGTGGAAAGAAAATGAATCACATGGAATTAAATTGCCTAGAATTGTTTTCTTGGGAATTGTTAATTAATTGTGTTTGATTGATATAATTTTTCGTCTGAAAAATATTGAAATTTTAGATCTTTTAGTGTTTGTTTGATTTTGTTTTTCATGAAAATTGTTCATTAAAAGGAATTTTTTTTTTTTACAATTGTTCATAGAATTTGTTTTCATTGCAAAAAAAAAAAAAAAAAAAAAAAGAAGAAGTTGGAAACCATTTTCCCACCACTCTGATGGGAAAACCAATTCAATAAAAACATGGAAAAATGGGTCACGTGAGGGGTGGGAGGAAAAAATTTCCATAGAAAATATTTGGCTATCAAACATGGCAAAAGTAAGAATTAGAATTTCAATTCCATTTTTCATGAAAAAAAAATGGCATGTCAAACAGGCCTAAGGCCTAATCGTACATAAAGAAAGAAAAAGAAAAATGGGTTATGTATGGACGAAGCTATAGTGTTGCCACGAGTTTCACGCTCATAGCCTCCGTTTAGATTAGTCAAAATCAAACATTAATTTTAATTACTTTTTTATAACTATTATGAACAATATTTTGTGGGATCTACTTTTATTCATCTTACTATTCCTCTTTATAAATAAATTTGTCGAACAGGGGCTTAATAAACTCGTATAACATGGGATTGATAATCATTAATCAATAATTGATCCATTAATTATATTTGATTGTTTGTTTAAGTATGGATTAGAAAGTTAGTTATTGACATTGGCCGCGGCCGGCACATGGATTGCACTGCGTTCAAAATATCCGGCATGGATTAATGAACTAATCAAACTACAATAATAAAACAGGCTAGTCTTAGCTATTTTCATTTTTCTACGCATTTTCAATCAAATATTTTTAAATAAAATAATATTTTTCATTCTTTTTCAACCACACATTTTCCATCAATCTATTATTTCAGAAGACATTCTTCCAAAATAATGTAGTTCAAACACACCCTTATTATAAAATTGTTCTGCGATTCTTGATTACGGCTAGTTGATGTTGTTAGCATTTGCGTAAATTATTTAATTATGTCACGACATGTGAAAGTTAATTATTTTTAATTAAGAAATACTTATGAATTATAATCGAATCTTGATTTACAAGTCATGATTTGGCAGGTGGCACGATGAACCATAAATGATTAGCATGATACTGTAAGAATGAATTTAATCGATTTTCTGTTGGAATTAAGATCTGCATTATTAAGGAAATCCATTAATTATATGAAAAGATAATTGTATAATCATTTGCAGTGCAACAAGTAATTAATTAATTAATTAAGAAATATAAAATTTCCGTGTCAATAAAAAACTCTACTTAACACGATTTGGAATACATTAATCTTACTAGAATACAAGTGAATGCACTCCATGTGTGGCATGTTAATTCAATTAAGATCCGCATTATTAAGGAAATCCATTAGGATATAGCTAGCAGTTGGAACAATTTGCTTCTCCACGAGCTTTTTCCATAAGAAATAAATCGACCCCACAACGTTGTCACTTACACATTACGTCTTTGTTTGAGCACCATTTTTTCAAAACTCATTTTCGATCACACATTCTTTAATAAAATAATTTTAGGATAATATGTCCCTATCATGTGACCTCAATTTAATAGCAAGATTTGAGCGTAAGGCCACCCCTACCTCGTGCACCTCTACGCCCTATCTAACTGTACCGAAAGGTTCGATGAATTGATATTTTCCTATTGGTCAACGTCATTTGGGGCAAACAGATAATTTATGATAAAGAGGACGAGTTTCGAGAGAATGATTCAAAGTGGGACCCTGTGAATGGACCTAAATACGGATGAAAAAAACTTATTAAACAAGATCATATGTTACTTTATCATTGTTCAATTCTTGTAGCAACTAAGTACATGTTTAGTAACAATTTTAGACAACTTAATGTAGAAGCAATAAATAATATTTATTATAAATAAGCCCTTTACTATTTGTGCACATTTTGTTTGTTTTTGTAACAGTGATAGATATTTGACAGAAACACATGTCAAGTTGTGCACATTCAGCTTTAGTACTGCAAGTTGGTTAGAAAACTCATTGTCTGAAGGGCCCTGGAGTCATGAAATATTGTCAAAATTCCTTATTTTATATACTCATTTGTAACTACACATTTACAAAAAAAAAAAATATTTTGTACGCAAATTCAAAACATTTTCCTACTAACCATGTATTATTTTTTTTTTTTTTCCAAAAATTCATTTTTCAAAACAAGATTTTTGCCAAATTCATTTTCCTACTTTTCAAATAAGTGAAATTAACGAAGAGTCCATCCAACAAGTTGGTACTGACCAGAGTTATTGCTTTCTTACGTACGTCGTCGACAAACTTCACAACTTGTTGTAATAACAGCAGTCCAAGCTTTCGAACAAGCAAGTTGGTGTGCATGTGTCCACGTAGAGGACATCGGTGTCACAAACTATGTGACCTTTTCAAATTGTGTGTTGTAATTCACTAGAAGCCTAGGAAACAAAGAGAAGATGGGTGCATTGAAAACTATTCAACATGCAATCAAAATGAATAAAGAGTTAAAGGTCAGGTCAAATCAATTCAGAGCTTTGCCCCTATTTGAAATTACAAGTTTATCGGCTCGATAAAATGAGTGGTAACAAAAAATTATCAAGAAAGCTTTGGTTCTTATTATTTCAGATTATAATTTTTTAAATACTAATTTTTGTGAAAAATGTGGTAAAAAAACTTGTTTAATATTATTTTATTGAAAAAATATGTGATCGATAAGAAGAGAGAAAAATAGATTATAATTTTAATGGGGAGGGACTTTATCTTCTTCACTTCCCTGTCAGACTCTTCAACTATCAACACTTACTTTCCTAAAAGATGCTCATACACCATCGCATCCCATTTTTTGTGTGGAAATTTTGCTTGAGCGTTGAAGAGTTTTTTATATCATTGTAGACGGTGAAAGATCCCATTCAAAAAGATGATTTCTTTGTTTCATATCTGTAATTTTCTTGATCAAAACCTTAAGTTTATGTTCATGATTAATGCAGAAAAAAATGAAAATAAATTTTATTTTTCCTGTTTAATCAAATAACTCAGTTGTGTTCTCAGTTCTTTTGCAGGGTAACATGGTTAATTTTATCCGGTAAAAGTTTTTTCTAACATTATGCACAAAATAATATTGATTTAGTTTAAGAAACGTGAATAAGATTGTGCGTTCAGCAATTTGTCGATATTTGATAATTACATTTGTGTCTCCATTGTTGCCTTTCTTATGCATACTATCTGAAACGATTGGTGCCAGAAGAGCTTGAAACGAAGTCTAGTTGATATTGAAGATGATGACAATAAATTGACGTTTGATTAGCATTTTTTTTTTTATTTGAATATTGAATTGTTGGAGAGATTTTAGGATATCACCATAAAGAAACTGTCTATTATTCTTGAGAAACAGTCCATAAATTGTCCCGGGATTAAATTGCTAGTATTTTTCAAAATTTTGTATTTCTTATTTGCATTTCTCAATAATAATTTTTGGGAAAATTTCATATTTAAAAGATTAAGTATTGCCCATTTCAAAACTAAGAAATAAGATTTAAAACTTCAAAAATTAGATATTAATTAAATTATATTTATGAAATAATTAATTAAATATATTAAAGCCACAATCTATAGTATTTGGTCACTAATTAACAAATTAATTGGTCACAAATTATTTGCGATCACGAATTAAAAAACTTACAAGTCACAAATTATTTAACGATCACAAATCAAAAAATTTCATAAGTCATAACTCAAATTCTTAGGTCACGTATTATTTATTGGTCACATATTATTTATTGATCACAAAATATCTAATTTATTCGTCACAATCTCAAATAATTGATTACATATTATTTATTGGTCACAATCAGCCAAATAATCGGTCACAAACACCTACTACCCCAACCACCACTAATATCACCACTGTCGCTGCCAACAACCTAAACCAAAACCAAAACCAACGCCTCACGAGCACCACCAACACCACAACCATCACAGACTACACAGCCGCCACCACCAGGCACCAACTACACACGATCAACAAAACTCACCCCAAATTTTTCGGTGCCGGATTGTGACTAGATTTCCCCATATCGAGACCAACAAAACTCTGGCATTCGCCACTACAACAACCAAGTTTTCCCCAGATCCTACATCTACGCCACTCGCAGCGATGATCAACAGATGCCGCTACGCACATTGCACAGTAGCTGCTCATGCCGCACTACATCGGCAACGCGTCATCGTAGCGGTGACATTTGCGATGATCTCCTACGAAATTTTTCGATAGAGAGAATGAAGATGTTAGAGGGAGGCAGGGAGCGAGAAGAGAATAGGAAAATGATTAGGGTTTTGGATGGTTGGTAGGTTGAGTTGTGTGGTTGTATATGTATATTAGTTTAATTTGGTAATATAGTTACTAATATTAACATTTTGAATTAATAACTGATTTTTGTATAAACAAATTTTAGATCTATTTTTTGAAATTGGATCTTAAAAAATATGGTTGGGTGTAATTTTCATATAATTTTTTCGCTGCTAGTGTTTTCCAAATCTAGTCACAGTGTCGGGTATGTAGCTTTAAATTAACCCAATAAATCTTCAAAAGTTTGATGGGTTGAAACATTCTCGATTAATCTTGGGCTTGATTGAATTTGATTGTCTTCTTATTTAAATAGGCCTTCAATTTTTAGGACATACTTGATGGACCTCTTCTCCTTAACGGCAGAAGACATATCTCCAAGGCCCAATTCACAATGGTGGTCATTTCTTATTTTAAAATGTTCGAATTAATTTTAGTCCCTCCATGATATAGATTTTTTATTTTATTTTAAAAATTATAGATTCACATGTAAAATTATGTTGTTAGTCTAATCTTTTTGGCAATCTCTTGGAACTCGATTAGAGGTTCTTTTACACTTATGTACGCTTTTGTAAGCAATTTGTATATTAGTAATTTTGTCTGTGTGTTTGAGCCATATTATTTTAAAAGAATGTATTTTGAAATAGTAGATTGATGGAGAATGTGTGGTTGAAAAAGAAAGAAAAGTTATTAATTTGATAGAAAATATTAATTTATTAAATAATGTGTGGTTAAAAATGAGTAGAAGAATGAAACTGAAAATGAAAATCTTAATTTGTACGGACTAAAATTGTGAAAATGAAAATCTTAAGACCTGTTTGATCCACTTTATTTTTTTCATTCTCATTCTTCTACTCATTTTTAATCACACATTTTTCAATAAAATAATATTTTCAATCACATCAATAACTTTTCCTTCTTTTTTAACCACATATTTCCCATCACATTAACCAAAAAAATATATCTTTCTATATATAAAAAGTGTGTATTTAACGGAATTTGTTGGTTTAACGGAAAAACTAACGGAATTTCTTGATTTAACGGAAAAACTAACGGAATTTTTTTAATTTAAAAATCTTTTAACTCCATAATTGGGCTTCAAAATTTACAATTCTAAAGCCCATGTAGAAGTATTGGATGTCATGCTCATTTTATAGATACACTTCTCTCCAAAGGTTTCATAAACTTCCAATGTGGGATTGTGCATTTTATATATGCTCTTAACTCCAATAGTTTTATAAATTTCCAATGTGGGATAGTGACAAAAAAAAATGTTAAAATACTCATCAAAATTATTTTAAAATGTATGTCTAATTGACTAATTTGATTTTGAATTACAACTAATTAAATTGTAATATTCACTTTCATTCTTTCATTTATTTAATTTTCAAATTTAATTTAAATTGCACTTGATTATTAATATATTAATGTTAGATATTATTTTCTATAAGTTTAGAATATTTTAATTTAACAAAGTAAACTATTTTAACATATTTATTTTTAATTTTTAGTGTTGAGACTAATTGTAGGATATATAATGAATCTAATTAGTAAAGATAGATTTACTTTAAATTATTTTTATGTATTTATTGCATTCGGTTTGATCCCAATTGAATTCTCACAAACTTCACGTCGGAATCATTCTCGATTGTAAATCAAAATCCTTCATCTCCATTTTCAGATATCGGAATTATCAAATCCGCAAACTTTTCGTATAAATCCTATGATTAATGCTCATGTTTAGTTCCTTAATTAATAAAAAAAATTAAAATTCACCTAACACTATTTGACAATATTATAGTATTATATTAAATGTTTAGTAAGTATTATTTTTAAATATTAGATGATTTTATGATATAGTAAAAAATCTATTTTTTTATAATATAGAAAAAAACTATTTTTTAAAATAAAAATATATTTAATGTCTTAAAATAATTAAAATAATATTAAAAATACGAAACGTATTATGACGCTTATTTTTCGTATTGACACGCCAAACTTGTGATTCTTGATTCTCAACATCAACGTCTCGCAACGCATTACACCTTTTAGAACATTATTAATAAATGAATGGAAAATGCAAAAAACTTTGTACTACTACATTTTAGTCACTAGGAAAAAATGAAACTAAAAAAAATGGATGTGGATATTATCAATTTAAAAATGCTAATAGTTTATTTGGTAAGGTACATTGAACTCAATGAAGAAAAAATATTTATTTTTTAGTTTTGTATTATAATGTTATCTATTATTTTATTATGTATAAAAAGTTCATGATTAAATACAAAATTTAATATAATATAATAGTACGAAACACAAACTTATACATTTTAATTTAGAATTTAACACTATTCAAATTAAAATTAATATATCACAATGTGTAATTATTTATCAATTACATAAACATTACATCATTAATTATTTAATGAACCAAAAAAATTATATATAACTAAGCAAACGTGCATTGCACGTTGCTTAAACCTAGTTCTTTTAAAAATAATGTGTATCAAACAGGGATTTAATGTGTACGGACTAAAATTGTTCCTTAAATAGAAAGGACAATGATAATTATTTGTCTAGAAGCGACCACCACGCACCTAGTTGGCGCGTTCCACTTGATTCCCCGTGAGTTTGAAGCCATTTTCCGCCGCACATTACAATTTACAATTTGACAACCATTAATTTTCTGAGAATCCTTCCTTGAAAGTTACTCAACTAAGAAAGAAAAAAAGCGCACACAATTTTCCTGCAAAAATTAGGGAAGCTGGTAAAGAGTCTTTATTGGTCAGTAAATCTCATGCGTATACTCTACTGAATTCCAAATTTGTGTCGAGCAATTTACCTGCTCTGTAAGTTCATCTTTCTTGTCTTCTTATTTACTTACCCAAGAAAAATATTTTCCTTTTTTTTTTTTGTTTCTGAATTTTTCTACCTGTTGGGATGGTTCTTGATGTTTACCAATATATGTTTGTATGATTATATGAATTGGGCTCTTATGATTCCTGAGTATTTCAGATTATTATGATGAAAATTGAAATGAATAAGAAAATTCAGCTGTTTCTAATTTATTATATTTTTTTGGTTATTTTTGTGTTTTATTTTCAGGGAGATAAAAAAGTATAACCTTTTGGATTCTTAAATGTTGTGATTTGGAGACGAAAGTGGAGATAAGAAGTAGCATCTATAACTCAAGGGAGAAAAAGAATTAAAATCTGTGTTTTTTTATGCATATGAGGTTTTTTTTTTTTTTTTTGGGATTTTAGATGTGGATTTGTGATTTGTAGTTCAGCAATTATTTGAATTTAGAAGATAATTGATTTCGTAATTGGGGGAATTTGACAGAATAGGTGATTTGGGGTGGACTTCACTGAGATCGTAGTGAATTGCTTATAATTACTCCTGGTGAAACTGATTTTTTTTAATTGGATTTAAAAGACAAAATAGTCGAGTTACGTATTTTTGACAACGAATATGCAAAGAGTGCGATTTTTATCACACCAAGCTCCAGTGCACAAGCTTGGGGATTCCCAAATGACATTATCTCCGAAATTTAGGTTAGCTGCAACAAAGTCTTCTCTGCAAGATCCTTTGTTAGAATTGAAACTATCTCTTAGGGGAGAGCCTTTAATTCCCGGGCTTCCTGATGATGTCGCCCTCCAGTGCCTCCTCCGGCTACCAGTCAATGACCATTCGGTTTTTAGGCTTGTCTGCAAGCGTTGGTATTCCTTGTTTGGTAGCAAGGGACAGTTTTTTACCAGGAGAAAGGAGCTCGGGTTTCATGATCCTTGGCTTTTTGTTTTCGCCTTCCACAAATGTACTGGAAAAATCGAATGGAAAGTTCTTGACCTCACTCAGTTCTCTTGGCACACAATCCCTGCTATGCCTTGTAAAGACAAGGTCTGTCCCCATGGATTCGGGTGTGTTTCCATATCCCATGAGGGTGTTCTCTTTGTTTGTGGTGGTGTAGTCTCTGATGTGGATTGTCCCCTTAATCTAGTATTGAAATATGAAGTGCATACAAACCGTTGGACAGTGATGAAAAAGATGAGCACAGCAAGGTCATTTTTCGCTAGTGGGGTGATTGATGGAATGATATATGTGGCTGGAGGGAACAGCTCGGATCTATTTGAGCTTAACTCGGCTGAAGTACTGGATCCTAATAAAGGTATGTGGCGCCATGTTGCAAACATGGGAACTAACATGGCATCATATGATACTGCAGTTCTTAATGGGAAGCTTCTCGTGACAGAAGGGTGGTTTTGGCCCTTCTACGTTGCACCACGGGGTCAGGTCTATGACCCGATAACTGATCACTGGGAGAATATGGCTATTGGACTAAGAGAAGGCTGGACAGGTTCTAGTGTAGTGATTTGGGGGCATTTGTTCGTGGTCTCTGAGCACGAGAGGACAAAATTGAAAGTCTATAACACGGAGATTGATTCTTGGGATGCTGTAGATGGACCTCCTCTACCTGAGCAGATATGCAAGCCTTTCTGTGTTAACAGCTGGGATGGCATGATCTGTGTTGTCGGTCAGAACCTACACATTGCTGTGGGCTATATAATAAGAATGTTCCCGAGAGGCACTTCAGAAAGAAAGTACAGCTTCTCTGTTCAATGGAAAGTAGTCGAGGCTCCTGATACCCTCTCCAACTTGATACCATCGCAAGCTCAGGTTCTGTTTGCTTAAAACTCCTTGGTTATTTGGGATTGTGTCGTGTGTTTGTTTCTGCTGCTACGATTGTATTTATGAGAACGTCAATATATATAATTAGAGAGCACATTGTATTCATTACATGGTTTCTGGAACCTGAAATGTGTATTTCCTTGACGTTGTATCTGTATTATTGCACAGTTTTTGTGTAATATGTTTTGTACGAGATTTGTTCAATAATGTAATAATGTGTCAACTGGTTATGTTAGATTCGATTTACAGTTGAATCGATCAAAACCCGATATAACCGGGCGAATAACTAGTCAAAATCTGGTTAAACCTCAAGCAAACCTGGTGGTTTAAGGTTTAAATAAGGTACCTCACGCTCAATATTGTCTACTGTGCCACTATGAGATTTTTTGTCAGCTACTTCCCAAAAGTTTTATATATTCCCAGGGGCACCATATAGCAGGGTCGTGTTCAGTATTCCGTTATTTATTTTAATTAATTATTATGATCAACATTTATCATTTGGAATTGAATATTTCAGCATTTAATATTTTTAATGCTGTATACTTATGTTATCACCGCAATTTTAACTTATTACGTGCTTTAATTTTTTAACATATAATTATATCTTAAATGATATTTTTATTTGAGGCAAATCAATAACCTAGCAAATTTGTTTTTCTAGACATATAAATTTAGTAGTACTTTTTATGGCTCTAACGAGTAAGAATACATTTTTTTTTTTCACATGTAGAGATTCAAACTCATTCTATATTTTAAAAAAGTTAAATTAAAGAATATATCCGAGGTTAATTTTAAATTTTGACTCTTTAAATAAAGAACATCTCATTGGAATTCGAAGATACATTAATTTACATTGCGAATAACAAAAATAAGCTTGTTTCGTCTATAGTACTAATCCAAAATGTACAACGTCAAGGACAAAATTTAATTTTTTTTCTCTTCAACAATACTATTTAATCCAATTTGTCAAACATATTATTATTATATAATACATATATGGGGAGCACTGTGAAAAGAAATATAACAATTCTTCAATGAAAAAGAATTATGCAATGATTTTCACTCATTTATAGGCTTTGAGACGGCCACAAGCGTTTACGATATTCTCCGAGCGCCCACAATGGAATAGACACAAATTTGGTTATACATGTATTCCCATTGATACATGATAGAAAGTAAATGTGATTGCTATCATAAATTGTGACTTCAATTATCTCTATGAGTTGTGATGACTTCAAATGTGATATATTATTGAAGAAATGCATGTACTTAAAATGTTATGCTAACTTTTATGAAAAATGATATGAACCCCAATTCCTTTTGATAATGTTGAAAGGGGGAAATATTAATTATATTCAAATGATTTTACTTTTGTCATTTTCATCACTCATACTTGATTAATATTTTACTATAAAGTAATGATTACGTATAGTTAGCATCTTGTGCTTAATTGAGGAGGAATATAAGTAAAAATGATAGGGGGAATATATTACTATTTTCTATGGTTGACTTAAGATTTTAATCTTAAATGATATCCCTTTTTGCTTATGCCAAAAGGGGGAAATTGAGTGAGATGATTAAACATGTTTTGATTTGAAAATATAATATGATGTAAATGTCTAGTTATTGATTTGTAAAAGAAAGGGAGAATATGAATTACATGATAAATTCATAATGTATATTCCTTTATCAATATTATATTAATTGTTCAAATTTTACATTGCATATCATCTTGTTTGTCATAATCAAAAAGGGGGAAATTATTGACCCATGGTTGATTATAACCTTAATGTTTTGATTATAACAAATAAGATTAATATTGTTTCTAACATTTAATTTTGAGTGATGATAGTTCAATATTAAAATCTATCAAGCAGTGCCAAAATCAACATATCATAAATCGGACTTGAAGTGAAGATCAAAGTGAAAGTTAAACATTCAAGCCAAAATCATTCGAGACGATAGAGATTTGCATACGACGATCGAATTGGAATTTGAAGATTCGCAAAAGACACAAATCAAGATGCAAGTAAAAAAGAACGACAAGAACAAGAATTTTGAAGAGTGAAACTTATAAGTCGTTTATCGAAATTTAAATGTAAAGATATTAACTTTTCGATTCCTAGCAAGTGCATAAAGCTCAAATTATTTTTATAATTCATCACTTGCATAAAAATATTTTTCATTCATAATATGAAAGATTTTGAAAAGGCAATTTTTCAAAAAAAAAAAAAAAAAAAAGGTCAAAGTCAACCAGTTGACTTCGGTCGACTGAAAGTCACCGTTTCGAAAATGCAACGGTCTGATTTGCAACGGCTATATTTTGATCAACCGAACATTCCGGTCGACCGAACTTGCTCAATCGAACTTACCTAAGAATGTTTCTTTTTGCTCTATAAATACCAATCTCTTTTCCATTCAATCTCAACAACTTACAAAGCCCCCGTTTGACACCCATTTTTTTATCTCATTTTCATTCTCATTTTTCTACAGTACTTATTTCTAACCACACATTCTCCAAATAAAATAACATTACACATAAACCCAAAAATTCTTCTTACTTTTTAACCACACATTCTTTACATCAATCACTATTCAAAAACTCATTCTTAAAAAAAATGGGTGTCAAACACACACAAAAGATTTTTTAAGAGTTTATTTATTGAAAATCATTGAGATTATATAAAGAATTTCTTGATTGATTCAACTTATTTAATTCATCTTAACAAGAAATCTTTTTAGCAAAGACCTTTTCACAACTTCATCTATTCTTCATTTTTGATAAAGTTTTCTTTGTCAACACTTTGATTTAAGTGTAGAATCTCTCTTCATACTTAACTTGTATTATTTGTTAAGAGAGATCATTGGTTTGAAAACTTTGATACAAAGAATTCCTTGATTGATCAAAACTAGTTTTTATCCATTTTATCAAGAATTCTATTTTTGCAAAGAACTTCTCACAATTTCATCTATTCTTCATTTTTTGTAGAAGTTTTATTTGCCAACACTTTTATTAAAGTGTAAAATCTCTCTTTATACTTAACTTGTATTATTTGTTAAGAGAGATCATTGGTTGGAAACTTTGATACAAACTATTTTATCATCCATCATTCATCAAAATTTACAACATTAACACTTGAGCTTTATTATTTGCTATTTATTGAAGTATTATCATAACTCTCAAATACTTAACTTGATTATATCATTTGTTAAGAGAGTTTCTTCATTGTAAAATTATCAATTATATTTTGACGGTTTCGAGAGCCTTGTGAAAACTCGATTGTAAGGATACGTGCTCCTTGTTGTAAATCACCTAAGGATAAATGCTCTTTGTTGTAAGTCACTTAAGGGTGGGTGCTCCTTGTTGTAAGTCACATAAGGATAAGCGCTCCTTGTTGTAAGTCACTTAAGGATTGATACTTCTTATTATAAGTTACCATTATAGTGCATTTGGCCTTACTCGTGACGGAAAACTTGGTAACGGGGACGTAGAACACATTGTGCATCGAACCCCATTAAATTGGTTTATTATCTTTATATTATTGCACTTTACTTTACATTTACATTATACTATATTTGTTTAATTGACAATACTTGAATTGAGTTATCAAACTTGCATATTTATCTATTTTATTACACTTTGCATTTTGTTCTTGTGTATTGAATAGTTTTGAGATTAATTGTCGAAAAAGTTTCAAAAACCAATTCACCCCCCTCTTGGTTAGTTATTCTTGGGTTAACAAAAGATTGGATGAAAAGTTGATCTTGTTTTAAATTGGCAAATGATAAAACGTCATGCGACATTATGTAATTTATTATGATAAAATCCAATTTTTATTTAGGGAATAATTCAAAAGTCAGGTGTTAACTTTGACACAATTCATTTTTCAGGTGTCAAGTTTCAAAATGCAAAATTCAGTTATTTTTTTATTAATTAAAAATATTTTAATTTATTAATTATTAAATAATATAATTAACTCGCCCCAACTCCACCACTCTCTACCATTCCGAGAATTATTCCGACGACCGTTCTGACCACCACTCTTCTCCGATGACTATTCCGATGTCGTTCCGACGATTGCTCCGATTCCGACAATTATTCCGGCGGTCACAATTCAAAAATTTTATAGGTCACATTTAATTCGTTGGTCACAGATTTCAAAATTAGTTGGTCATAGATCAAAATTTAAAGGTCACAATTTATTTATTGATCACGTATTATTAAATTAATTAGTCACAATTTATTTGTTGGTCACAGATCTTTAAATTGATTGGTCACATATTATTTTTGAGTCACATATTATTAAATTTTGTAGGTTACTGTTGAGTAATTGGTTACATATTACCAAATACTTGGTCACATACCATTAAAAATTAGGTCACATACCACCATCACCAACAATACCACCACAGTCACTTGCAACCACCCTCACCCACCACCACCACCACCACCGCCATAGCACTACAACACTACCAACAACAAAGCCACCGCTGCCATTTTTGCAACACCAACAACAAATCCACCCAACACCCACAAACCATCCACCAACACCAGATCCAGTTAACACCCACAGACCATCCACCACCAACACACCACATCCATACACCACAGCCGACCGACACGTCACATCCATAGCTAACCAACACGCCAGGGAATCGCAGCAGAGATATACGAATCGCTGCTGTGATTCTCAGCAGCAGCACCTCGCAGCGCTGTTGCGATTCACATCAGCGCCTCACAGCACTGCTGCGATTCACAACAGCAACGCCGTGAAGCGCTGCTGCGACTGTTGCTGTGAATCGCAGCAGCGATTCGCATCGCTGTTGCGATTCACAGCAGCGCCTTGACGCTGTTAGGAAGGGGAAGGGGAAGGGGAAGGGAGGAAGAAGGGAGGTGGAGGCGCCGTGGCGACGGCGACGGCCAAGGGAGAAGGTGAAGAGAAATGATGGGGAGAGAGAGAGAGTTGAGAGATGGAGTAGAGTTTGAATAGATTTAGAGTTTCATATTTAAAATAAAATACTTGATTTTTAAATAATTAAATTTTCATCCTGATTTTTGAATTGGCGTAAATTATATACCTGATTTTTTTATAATTTGCCTTTTATTTATATTAGTTAGATGATCGAGGCTCATCTCAAAAATGGATTAGAATAGCAAACAATCTTGTAAAACCCAATTAAAAGGCATGTATATCACACATGCCTGTTTAAGTCTTATTTATAGAGCAAAGGGTTTAAGCGGCTAAAGGTTTTCTTCCTCGGCAGGCACCAATTTATCTTGTGTTGCAGTGAATTCTACTGAATTTAATCAACAAAATTGGAAGGTGGTGTAGGATTTTATTAGTGTAAAAAGGGTCTTCGCACTCGATCTGATTGTTGGGAATGATTTAATCCACTAGACCCCAGGCGGCTCGGCCCCTGAGATTGACAATGAAGACGCCGAAGAATAAAAAAAGAGGAAGCCGGAAAGATAAATGAGAGTCTAAGAAGAATAGAACAACAATTAGAACAATCAGCTTATAAGTCGGAAGATGCTTCATCTGATTCTGATTTTGAAGTCGTCGACAATGAGGTAATTACTATTTCGTTCAATTTTTTTATTTATTTAGGGCTCTTATGAAGTTATTGGTGCAAAGAAACGATACGAATTTCTTATTTTAGCTGGTTAAGGGCAATGTTTGATTTTTATAATGTCTTGTGTATGATTTTTTGAGTGGGACTTTAAAGTATAGTTCTGGGCATTGGAAAAATTGTAATAACGGGATGTTATTGTTTATTTTGTTCATATTCTATGCTTGGAAATATGGTTCAGGGGGAAGAGAATTCAAATATTAATTTTATTTTTCAATTCGAATAAATGGGAAATGCCTTCAAGTTTTAAGGTCTAGTTTCTAGGTGAAGAAATCTTTTTTTTTTTTTTTCCTTTTGAAATCGGAATTATATATTGGTAATTGATAACGCAAATCAAATGCTGCTGATACAGGAGTTTCTGTTGATTACACACGTGTTCACTTGTCTTTATATTGGAGTAGGAGGTTATTCATTATGGAGTTTATAGAGATTGTGGCAATAGGGGGGGGGGGGGGGGGGGGGGGGTGTTTTTGGACCACAGTTATTTTGCAAGTTTAAGAAATATTTTTTACATTGATTCAGTGATTTCATTTTGTCTTCTTGATGATGGTAGAGTTTATCTGAGGATGAAGGCTCCATAAGCGAATCAGATTCTGAACAGAGTGAACCCTCTGACAATGAGGTATGAGTGGTGATTCCTTGTTTTATATTAGCAATCATTCCTGAAATAAAATTGGCAAATTTGATATTACTACCCCTTTAATTATCTGTCATGCAAATAATCCCAATGTTGTTTATGAGCACTAGAATGTGAATTTTATAATTAAATGTGATATTTTTGAGGAAATCCAGTTCCTAATTTGAATTCCTTGGTAACTTGTGTGTAGACTATATAGTTTTACAAGTGTATGTGTTAAAGATTCGATATCTGCATTATTCTTTTGGAATGATTTGGTTGTGTCTTTTGCTGTTAACTCAACGGTATGTGCTTGGGTTTACTCAAACCCCATTTTATGTCATTATTTGTCATTTGATGTAGTTGCTGCAGTCGACGTTTATTAAAAAGAACAGGTATCTTTTTTATTCACTTCAGTGCTCAACTCGATATTTAGTAACGGTGGTGGGTGATATGGCAGGATGTTGTTGTCCCAAGTGATGATGATGAGGGTGGAAGCGCTGGTGATGACGATGTGAATGGTGATGATACCAGTAATAGCAGCACAGTGGATGGAGGGGAAAGTGATGATTCCCATGAGGTAGTTGAGGAGAGTGATTCATCTGAAGATGAGGTCGGTGGCGTATTTCTAGTTTCTACTATTAGAATGTTTACTCTATTTTGAATTTAAACAATGTTTCTTTACCCTGTCTCATTTCATTTCGCCGATGGTAAAAATCAGGTCGCTCCTCGTAATACTGTTGGTAGTGTTCCATTGGAATGGTACAAGGATGAGGAACATATTGGATATAATTTAGCAGGGAAGAAAATCAAGAAAAAGGAGAGACAGAATAAGCTGGATTCATTTCTTGCAAGTGCTGATGATTCCAAGAGTTGGTGAGTTCATGACTTCAACATGTATTTGAGTATGAGCTTCGACTAAAGAGTTTCAACAATGAACAATGCATGTTGGACAAATATTCTTTTGATGCTCACGAGTTCACGTATAATTTGCTTTTTGAAAGAGGCGTAAGATATATGATGAGTATAATGATGAGGAAGTGGAGCTAACCAAGGAAGAGACTAAACGTATCCGCAGATTATTGGATGGAAAGGCACCACATGCTGATTTTGATCCATATCAGGTGCACACTCTTCCCTATTTCTTTGTTTTTTGGTTTTCCATCTTTTGGATGTTCCCAATCCTATTAGTATCTATTTTTGGAACTTATGCCTCTGTCTGAAGAAACTTCTTGTGGTTCTTGTTTCTTTTCTGCAGTCCTATGTTGATTTTTTTGCCTGGGATGACTCCAAGCATCCACTTTCCAATGCCCCAGAACCAAAGAGACGTTTTATTCCTTCAAAATGGGAGAGTAAAAAGGTATTTATATTGGAGTATATTGTTTTTTGCTCAAGCAAATTCTAATAAGTAATCCATTTCAAGCCGTCACATTGTCAAGATGTTGCTATATTTACTCCTTTGCTCTGATGTTCAGACTTTTCGAAATAGTCGGAGTATCCGTGTCAGATATGACACGACATGTGTATGGATATGAGATATGTGTCGGATCCTCCAAATTTCAACCGGACACTTCGTCGTTTTTATTTCCTTTTCCTTTTCCTTTTCTTCTTTCCCCTTTTTGCTCTCTATAAACCTAGCGTCGCAGCCGAGAGGGTGGAGAAAGGTGGCGTCGCTAAATTTTCACTTCTTTTTCTTCTTCTTTCTTTCCATTATCTTCTTTTTTTCCTTCTTTCTCTGTATCAGTGATTGAAGGTTTTATTTGTATAAAATGAAATGGGTTCTATATAGTTCTACTCAATACTCCACTAAATCCAAATTGCAATCAAATCCCTCATTTTCTATTTTATATAACATTTATGGTCCGTTTGATTGCAAATGTGGAATTTGGGTGGAAAACAAATGAATTACAGAGAATTGAATTGCCTAAAATTTGTTTCACTGAGAATTGTAATTAATTGTGTTTGATTGATATAATTTTCCACTTGAAAAATGTTGAAAGTTTAGTATTCGTTTGACTTCGTTTTTCATGGAAATTGTCATTAAAATAATAATTTTTTTTACCATCCGGTTTAGAATTTGTTCCAATTGCCAAAAAAATAAAAAAAATTTACCATACTGAATACCATTTGTTTGTCTTTGTTTTGCATGGAAATTGTCAATAAAAGTGATAAATTTTTTCACCAGTCTCTAGAATTTTTTTCAATTGCAAAAAAAAAAAAAAAAAAAAACAAAGCTGGGGTGGAAGTTGGTTTTCCACAAAACCAAGGAAAAGGTGGGCATGTGAGCCAAACCAAGAAAATGAATTCCATGGGAAAAAATGTATCAAATAAGGTAAAAGTGAAAATTGGAATTTGTTTTCCATTTTCCATGGAAAAATAATGGTCAATCAAACAGACCCTTAGTAATTCTCATAATTTAATTCTCATAATTGAAAACTGAACCCTAAAATTCTATTTTATTCGTCTTAACCTCATGTTCAATACTCATTTCCTTCTTTGTGAATAATTAATTTTGGTCTATTCAAAATGACATTTTGGATTAGTAAAAAAAATTGAAATTTGAAAGATGTACCCGTGTCCAAAATTTGGACTCTTTTTAACCATGTCCCTGTATTCTACATTTTAGAAAATAAAAGATCCGACACTTAGATACGTACTCTTACCCGTTACCTGTATCGTAGTCCGAGCATCATAGCTCGTTTGACCGTTCCCATAAATGTAATATGAAAGTGAAAATTTACACATGTTCTCAAGCAAACTTGCATAGTTCTTGGACCTCAAGTTTTTGACACGATATAAGTTATAGCTGCCCCCACTGAGATAAGGCCATGTAAAAGCCCCTTTGTGAGATCGGGCCAACAAACCTAAAATGGTCTTCGCGGATAAGCCTGCCTTTGATAGAGTTTATTCTCTTATGATCGGGGGAGAATGTGGTAAGCAGCTCGGCTTGATCAAATGGGCTAAAACCATACCTTGGCCATCAATAGAAGCATTCTACCCTACCCTTTTTTTTAGAGGAATGATTCCCTTGTCTGAGAACCGCCATCCATGTACTATTCCTCCACACTTAAAAAAAGGAATTAAGAATCTCGAGATCTCTGTCAATATGAAAAGAAAGATAATTTTTGTATTGAAAAGAGTATGAATCAGATTGAATTAGTCGTACTATGCTGAATTCCGTTAAAAGCAATGAACGATAAGATAAATGATCTGTACTACAATATTAAGCCATTCTTATTTCATACTGTTCATATAATTTGAGTCATGACAACCTATAGGTGATACCATAGTTATCAGACCATCCCGGACATCGACCTGGACAGAGGTGGGTCAATGGGTTGCTGGCTCATCGGTTGAACCAGTAGGTCAATTTCTATGAACTATAACATAAAATCACGAATTTTTGCCATTCACTAAATTAACATTACATTAATTTTGTGACAAAATATCACCCTGGAAGCCCAAAATCATTCAAAACACTACACATTGTAGAAATATCACCGTTGGACATGTATTTAGCAAAATAAGTTCCAATTTCATCAACTAATAATGGTCAATTCTGTCGAACATAATAATAATATTTCTAGATATTTTAGTTATCAAGAAATTAAAATATATGGAAAAAAACCTAGAACTTTACATTACTGCTCTTTTTTCAACAAGTATAATCTGAGATTGGAGGGCTAAACTTGTGGGTTAATGTAAGAGAAGATTAATAGAAGGCAATTTTTATTAGGTATTGGTTTGGTATTGTGAATTGGCTGGCTGGAAGAGAAACTTCATCGAGAAAGAGAGCATGGCTGCATCTTCGGACTGCAAAAGTGGAATAGGGTAAAAAATTTGAAGTCTTTCAAGAAGTAATGACCATAGTGGGTCGTAAGATTACAGCTCACCATTTCAATTAAAAACCTGGCGGTTTTTCCAAGTTGTTAGCCATTAGCTTGCTGAGTTAAATTGAACAAACCGGACCAGTTGGGACACCAGGTCGCCGGTTTTCCAGTTGGACTGGCTGCGCCTGTTGCCTGTTTCATATTTTATCTGCGCTACTTATAATGCTGCTTGCAAACCTTAAAAATGTAAACGAAGTTGTTTGTAGTACTTTCTTTACCAATGAAATGATGACTTAGGTGGTCTTAGGATGGAAGTTTTGCATTCCTGCTCTCCTGACATTATAAATATAATCTTCTTGCAGTTGATGTAACAAGATGTGTAGCAAGAGTTTGAATTGGTAATTTTTTTTTTTTGTACGAGGCACTTGCATCACTGATGAAGAGAAAATAAATCAAAAATATATTTCCAAGATGTTTAACGTTTGCACATGCTGCCAAGTACAAGTATACACTCTCCTATTTCTTTTATGCACGTGGTTGGTTTCTGTTCTTTGATTATTTTTTTCTCTTTTCAAACCCAATTTTCTAATACTCCAAGGCTCCGTTTGATACGTCGGATTTTCCATGGAAATTTTCCAACTTTGTAGTGTTTGATAGACACAATTTTCCCGAGAAAATATTTTCCAACTTTTCAAATTTTCCACATTTTTGAGGAAAATAAATTCTTGATATTTTGGTGGGTAAATATTTTTCATTTTTTATTTTTGCAATTGCAAAACAAAGCCAAAATGGTATTCGGCATGATTATTTTTTTCAATTTTTTTTTTTTCATTTTTTCATTTTTGGCAATTAGAACAAATTTTAGACCCAATAGTATAAAACATTATCACTTCAATGGACAATTTTCATAAAAAAACGAAACCAAACGGACTCCAAACTTTCAATATTTTCCATAGAAATTTTTTCCAATTAAACACAATTAATTACAATTCTCAGTAAAACAATTTCTAGGAAAATCTTTTCTCTGTAAAACATTTTCTTTCCACCCATTTTTTACCTTGCAATCAAACGGACCCTACCTTGCAATCAAACGGACCCTAAAGGTTGATGGATATGGAAAACGAGTAAATATTTCTTATCATTAGAACTTAGTTTGGTTATGCATTTATTCTTTGTCTATTGTTTTGAACTTATAGGTTCTCGAGCTTGTCCGGGCATATCGAAAGGGACATATAAAATTTGATAACAAGTCGAATCTTTATGACGTGTGGGCAGATGATTCTAGCTTGACAGAAAGACAAGGATTGGCACATATTCCTGCACCGAAGTTCAAGTTGCCAGGTTTAGGATTGAAATATGAAATATTCACGACTTCTGTTGTCAACTATTTGTTTAGCAATTGAATTCAAAAGAAGAGTTGCGACTAACTAAAGTTTGATTTCAGGCCACGAGGAATCTTTCAATCCTTCTGGAGAATACATCCCATCACAGGAAGAAATTAATGCCGATCAGCTCATCTCTGAGGATGACTGTCCTAAATTTATTCCCCAACGGTACTTCCTGATCCTTTAGATTGTTTCATTTCGTCCTGTTTTCACTTTCGACGCTTTATATTAAAATTTCTGGATTATAAGCCTTCATATTCTGTAGGTTCACATTCTACCGAAGTGTTCCCGCATATGGGAAAGCTGTTAGTGAAAGGTTTGGTCGTTGTTTGGATCTTTATCTATGTCCTCGAGCTCGGAAAAAACGTGTATGTGTGAAGAAGCAGTTTTTTGTTTAGATAGATTTGATTTATCCTGCACTAGGTCTGTAGATTTATTCATTGAACTAAAATCTATAGATTAATGAATTAACTATAATTTTCTCATTATTTCAGATTAATATTGATCCTGAGACGTTGAAACCTAAGTTGCCAAGTCGTAAAGATCTTAAGCCTTATCCAACAACATGTTATCTGGAGTACAAAGGTCATAAAGGTCCTGTCACTTCAGTTACTACAGAATCTACTGGTCAATGGATTGCTTCTGGTCTGACCTCAATTTGTAGCCATTGTCTTCTATCTCCATCTCAGAGAAATACAATAGTTAGAATTGAGTATTACAATGTATTTTTTCTTCTATCTTTATGAAGGTTCAAATGATGGAAGTGTTCGTGTTTGGGATGTTGACACTGGGAGATGTCTTAGGGTCTGAGATATAGGTGAACCTGTTCAGCAAGTTGTATGGAATCCTCTGCCCGAGCTTCCTTTATTAGCAATTGCAGCGTAAGACCATTACATGAGCATTTTTCTTTTCTGAAAATGGGTATCGTATTCACACAACAAATTATGTACCACTACATTTGCAGGGGCCAGGATGTGTTTATTTTGAACACTGGATTAGGAAGTGAAGAAGAGCAGAGAAAGATTGAAGAGCTTCTACGTTTTGAAACCCCGAAAGCACCGGATGATTCTGGTCAGTATTAATTAGATATTTCTTGCATTTTGTTTGAGGTTAATATTCTGCATTCATGTAATATCTCCCGTATTCAGACAAGAATGCATCCTTTATTAGCTGAGCTTCGGATGACAAGCATGGGGGAATCAGGTTGAAACACTTTAAGGTACTGTGTGCATCTTTTTATGCAATGAATTTGGAGCTAGTGGTCATAGCTCATCCGTGGAATCTGTGTTTATCTTTATTGGGTTGCGCAGACTGTATCTTCAATAGAGTGGCATCGCAAGGGAGACTATCTTTCAACACTTATGCCATATGATATCCTTACTCCAACTCTGAAGTTTATATATTTACTGATTCACACTTACCGTATAAATGGTGTTAAAGTAAAAGAATAAGAAGACTTATCACATGTTGTGTTAGCCTCCCACTATTTATAATAAGAACTTAGGAAACCCCAGGTATTACATAAAAGACTTAAATACCCTTTAACACTCCCCCTCAAGCTGGAGCATATATATTGTATGTTCCAAACTTGTTACAAATGTACTTTATCCTTGAACCCCCCAACGGTTTAGTAAATATATCAGCTAACTGATCAACTGAGTTTACATATTTAGTCTCAATCTGCTTCTGCAACAATTTTTCTCGAATAAAGTGACAGTCAACTTCAATGTGCTTCGTTCTCTCATGGAAGTCTGGGTTGGAAACAATGTGAAGTGCTGCTTGATTATCACATACCTGGTCCATCAGTGAAGTGTGTTCAAATCTAAGTTCTTCCAACAAATGTTTCAACCATGTTAACTCACAAGTGGTATGCGCCATTGCCCTGTATTCCGACTCTGCACTCAACTGCGCCACTACCGTCTGCTTTTTACTCTTCCAAGAGACAAGGTTACCACCAACAAATACACAATACCCAGTAGTAGATTTCTTATCTAAGGATGATTCGGCCCAGTCTGCATCTGTGTAGCCTTTTATTTGAGTATGTCCGAAATTTTGATATAGCAAACCACAACCAGGAGCACCTTTCAGATATCGGAGAATACGAATCACTGCATCCCAGTGACAAATCATTGGACGATCCAAGAATTGACTGATAACACTAACTGCAAAGGAGATATCTGGTCTGGTAACTGTCAGGTAGTTCAACTTCCCAACTAACCGTCTATATTGAGCTGAATCTGTTAGGGGTACACCCTGATCTGGCAATAATTTGGTTTTTGGATTCATAGGCGAGTCAATAGGTTTTGCTCCTAGCATTCCTGTTTCGCTTAATAGATCAATGACATATTTTCTCTGGGACAGATCAATGCCTTGACTAGATCGAGCAACTTCAATCCCCAAGAAATACTTTAGCTGCCCCAAATCTTTGGTTTGGAACTTACTATGCAAACACCTTTTGAGTTCTTGAATACCAATGTGATCATTCCCAGTAATCACGATGTCATCCACATACACAATTAACAATATTCTTCCGACTTTACTATGCTTGTAGAAGACAGAATGGTCGACTCCACAACGCTGAAGACCAAATTCAGTGACCACTTCACTAAATCTTCCAAACCATGCTCTAGGAGATTGCTTGAGGCCATAAATAGATTTCCTCAAACGACATACCAAATCAGACTCCCCCTGAGCAACAAATCCAGGAGGTTGCTCCATATATACTTCCTCAATTAAATCGCCATTTAAGAAAGCATTCTTGATATCAAGCTGATGTAATGGCCAATGAAAAGTGGCAGCCAGAGAGATGAACAAACGAACAGAAGCGAGCTTGGCAATGGGAGAAAAGGTCTCATAGTAATCAAGACCGTAGACCTGAGTATAGCCTTTAGCAACCAAGCGAGCCTTAAGTCGATCAATTGTGCCGTCCGGATGAACCTTAACAGTGTACACCCACTTACAACCAACTATAGTTTTGTCAGGCGGAAGCGAGACGAGATCCCAAGTGCCATTATGATGTAAGGCAAACATTTCTTCTTCCATTGCTTTTGCCCAACCAGGGTGAGTCAGGGCCTTTGAAACAGACTGAGGAATAGAAATAGAAGACAGAGAAGCAACAAAAGAGAAATATGAAGGGGATAGATGCGCATATAAGACAAAGTTAGAAATATGATGGTTAGTACATGTGCGCTTACCCTTCCGAATGGCAATGGGCATGTCTAGGTCAGACAGTGGTAGGTTCACTGGAGAAGAATCTGAGGGCACAGAAACGATGGGCATGACAGCAGAGGCGTCCTTCTGGCGACGAGAGTATACCTGCAAAGGGGTTGAAGAACGATTGGATGCGATAGGATCTTGGGCGGAGGAAGATAGTGTAGGGGTGGGGTCAATTTGCAAAGGAAGTGTAACATCCAAATCATCTCGAGAGGATGGGGTAGAAAAGTAAGGGGTGGACTCAAAGAATGTAACATCTGTACACGAATGAGCGACGTAAGGATGGACTATAACATCGATAACCCTTTTGTGTGCGAGAATAGCCGAGGAAGACACATTTTAAAGCACGGGGATCTAACTTTATATGCCGGGAGTCAACTGATGAACGAAACAAACAAACCCAAATATGCGAGGAGGTAAACTAAACAAGGGTGAACGGGGAAAAAGAAAGGAATGAGGAATCGTGCCGTTCAGGGTAGAGGATGGCATTCGGTTGATTAGGAAGCAAGCTGTAAGAACCGCATCGCCCCAGAAGTGTTTGGGAACGTTCATCTCAAAAAGGAGAGTCCGAGCCACTTCTAGGAGATGTCGATTCTTACGCTCAGCAACCCCATTTTGCTGTGGTGTGTGAGGGCAAGAAGACTGATGCAGGATACCAAAGTGCGACATAAATGAAGTAAATGGCTGAGAAAAATATTCTCGAGCATTATCACTACGAAGAATATGCACGAGTACATTAAATTGAGTTTTAACTTCAGCACAAAACGTACGAAAAATAGAGAATAATTATGAACGATCTTTCATTAAATAAAGCCAAGTAATTCTGGAAAAATCATCTACAAAAGTGACAAAATAATGAAAACCAAATGTAGAAGTAACACGAGAAGGACCCAAAATGTCTGAATGAACTAAACGAAAAGGACTCGATGCTCGAACATGAGCTGAGGAAGCAAATGAGACACGATGATGCTTACCCAATTGACAAGACTCACACTCTAATGAAGACAAATGACCTAAACTAGGAATAAGTAACTTGAGGTTACCAAGGCAGGGATGACCAAGGCGATAATGGATCTGGTGAGCGGATGCAACAGCAGGACAGGCAGTAGGTGGGTGTGCAGGACTCTCATCACGATCAAGGTAATAAAGGCCATTTTCCTCACACCCGGTGCCAATCGTCTTCCGCGTCCTCAAATCCTAGAGAACGACAGAATCAGGAAAAAAATGAGACAGAACAATTAAGATGTTTGGTGAGCTTACTAACAGACATCAAATTAAAGGAGAACGAAGGAATATACAAGACAGAGGAGAGAGATAAGGAAGGTGAGGGTTCTGCTGTACCAATGCCATGGATAGGGATAACGGAACCATCAGCAAATGTAACAGGGGATAACGAAGAAGATGACTGAATATACGTAAATAGATGTACCTGACATGTGATCTGTGGCAGCAGAATCTATGACCCAAGGTGTGGGAGGGGATGGGCGAATGGAAAGACAAGCAGAAGAAGTACCTCGTTGAGCTAAAGAAGCAATGGGAAGAGATGCCTGCTGAGATGCCCTATACTGAAGGACCTGAGCATATTCCTCATTAGATATGTCCTTGGCCGCCTGAGATTCTGGAATGGTACGATTATCTGGATCAGATGTCACTGCATTAGCAAATTTGGGTGGACGGCCAACTAAATCCCAACATGTCTCTCTATTATGATTCTCCAAACCACAAAAGGAGCACTGACGAACGGAGCCACGACCACGGCCACTACGTCCACCCCGAAGGCCACTACCACGACTACCATGAGAGAAACCACCACGAGCACCACTAAGTTGATCACCTCGATTTCGTGTAGGAATCTGTGTAACAAGTGCCGAATGCTCAGATGATGTAGACGAACTCGAGCCAGAAATATTGTCCTTGGTAGTGCTACGTGAGACACGAGAATACATTTCAGTGATGGTGGGGAGAGTAGCACTAGAAAGAATCTGAGATCGAACTGGTTCAAATTCTGGACGTAATCCAGCCAAGAACTTCATGACACCCATCTGCTCACGTTGCTTTTGCATTTCTTTCAGATCGATAGTCATTGGTAGGATAGTATTCATCTCCTCATAGAGGCGGTTGAATGTGGCAAAATAATCTGTAACAGATTGCGTGCCTTGCTGAAGTTGGAAGTACTCTACAGATAAATCATACATCCTGGTGAGATTACTCGAATATAATACACGAAGATACTCCCATATATCTTTGCACGTATCTAGATGAGTACAGAGATCAGCCACCTGAGGCTCCATCGAATTCCACAACAATGTTACAATCTGTGCATCAGCCTGAATCCAGTCGTCATCCTTTTTATCATTTGTTGCCGGGGCGGATTCCGTAAGGTGACGGTGTTTTCCTTGTCCAGTTAGGGCTATTTTCACAGCCTTAGACCAATTTAAATAATTAGTTCCGTTCAACTTACGGGTTGTTAATGGTTGAGGTGTAGTCATCGACATTAGTACCCTCCAATTCAACAAGTAATAAACAGCTCGCACAAGGGAAACAAACCAACAATACAAACAACTGTAGGGCTTAAATGAAGAACATGAGAGTCATAACCAGACTTACGAACATTTGTAGTACTTTTATACGAACAATAACCTATAACCAGAAGCAGATCTGAAATTAGCAGATTGAACACTGACCAAAAACCAGCAGGATGAACAGTACCAACGAATGAACAATGCGCGCGGATGAACAGTACTGCGGGTGAACAGTTACCGGAATTTTTTTTTTTTGCAGAAAGAAAAAGAATATTTAAACAAAGTTTATGGAATTAATCTCCCATAACCTTGCTCTAATACCATGTTAAAGTAAAAGAATAAGAAGATTTATCACATGTTGTGTTAGCCTCCCACTATTTATAATAAGAACTTAGGAAACCCTAGGTATTACATAAAAGACTTAAATACCCTTTAACAAATGGAATGGTCTTTTTTCATTTTTCATTGAAGGAGATGGAATTCATCCGTGTGGTATTTATCTTTCAGCACAAGATAAAACCATTTTGGCCCTTATCGCTACTTACTTCATTAGAGGAAATATGTGTTATATTTAGAGAGAGATGTTGTAAAAATCTATTATTAACGTGTACATTACATTTATTTTAGACTTCATATTGTTGTAAGACATGGTCTTGGTATTGTTATTGTACGCGTAGAGAAAGGTATCGTCTTCTTATTCATAGGAATCAGGCATTTCTGTGAAGCAATTAATGTTATCCGTGTATTTTTGCTTATTTCTTAACTCATTTGTACGCGAATCAAGATCAGTATTGATCCACCAACTCTCTAAGAAACTTACTCAAAGGATACCTTACAAGTTGAGAGGACTTCCTGTTTCATCTGCTTTCCATCCGATTCGCTCTATATTCTTTATTTCAACGAAGAAGGATGTTCGTGTTTATGATCTGTTGAAGCAAAAGCTTATTAAGAAGCTTGAGCCTGGAGTCTGTGAAGTTTCCTCCATTGCTATTCACCCCAGAGGTATATTTTTATTCAGAAGATCTCTCTCTCCCCCTCCCCCTCTGTGTGTGTGTGTGTGTTAACAAAAACACATTTTTTCCAGCCATTATCTTTCAAACTTGCCTGTTCCCCTTGTTATGCAGGTGATAATGTCATTGTGGGAAGCAAAGATGGAAAATTGTGCTGGTTTGACATGGATCTTTCTTCTCAACGCTATAAAGTCCTTCAGTATGTAACCACTATTAATTTTTTTATTCAAGAGAGTTTTAGTATAGTTTCTTAAAACTTTTTATTTTGAAAAAGTTGAAGACTGCCCAAACTTGCCAATTTCGCATCTATAGAATTTTTGACAATTATTATGATGGCATAGCAAAAGATTCTTCTGTGGAAATATAGAGCTTGTTTGGGAGGGGATTTTTTGGGGGAAGAATTGATTTTGAATGGTGATATGATGGGAAATGTGTGGTTGAAAAAGAAGAAGAAATTATTGATGTGATGGAAAATATTATTTTATTGAAGAATGTGTGGTTGAAAATGAAAATTGATTTACGGTAGAATTTGGAGAATCCGTACCAAACGGCCCATAGATAGGATGGGCAAGCATGGATCATTGACTCCATTTCTGGTGTAGATTAAATGATTAATAATATGAGATTTAATGGATGATATGAAAGGTAAGTCAAACTAGTAAGCTGTTTTTTAGTTCTTGGAGGGTAAGCACAAGGGAACCTCTCTCTTGTGAAGTGTCTGTTAGTGCAAGAAGACTTCTGTGGTTTTCCATAAACTCGGAAGGACTAGACATTATAATGTACAAATTTTTAACTTATTTTTCTTCTTTAATATTGTTCAATCCTGTCAAGTACTGGTTGCTTAATTGGTTAGATATTGGGTTTGCTTTCCAATGGTCACCAGTTCGAGTCCCCAAATCCAAAACCGAAATGACCCCCCCCCCCCCCAAAAAAAAAAAATTCTCAGTTATGAGACACATTACAATTTAATATAAGTCCCCAAAATAAAATGAAAAATAAAATGAGAGGGGGGGCCACTGAGGTTAGTACAAGGCCATTGAGGTTAGTACCTGACCGTAAACTTCAGGGCTCCGTGGAATTAGTCGAGGTGCGCGCAAGCTGGCCCGGATATCCACGGTTAAAAAAAAAAATCCCGTCAAGTAGTGTTCACCAAACATGTTTTGAAGTTACTTTTTGTTTATATATCAGTAATTGTAGATCTGATATGACATTGACACCTGGTTTAAAAATTTGCAGGCCGCATAAAAAGGACATCAACAAAGTCTCTTTCCATCGTTCATACCCTTAATTCTCGGCATGCTCAGATGATTGCACCTCATATGTTTTCCAAGGAAAGGTTTATTCGGATTTGAATCAGAACCCATTAATTGTTCCCCTGGAGATTCTTCGTGGGCATGCCAGTGTGGATGGAAGAGGTAAATATTTTTTATGCATGCCTAACCAGCTTTAATATCACACGGGAAACTGACTTCTGTTTTCCTAAATGTCACATTTGCCTGCTTAGATGTTGAGTCAAAAGATACGGACCTCCATATTACACTTTTTTAACATCCTGATCTTTCAATCAGTAGCCCAGTTTGCAAGAAAAGAGGAATAACTTAAATTTATTAATATATGTAATATTGTATCACTTTATGGGTTTGATGTTTACATAGTATCCAATAGCTACACGAGCTTTTGTAAATAACTGGTGCCCATGATTTGTGAAGCTATTCCTTTTTGAGTCGGGCAGGCTTTGAATAGCTCCCATTTTGGGATCCCTGAACATGTTGTTTACATCAACTACTTTGAGCATCTTTGACTAATGTATTTCAATTGTTGGCTCTGCATTAAATAAAATGATCTCTCGTGGTCTCTCAACTTCAGTAATTTGCTGCTCGAGAGGTCTTCAAATGGAGGTGCTGCTCAATAGGAAGATATCTAACTAACCTGTATGTCTAATTGTGATTTTTGCAGGAGTTCTGGACTGCAAGTTCCATCCAAGGCAACCATGGCTATTTACTGCAGGCGCTGATTCAGTTATCAGGCTCTATTGTCACTAAGAAAGGTCATACTGGAAGGCAACAGTATATTTCCAGTTCCATTCAAATCCCGACTGACTTCAGGGTCTTTTCTCAGAGAATGATGCCTGAGAAAAGTTATTCTGGTCCATATTTGAACCTTTAACTCATACGAGGTTTATAGTTCTATTTATTTATCTGAATCCCATACATAATATTTAATCGATATTTTGGTCTATTGTAATTTAAAACTTATTACTATAGACGTTTTTGAGTAGTAACACTTAATTTTATTCAAAATTAATACTATACATTGAATATATGCTAGATTGGCCATGCTCTTTCTTATACCTAGTGTACAAGGTTTTTATCTGATTGAATTTGATGGAGAATTTGTTTGAATGAAAATATAATTGACATTTGGGTTAATTTCACAAACGGTCACTAAAGTTATGTTGAAATTATAAAACGATCACTGAAGTTTAAAAGTTGCACTAAAGGTTACTAAAGTATCATCCAGTTCAGTAATGGTCACCGAATGATCTTGTTCATTTTAATTGGAACTTAATGGACCAAAATCGTAAATTTGACAAATTTATATTTATTTTCTTAGCCTCCGATTGGATATAAATTTATAAATGGTATTCAATTAAATTTTTTAACTATTTCTCTTATTGTTCTCTTCATAACCCATTTATAAATTTGCAAAACAATGGCTTAAACTAAAATTGGAAAAATATAAAATATATTCTAATAAATTAATAATATGTTTAAAAATACAGCAAAAACTTCATTTGAGTTTTATTTTAACATTACTTAATGGACAAATAGAAATTATAAGTTGTTATCATGAATTACAGTCAATGAACTAAAAAGAAGTAAAATGATATTTAATATTATGTATTATTTTGCAGCTTAAATGAATTTATTATTTATTTTAATTTTAATTTGAAGTTATAGTTATAGTTTTATACTATTTTGTTAATACATTTTCAATAATTCATATATAATTTTATTGGTTTTTTTAATGTTCTTATTTTCTTTTTCTCTCCGTCCCTCTCTTTTTACAAAAAATAAAATAAAATACCTTATATGGGTTAATTTCACAAAAAAGAAATGGTTTTGGAGGGTTTTATTGTTTAATTTGCAATTTAGGTCTTCAAGGTTCAAGTTTTAACTATTTTGATCCATTAAGTTCTAATTAAAATAAAAAAGGTCAATCAGTGATCATTACTGAAATCGGATGATACTTCAGTGACCGTTAGTGCAAGTTTTAAACTTCAGTGACCGTTTTGTGATTTTGACGTAACTTCAGTGACCGTTTATGAAATTAACTCATTGACATATAAGAAACCTTTTCTATACAAAATTTTGAACTATACGTTTTTAAAAAAATTATCATATTCTTATCAAAGAATCTTGTGGACTAGCTAAGAGACCCTCCTTCAAAATGAACATCTAAAAATCCAATGAAAAGATTAACATTAAATATAACTGGCTCTTATGCCTGAAGTTTCATAAATATACATTAATAATTCTCAATGAAGTAAATTTTAGTTTTAGCACCAAAAATCAGTATTTGTCAATAGGGAAAAATGCATGGGTCAGGCATTTACTTTCACGAAATCAAAAATCAGACCCCAATGTTTAAATTTGCAAAAATCAAGTTTTTTCATTAATTAATTAATTATATTTTACAATTAATCTATTAAATTAAATATTTAACTTTAATATAATATGATTAACCCACCCCACCCCTCCGGCGACCGTCCTCCACCACTACTCCGGCGACTACTCCGGCGACGGTTAATTTCGACGATTATTTTCCGGCGACTATTTTTCGGTGACCGTTGCTCCGATTGCAAGGTCACAGATATCTTATTAAGTAGTTGAAAATTTAATTTCGGTCACAACTTATCAAATTATTCGGTCACAGACGAAAAAATTTATAGGTCACATCTTTTTAATCAGTCAAGTATTTTCAAATATGTAGGTCACAGATTCCTTTTCAATTACAAATTATCAATTTTAAAGTCGCAGTTCAATAGTTAGGTCACAGACACGAAAAGAAACCCACAACGGTTTAATAGTTAGGTCACAGACCGCCATAGTTCAATAACAAGGTCACATACATCAAAAAATCCACAACAATTCAATAACTAGGTCACAGACACCAAAAAACCCACCACGTGTTCAATAGTATGGTCACAAACAAAAAAAAAGAAAACCACTACATTTTAATAGCTCGGTCACAGACCAAAAAAAAAAATTATCACGATCAATATCTAAGTCACAGACACAAAAAAAAGTTAGGTCACAGACAAAAAAAAAAAAAACCACCGCCAACAGATCCACCACCGCCGCCCAAAACATACCACCGTTCACAGATCCGCCACAACATTCACAGATCCACCACCCACACACAAATCCGCCTCCAAACACACAGATATCATCCACCCACAGCACATCCATTCTACCACTCAAAAATTAAAAAAAAATAAAAAAATTACAGGCAGCAGCGTCGACGCTGCTGCCTGTGCTGTGCCACACAGCAGGCGCTGCTGCCTGTGCTGTGTCGCACAGCACAGGCGGCAGCGAATCGCTGCTGTGTGACACAGCGGCGTTGCCGCTGCTGTGACGCAGCAGCGTGTCGCCACGCTGCGCGACACGCTGCTGCGTCGCGCAGCAGATCCGGGGGGGAGAGAAAGGGGGGAGGGGGAAGGGAGGAGAGGAGAGGAGGGAGAAATGGTTGCGGCGGCCGGCGGTGGCGATGGCGGCGACGGCGGCGGCGGGTGAGAGTGGGAATGGGAGTGTTTTGATTAGGGTTTGATAGGATGTTATATATAAAATAAAGTTGGTGGGGGTAGATAGTGGGGTGGGTATATAGATTAATTTAATTTAAAATATTATTATTAATATTAATTGTGAAATTAAAACCTGATTTTTGATTAAATAAAGTAAAAATTTGATTTTTAAAAAGTTAAAACTAAATAGCTGGTTTTGTGTAATTTCCTCTTTGTCAAAACGCTCAAGATTTCTGGCCCATATAAGCCCATCATTAGTCAACTAAAGATCACATAACCCAGTCCACAACTTACAACTTCGAGAATGTCTAGAAACTTCCTTCCAGATCCATTAAAGCAGGTTCAGTTCCATTTCTCTTTTTTCTGTTCGCAATTAAGTAAATCGATTACTAGCATCAGTGATTATATATGCAGGTATTGAATTGATATTGAAAGAGAAGTGAAAAATGGCAAGCAGGGAAGAATTG
Source organism: Fraxinus excelsior (assembly GCA_019097785.1). Lineage (NCBI taxonomy): Eukaryota > Viridiplantae > Streptophyta > Magnoliopsida > Lamiales > Oleaceae > Fraxinus > Fraxinus excelsior. The sequence goes on from CM032631.1 coordinate 2,777,618, forward strand.
GCACTGGACTTGGACGAATTGAAACATCTTCAAATCATTGCTAAGACGCCTCGCGTTGTTTCTCTTATTTCCAACGAGATTCGCAACTTGGAAAAGGTATAATTTATATACACATGACGAGAGGGATATATTCTTTATGGACATTTCGATTTATTTATTTTTAATTCTTGTATTTTCAATATCGGGAGTTGATGACGAGGGTTTCTTTTTTCTTAATTCAGTTTTATTTTCTGTCTATTTTGAGAAGTTACTGTCATCTTCTGAAATGGCTTTTGCTCTACTGACGTATGGTTGTTGTTTTTGAAATTAAATATGCGACTTTGATGAAAATGGGAAATAAAATTATTGTAAGATCAGAAGCTTAATTGAGAACTTCAATATGCTTTTATTGATCAAGGCTGATTATATATATTGCCCATGCCCTATGGTTTTTAACTTATCGATGTCACTACATTGTGTTTTATAATCCTGTTATGGAATCTTGACTTGTGCCAATGGTGAGGTACAAAATGTGATTATTTGGAGTCTAAACTTGTCTTAAAAGCGGATGATTTTGGAGACAATCTTTTGTATTGCTCAGAGCCTCAAACTTGAATAAAAGTGTCATCGTGGGAGTAATTAATGACGAAACCTTCCAATAAATTTGAAATTCGCTAAATGAATCCTTCTCTTCTTTTTTGTCATAGTTTGAGGACTCCTTTTCTTGCAAAACGGTTAGTTGTTGTTTTGGACACTTGCATAGTTAGCTTTTCTATCGGATTTTCCTTTGATAGGATATTCAATATTAATATATTATAATTCTTAATTTTGTACTTTCTAAAGTTCCATTTCCATAGTTAAGATTATGTTCTGAAACCAAATGTGTCAATCATAATATTATTATTTAATGAATATTGTAGTGACACTGTATTTTTTAACATGTATCACTATGATTGTTGTCGAGGTGGTCCACCCCTCTCCAGTACGGAGAAAGTGGAATTTAACTGAAAATGGGTGAACATCTACACAATTGTATGAACAAGAACAGATAAACAGGGAGTGTCTTTGATGGGCTTTGTACTTTTTCATTTCTATATGGATTAATTCTTTTAAGAACTCAAAAAATGGAATGAAGAGTTATATTCCTTTTCCTTTTTTAAGCAGTCCAAGCTCATGAGAGCTTGCAGCCCCTTGCTTTTGTGTTTTTGTACTTTGGGAATCATGTGTTGGCATATGATGTGAAATAATCTAATATGAGAGAACAGAGCTCCTCATTTTGTTCCCATATAGAGTTTAATTTCTTATTTTGATGGAGAGAGAATAGGAACTGCCTAAAATTGGGAGATGTAAGAGAGGACCTCATCTTATCCTCCCTTTCAATATGTTCGGGAAATCATGTGGGAGTGTATGCTCATTTATAAGAGAGGACCTTATATTTTCCTCCCTTTCAATATGTTCGGGAAATCATGTGGGAGTGTGTGCTCATTGTAAGAGAGGACCTTATCTTATCCTCCCTTTCAATATGTTCGGAAAATCATGTGGGAGTGTATACTCATTTATTTTAACTTGCTATGGATGATATTGTGCAGTTAGCAATAGAGGCTGCTTCTGCATCCACTTTGCAGCCACCAGTTACTACGTCTGTGCCATCACCGAAATCAACTGCACCAAATGTGGTCCCTAACCCTGTTCTAAATTATGTTCCTCTTGGGTCTTTCAGCTGGGATCAGGACAGTGATCAAGTAAAGGTGAGGATGCATACTAGTTGGGATCTATTGTAGTTTTCATGAAGTTGTCCTTGTGTGACTGTCAAAATATGTGATTTATTTTCATTTTGACCACTAAAAATGCTATTTATTTTAAATCTTACTTATCTACTTATATAGAAACTTTATAAGCTCAGCGGAAGATGCAATTTGTTTGGTCCATTGTCTGAAATTCCGTGTAATAGCTAAATATGCTTTTGGTATATTTGTAAGAGCGTTTCTAAGAGAGTCTCAAAACACAAAGTACTGTCTATTTTATAGGGTCAATATTTGAAAATAAGTTTCAAGAGACTCTATTTTAACTTTTTAAAATAAACTCACCTTTTATTCTTAAAAATAATAATGATTGCATTTAATAAGTTACAAATTTCAATAGATTAAGGATTTCTGGTGGGGCTTTGATGCAAGGAGGAATCATCACTTGCCCCCTTCCGTGCCTATCTCACTTGTTTACCGCTCTAATTGGTCGTTTCTTTTAGTTCTGCTTTCACATGATTCAATATCTAGGTTTCCTAGACCTGTTACTCTACAATTTAAATTATATTTGAATTGATTGCCATTAACATATAAAAAAAAAAAATCATTGGAAAAAACAAAATATAAAGAATCAAAATAGGGAGCATTGTTGGAGTGCATAAAAAAATTTACTCTCTAAATTTAAATATGCTCTTTATAAATGGAGTCTCTTGGGAGATACTCTAAGGCCTAAGCTCTTCATTGCTGGTTGGGTCAGCCTTCTCTTTTTGCCTTAAAAGTTACAATTTTCAGCTTTCTTGCCATATGTTGATTCCTCTATGTATGCTGTGACCGGATTTTTAGTTTAGTATCTTTATTGCTTTCATTTTCCCAGATTTATATCCCATTGGAGGGAGTTGAGCAGGAGAAACTCGAGGCAGAATTTAAGACAAGTTCCTTTGATATCAAATTCCATGACATCCAAGGAAAGAATTATCGATGTGCCATACCAAAATTACACAAGGAGATTGTGTCTGAGAAATGTAAAGTGGTAGTAAAGCCAAAGAGGGTCATTGTCACCTTAGTTAAAGCGTCCAAAGGGAACTGGTTGGATTTGCACTTCAAAGAAGATAAGGTTATTCCTTGATGCTGAAATTTGATGAGTGAATTCTAATTTTTTTTTTATTGAATTCTGTATTAAAGTGTCGCGTGATGTTATAGCTGAAACCGAATTTGGACAAAGAGCGGGATCCAATGGCTGGAATAATGGACTTGATGAAGGTACAACTTTTCGTCTCTTAGATCACTTCCAAACAATACTCGTGCTTGTTTGGGTGGACTGCTGCCATGCTGTGTCCTGTCCTATCATCTCTACCAAACATGCACTTATTGTTTCTTCTCAGTGTTGGCAACTATTTAGTTTTTACAACGTGAACTTCCATGTCATTTGCAGAACATGTACGAGGAAGGTGATGAAGATATGAAACGAACAATTGCAAAAGCTTGGACCGATGCTAGATCTGGTAAAGCAACTGACTCTCTAAAGGGATTTCCTTGAAGATATCTAAGAGGGTACAGATTATTAAGATTTTGATATGGCCGTTGTCTAAATTTTCAACTGGGTTGTTTGTTCTTGGTGCAAAACATGGGATTCTTGGTCTAATATATTTGAATTTTGTGTTTGTGGATTTGACCTGGACTTGGTAAATGTTATTGTCTTGTGCCAATAGCTCCTTCAGACATTAATGGTGAAACAATAGCAATTATAACCTGAAGCGCGTCGTACGTTCCCTTTATTTTGAGCAATTTGGAAATGGAGACCTTGCTTGTACTGATATGGTCATAAAGAAAATGTTCATTATAATCAGATATGTATGTACAAGTTAAAATGGAAAACATTGTGATACCTCTGTGATTCATCAACATTTTACGTCGATGGGAAAATTCATCAAAATTATAGGGGATGTCACCTCTAAAAATTATTCGGTATCAGTTTCGATCTTAACTATAAATGAAAAATCACTGATCTTTCTTGATTGTAACATTTTTCACTGATGTTTCCATCTGATCCCTTCATATACATATTATCATAGACTTTAATTAACACAGTTTTATCTTTTATTATGATTTTTTTTCAAATATTATGTTAACACGGGGAATATAAAAAATTTAATTTTTGTACCGTAAAATTTCTTATTTCACTAACTTGTGTGACATTTGGGGAGTGTTAGGAATATCGTTACGAACTCCTTATATGAACTATTACGAGTGTTACCCTCGACATTTTTGTAGATGCGACTCGTTGTTTTCTTTTTTCTGAATAGTGAACTTATTTCTTATAAATTCAAATGAAATTGCAGATTATAATACCTTCTCTATACTTTTGGTTACACAGTCACGTTTTTTTTTTTTTTGTGAAAATGCATACTTTTCCTCTTTTTGTTTTTCGTAATATAGTATGAAAATGCTTATATTTTGCTCGTATATAAGTATTCAAGCTAATTTTAATTCGCACATTTTAAGTTGTTTACCCACTTATTCATCGCCCATTTTTATTCATTTATGATTTAAACTGTTTATAAATGTTTTCCAACGCATGTTCAATGAGTGACTAATACTTAAATTCATTTGCCATCGTCAATAAATTTGATCCATTGAACTTGATTAACTTCCACGTTAAGCATAATTAAAGTAGGATTAAGAATCTTAATCTCTCGTTTTGTTGAAAGATCACTACCACAACCATGACCCACCATGGTTAGAATACAAAGAACAAAAATTTGGTGCGTCACATCATAATGGAGAATGTCAAAAATGTTATTTATTCATATTTGTGGAAGAAGCTCAAATACGTGCGAATTTCTAGTTGATTTATCGGATTAATTTTTGTGATCCCTATTTCCAGTCAAAAGATTGTTTAGTATATGTTTTTAGTTAGATGTCACTTAATTATAGGTCTATTCAAAAGTAACGAGGATGAACTTGTTTATTTATCACATGATTTTGTCGACACCAAAATTAGAACATAGCGTCGACACTCATATTATGTCTTGGAAGATTCACTCAATAGGCAATCATAATCAAGAGAGTCCGTATCGAACATCCAACTACCCAATTCCACGATGTGACCCCATTAAAATTTTGATTTAAGTAAATCTATCTTACGATATTTCATTTTGTTAATTCTTCTGAACTCTTACTTATTGGACAATGGTGTTAAAAGTAGGCAACATCATTTTTGAGTGGGGTTCACGAGTCGATTTTTGTCAAAATAAAGTGAACTCTAGATTTTCATCGAAAAAGTGATAGTACTATTTTTTTTTTCTGTAAAAATATTTATAAATGGATGATAAAATTGAAGTTTCATATCATATATATCATATACCGAAGTTTGAGCCCCTCAAAATAAAATAATTAATTACTTTTGTTTTTTCGTCAAAAGTGATTGTTTCGACAAACAAGTTAATTGACTTTAATTTTGTGCGTAGGAGGGCAAGTAACAGGTTTGGCACCTAAACATCGTAGCTAGCTTTTTAAAAATTATATTCTATTCTTCCAATGCAAAGAATGAAGAAAAAAAAAGGTATAATTTTTGTCCACTTGGGCCAGAAAAACCCGTGCTCAAAATCTCCCATATAAATCAAATTTTATTTGATGATATATTGTATTAACGAAGGTTCGGATCTTGTATTTTTTTATAATTACTAGTCAGAGTTGAACGTGCATTACACGTTATTCTGAAATACTTTATAAGTGCAAAGAAAATAATATTTGATACTAATTTATTGGGAGGATTTGACGAGTCGCAAACGAATTAAACAAAATAAAATTTATGATAAAAATTTAAGAAAAGAAAATTGTACTATCAAAACTCAACTTTTATGATTCATTTTTTTTTTTTGTGATAATGAAATACTACAAATGAGCAACATTTTTATATTTTGGTACATAAGAATTAATTGCTAATATATAAATTTAAACCCCATTAAAATTCTTAAATACAGAAATAGAAATAAATTTATTTATAATAACTCTAGATTCATGTAGATCAAGATTAATCAAGCCATAATTCATTGAGTTTAGATCAAACGTGTGTGTTAAATAATTTGTAATTAATAACATGAAATTCATGACATATTGAAAAATGAAAAATAAGGTATTATTAAAATAATTGAATTGTAGTAAGATAAAGATCGTTCGAAAAATGATTCTCACTTAATATGATATTTAATATATTATAGATTTCAACGATGATCATTATTTGAATTTTAAAAATGACTGCGTTCATTGAACCTGTAGTTGCGGGAATACAAAAAAAAAAAAAAAAATGAAAATGAAAATGAAAACAAAAAATTTTTATTCTCCATTATGATATGATGGACCAAATTCGTTTTATATTTTAATATCAATTGTAGGCCATAGTTTTGAAAGATTTGGATACTAATCTAAACCCTGCTTTTTTATGTTTAAAAAAGGTGGTACATGAAAATAAGTCATTCTTATTCACTTTATCTTTTTCACTTATCCCACTTTACTTATACGACGGATCGAATTTTTTTATGTTGACATTGAAGTAGAGTTGGTTGATTTTGGAAGAATTTATTCTTGTTAGATAGTGGGATTGGACCAAATTTGAGGCATGCTGTGTTGGTTCAACTTCAAGATTCTTTCCAAGATTGCAAACAAACTTTCATATCAATTGCTTGCATAATAGTTTCTTTCTAAAACATGTTAATTACTTTTGTGAGAACAATATCTATACTTTCGGAGAACAAAATGATGAGTATCTAGAAATATGACCAGCTTAAAAGGTGCTTTATGTAAAGATTTGGGGTTCCATCTTAAAATGTCAACCTTATTAAGAAGAGTAGCTCAAGATCTTTATTAATCTGTCAGTGTCAACATCATTTATCGATGTGGGATATATATCTCTTAACACGCCCCCGCAAGATGGTTGCTCATTTGAGCAGACCAGTCTTGAAATTCACGTGCTCATTTTGGAGTCTTAACGGGATCGAATCGCTCGTTGAAGTATAATGGACTCTGATACCATGTTAAGATTTGTGGGTCCATCTTAAAAGGTCAACCTTATTAAGATGAGTAACTCAAGATCTTTATTAATTGGTCTGTGTCAACATCATTTATCGATGTGGGATATATATCCCTTAACACTTTATATGCAGGAGCATGTTTGGTCGAGCTTATAAGTAATTCAAAAGGTGCTTCTTTTTGATAGATAAATAAAATATATTCACTTGTTAGTAACAATAGTAATAAGAGAAAATTAGGACTACTGCCTAGTTAATTTTTTTTTTTCTGCCAGTTTGTAAAACGGTCTTGGCCGGAATACATTGAAACCATGGTTGTCGGAGGAGATTCTATTTGAATTTTGAATTTTTTGTGAGTATCTGAATCATCTCAAATATTAAATTGTTCAGAAAACGAAATTCAGGCAAAGCTTCTTAAAGATAATTTAAAAAAAAAAATCGCATTTTTGTGTTAAAAAAACAAGATTTAAAACTCTCCACACGTTTGCCCTTTCTAAACTCGCTCATGCTAGTCACAAAATAAGTTCATAAGACCATTCAAAGATTCCAATGATATACATGAAGATTGTATAGACGGAGTGCACGCAAAGATTGTGTAGAGTGTACACGTGAAAAGTTCCCGAATCTCTTTGTATTATGTGGAGATTCCTACTTATAGATGAATTTGAATAGTCGGGTGAGACACGTGTCACTCATAGCGAGAGGCACATGGCAATCACCTTCATAATTTGGTGATGGAAGCTCAATAATTTGGTGGCAAGCAATGCGACACTTCACATGGTAAGTGTTCGGAGTTCAAGATATTACAAATGGTTTGACTTTATCTAGGATTTGTTTTGACGTAGCCGTAGGGAATCGAACTAAGTTTACTCAAGAACGGATCAGACCTTCTTGATTCAACTATAGTTGAGCATGGCTCGACATGTGGAGTTTGAGCCATTCTTGACCACTTTGCTACTGGTCCTACCTTTAATGCTAAGGCACATCCATGGTCAAGAATTGCTTGACTTGCTCCTTCCGTGACCATGCTTTAAGGGACGACCATGGCTGAACTCCAATCCTATACATATTGCATGTGTTTTATGGTATTTTGATCATTTGGGTCTTGAGCCTTTCGTCTCTTGACACCAGCTTGTGCATATCACTTCCGGCTATATCATATACAATGATGCTATATGTAACAGCACATAAGTTACAACATTGGGTTACAACCTCTCACAAGAAAGGTGGGCACGCGATTAAAATAATAATGGGCCCCACATCCTTTGTGAGAGGTTATAACCCAACATTGTATAATGAGCATCATTCTATCATATAAGCCATTGATGAGCTCAAAAACGAAGCACGCTTGTAACAAAAAAGATAAAAATAAAAAATAGCGGTCGTTTTTGAAATGGAATACATAACACTGATACATATTGCATGTGATACTGAGTAATTGTGCCAATAATTGTTGATGTAAGAAATTGTACAAGGTGGTACGGAATACTCTTAAAAAGTGTCCTTTTGATATAGAGGTAGACAAAAGTATTAAAATCAACTGAATCGACTAGTTTAGTTGTGTAAAATTACTTGTACACTTTTATTTACACCTTTGTTTACATAATACTGGGTTAGTAATTTCTCATTAGCTGGTGACATTTTGTTTTTTGTGCAACAACCAATGAAAAATTGCCAACTCAACATTTGGTAAACAAGAGTGTAAACAAATGTGTACATGTAGCATCTCTCAGTTTAGTTTGGTTATGTTTAAGTTTTTAAACAGTTCAATACTAAAACCTAGAAACAGTTAGTTTTGGTTCAGTTCTCAATTTTAGTAAGTGAAACCAAATTTTAAGGTGTATCATATTTTAATAAATTAACATACATTATTAATTAGATTTTACTAGGGATGACAATAAGGCGGGACTTAATTATTGTCCCGTCAAGGATTTTTGGGAGTTTGAGGTGGGGATGGAACGGGATTAGATATCCCCATTTACACCATGTTTGGTTCGAATTAAAATCTGATTTTAATTCAAGTCAAAGTCAAACAATCAATACTAACCACATATTTAACGGGTTCCACAACTTTTCAACCATACATTTCAAAAACTCTATCACAATCTACTAAAAATCTAAATTTAATCTCCACCAATAAAACATTTTTTAGCTTATAAATTTATAAAAGTGAAGATCAGTATATGTTAATAAACATGATGCATATAATTAATTAAAATTTTAAATCATTTATGTATTCAGGATTTTGTAAGCACAAAGTCTTTTAGTGTTAATTATTATAAAAAATAAATTAAATTGTAATTAATGATAATTTTTTTTTACAATAACATTTTAGGTATGTCAATATTATTTTAGATGATATATAATTCAAAAAGTGGTCGGATGGTGTATGTGATACTCAAAATTATAAATATGGGAGGTTATGTGATTTTTTAAACTAATATTTTCATAAATTTATTAATTGTAAATTGAGGAGCAACAAATATTGACATAAGAAAGTATCATGCCCCATTTGACACCATCCATATTTTGAGGGGGCAGGAGAAGAATATAAATATGATAAAGATGACATGGCGGATAACATTTGCATTAATAGTAGAAGGGGGCAGTTATTACATTTAAACACAGAAAGAAAAGTTGGCTGATGAAGTTAAGGAATAAAAAAAACCTATTTCTTTCCACCTATGGCAAGTCCCCTTGGGTCAACTCATTCAAATAGACCTCTTTTTGGATTTGATTTGACTATTAATTATGGGTAAAAGATTTTTCGAAAAGCCGTAGCCTGTTATCACTTAATCTGGTTTTGTAGGCTGATTTCTTGTAGTCGTACCATGTGAACTCATTGTACAGACTCTCTTCCCCTTGTTCCATTATTGAGGATAAAGGTGTAATCTTTTCAGTCAACGGTGGTCCTCCGAAGAAAATCATCGATATTCGAGAATTCAAACTGCCTGCCAGAACTCTGTGCCTTACACTTCTAAATCTCCCGTTGGTAAGTACCTGCACACCATGCCTCAATTTTGAGAAAGTAATTCTTTGAAAAAAAACAAATATTGTAAAATGGACCGGACCGGACCTGTAATGAATCACCAACATTGATGAAGAAGGAGGAGTGATCAGGTGGGACTGAGACCCATGTACCATCTTTCAGAGAGATTTGCAGGCCAGATGTGTTGTTAGATCTTACAATAGATATTATTTGTGGGTCTGTATGATCTCCAAAACCTATCAAATTTCGACCACTCAATGCTTGAAGCTCTGGGCACGGAGGATAATGGTTTATCCTAAAATAAGAATCACTTTTCTCATCCCTTAAAAGCCGGTTCAAAATGTCTCTTGGCCCGATTTTCAATTCTTCTGCTATTTTTTCCAGTACCTCACATGCCAAATTTCTCATCGCTGATACATATTCATTCACAAAAGACCTGCACGTTGTTAAGGATTAAAGGCCATTTATTTACCAGGTAAAAAAAGAGATAAAACTGAGAATTCTTACCAGAAAGATTCTGAAACTCCAGGGAGAATTAATTTTCGAGAGTTGGTGCTGAACAGAAGATACTCAACCCAACCCACATCACCATTCGGGCCAATTTTCTTGTCACCATAGCCAAAAGGGTTTGGAGGGCCAGACTTTTCTTTTTCGGGCTGTGGTGAATTGAAAAACTTTATAGCTTCATCTTCTAATCGGGCTATGGACTCCAATGGAACTCCATGGTTGATCACTTTGAAGAATCCGAATTCTTTGCAGGCCTCAACTATGAGGGTTTTAGCATCAGGGTCTAAGAGATCTACAACAGGAATCTCAGTGAAAATGTTAGAAGTGGGCTTACATGTTCTTATGTGAGCAAAATTTTCATCAACTGGCTGAGACACCACTACCATGGCGGTCGGCGGAGGAGGAGAAGTTTGAATTGGCAAATAGCTAATGCATGAACATGAAGCGATAGAAACTATATAGACATCTGGCTTTAGAGTGCCCAGTTGGCAATTTTATACAATCGAGGGGGAAATTCACGTTGAAAAAATATATAAAATATTATTATTACATGAAAAAGAAGAAATGGTATCAGAAGTGGGGCACCGCACTACATAGGTTCAAGCTCTGTCGCTGCTGACGCGTAGCCATGATAATTAAACAACTAAATGATATGTGAAATTAAATAAGTCACATTAACGTCACATAAACTGAGGTTGTAATCCAAGTGAGAAGAGTAATGTTATTCATCCTCACCGGGGTTACAACCTAGTCTATGTGGTATTAATGTAGGATTAAATGATATGTTTCATTTAACATATTTTTTAGAGCTACATAAACTATGGTTGTAACTACAATGGGGATGAATATCATTAGGTAGTGTTAATGTGTGATTAAATGATAGGTGATATTAAATAAATCATTTAATTTTCCATTTCATTTAGCCCCTGTTTGAAACCCATTTTGAGAGAAATAGAAATTTTAGAATAGTGATTGATGTGAGAATGTGTGGTGGAAAAGTGATGAAAAGTTTTTGATTTGTGTGTAATATTATTTTATTTGGAGAATGTGTGGTTGAAATGAAGAATGAGAATGAGAATGAGAATGAGAATGAGAAAGAGAAAGAGAAATTAATGGGTGTCAAATATGGGCTTAATATTTCATTTAGAGCCACCTAAATTGGGGTTGTAACCTAGTGGGGATGAATAACATTACTCTTTTTAAAAATTAATTTTTTCTCAAACTCAATTTTAATTTCATGCATCAACAACTTTCAATCACGCTACACAAACATAATAGTTAACATAATCTTTAATATAATGTTATGTGACCATCTATCATTGAACTATTTAAAACGCAATAAACTTTTTCATTAAATCACACCATGTGAACTCATATTTAACTTCTCTCTGTTATACATTTTCTAGCTGGCTAGCCCGCAAGCATTATTCCACAATTTTTAATAACTTTTTAATCATATATTTCATTGATTTTTATTAAAATATATCAAAAAGCCAATTTTTTTTTATCTAAATATAAAAAAGGCTAAAAATATTGAGAAAAAAACTTGTTAAAATAAAAGTATTTCATAGTAAACTCTTTGAACTCATACTTCATGAGGCACAAACTAGAAACTAAAACAATCATATAATATGAACATCAAAATTGACATAAAGTTTGATATAATATCACGTGACAATCTATTATTTGACAGTTTAAAAATATTCAATCATCTACTGTTGCATACAATTATGTCGTACTTTCTGTCAAATCCTTCAGGTAATGTAGCTTTATCCAAACTAGAAAAGGGTGGGAAGTGCGGGTCTCAGGCGCAACTTGTTCTAGCTGGTTAAAATCACTTTTAAAGAATTTCATTCTCATCTATAAGGAGTGTTAAATGGGAAAATTCGAGCGACTTTACTGTTGGGTGAATTGGTTCTCTCAACCAACGTGTGATTCGAATCTTCCCTTGGAGGGGTGGGACGAGTCGAGCCGACTTGCAAGTTGCAATTTTTATTTTTATTTCCGAAATTACATATTTTACTCATTATCAAAAAAGTTGAGAATCAACTTATACATGAGTCGATTAGCTTGCTAGTGAGGCGAGCCCTTGGCCAGCCTACTCGCATACGAGTCGAAGAGTGGCTCGCACAAGAAAAACACTGCTCGACTCGCTGGTGAGGTGAGCTGAATCGGCGAACGATCGTCCCCTATAAATTAGAGATGACAAACTGGCCGAGCTGCTCGTCGACTTGTGAAAACATGAGTCGCGAGCCGCTCAGCTTCCGCAAGTGAGCTCAACGAGCCGAGTCGTCGTGCTCGCGAGCGGCTCGTGAAAAATTAAAGATTTTAAAAAAAAAACATGAAAAAAAAATTCAAAAAGCTCGTGAACTCATGGGTTTAATGACCATTGCCATCTCTACTATAAATAGAACGCGTTTGGTCATGCTTACCGGTTAAAATTATTTTTTCCAGACTATAAAGAGTTATATGGCAAGAAAAAGAGAATCTGAACATGCTAACTTCTGGTCGACAACCATATTCTTCCCTAAAGTGATACCTAATTAAAAAGAGTGAAAGAACGGAATCTAAATATTGGATTTTCAATGTCAATGAATTTGGGGTCCAATTGTAATGGTCCCGAGTTAGGTCCCAACGTCGCAAAAGAGCAGATAGAGACAGCGAAGGACACCAATTAACGGACTGAATCTGGACACACTGCAATAAAACTGACTCCTATTAAGGGTTCCTATTAGTTTCTGGCATGGGGCCCCTAAACAACTAGTGCCTTAAAGTTAGCCTTCCAAACACCTCTTAGGCTGTTTCTCCGTCGTTCGTGGTTCATCGAAGCTGGCTACGTACCCTTAAAAGTTGTGGACAAATTTTTATACATGACTTTCTGAATTATGTTCCGGCATTTATACTAGTTGCGGAACTCAGGGTTTGAAGTTGAAAAGCAATTTAAAAACTCATATATTAATGAGTTGAGATTTGTTGACTTATTTATTTCCGAAACTTTTGACATCTCCATACGCATCTTCTTTGAAAGGCCTGGTGTAGCTTCTTGCACCAAATGGCCCTCTACATAGACTATAGAGCTGCGACTTTAAACCATACAATAAAATAAAATACTACACCTCTTTCATTTTGAATTAAGAAATACAAATTGTAAATGTTCATTTGCTAAAAACGTCTTGGTATCCATCCAGCTACACATGCTTAGAACGTCTAATAAAATGCACAATCCAATTTATAAGATATAATTCTCAACTTAACTAGCTTATAAGTTATACGATAATGATAAATATCGCTCTCTGTATGTCTAATACTATATGTAGCTAACTTTTGCATACTGATAGGAGGTAGCGTTCAAATTTGAAATGAGTCATATTTCTATGAGAGAGAGACGTGATTATTTAATGAATTTTGAACTACTTCTATTATTGAGAATCATAGTGCAACAATAATAAAAGGCTAAAGATCAACTCATTCATTTTCAAATGTCGAAAACTATGTACCCGTTTGGTTTGTATTTTAGTTCATTTTCAATTTTCTATTTTAAAGATCTGTTTTAAGAGTGCAAGAATCGACTAATTCCCTCTCATCAAAGCTATTTATCAGAGGGGCATTGGGCCAGGCCTCATGTTGAAATTACTGCAAGTGTAGCCCTAACTTAGTGGGCTATAAGTTAACCGATATCCAATGGGCCTATTAAGTAGCCCAAAAGCTAAAACTTTTGCAAGCAAGATCCATGAGATATATGCAGGGGAAAAAAATCACTACTACCTTACATATAAATAAAAATTCACTTTTTACTATTATACTAAAATAAAGCTTGGAAATACTTTTACCCAAATCTTTCCATATTACACCATAACTATACCCACAATTAAGCTTGCAGACTAGAAACGGATGCATTTAATTGATAGTGCTGAAAAGGCGGGGATTCAAAATCAAATCAAGAAAATTGATGATGCAATAATAGCAACAATGATGACAGCGAAGAATCTAAGTTCAGTTCTGTAATCAATTCGCCTCTAGATTGAGAAAATCAGACTCAATACGCATATATAATATGTTCTAATACCTAATTGCTACATTGTAATCTTCAATGACATGATTTTGGTTGATGCTGATGATTTCCTTAAAAATTGATTTCGGTATAAATGGGATTATCTTTCTTTCAATTTTAGCTTCGTTAAGGAAAAGATTAAGAAGCGCAAAAGGGGTACGGAACACTAGTGTAAGCACGAGTATCTTGCAAAAGGATTGTCAGGTGCCGATGACATAATGTTATTAAAGTTTAGAATGTTGATTGATGGATATGATTTATGAAGATATCCTTTAGAATAAGTTCGAATTTTCATATTCATGTAACCTATTGCAAATCAATCAGCATCCATTGATTATGTTTATAGTGTCGTTCGAAATAAAATTTCATTTATATTCGTTTTGAGATGAAACAGATTAAATGTACACTTTGGTTGCTATGTAAAGAAGAAGAAAATGGTATCTATTCAACTGGTTTAATGTACACAATGTGATGCATAAATGAAATGTGATGGAATCTGCGTAAAGCGATAAACGTGTTTCTAACCATGATATACGAATAATACTATATAAGTTCATAAATAGCATGATAGTTTTGTAGCCAAAAAATGCACCACCATTTGGTGAATCTTCGATGGACATCGTAGCACACAGTCTTACGCCAACTAGGTGAAGTCATTGTTCAACTAAATATACTGGATTGTAGACTGATATCTTCCAAATCTGCATGCCAAACCTTCCTCGAGTTGTAATGATCTACTAATTCGAAAGGGGTTTTATATTCTTGAACAAATAACGTGATTATCAACACCAAAGAATGACGAAGATCAGTTCTAGAAATAGAAATTATGGATTTCATGGCATGGGTGTTGAAGGTGAGTGATCCTGGATGATTTGGGATTTTTTTAATTGTATGATTTGGAATTTTTTTGATTTTGTTTGTTCTCTGTAATTTGGGAGGTAAGAGCTGAAATTTGGGGATTTTGGTTGGGTATTGTGAAATTTACCATGGCTTGTTTGTCGGAGTAACATATGCTGCCAATATAAAGAATTTAATGTGTTTGTGCAGTTTTTGTGTCACTTTTTACCTAAAAAATGCAGTAGAAAAAGAATAAAAATTGATATAATATATTATAAGAATTATTATATTATTAAAGGTATTACATGGAATTTCCTCTATATACAGTTGGGCTCTTTTTCAACCCATCAAGGCCCAATTATTGGAAAGCTTAATTTAGGGGGTGTGAGTTTGACTCGTCGACTCAGGTGACTTGTGGTTTGGTCCGGAAAAGCCTGAACCAGAGCCACATGGGCCATTTTCCGGCTATAACGATTCGAACCTAAAATAAAAAATAAAAAAAATTGCAAAACTTTAAAAATAAATAAATAAATTTATTTAGCTATTTAAGGTAGCTGTACAATGGCCTTTTAAAATAAATAAATTTATTTAGCGGTTTAAGGCAGCTACTGCTGCCTTGTTTAGCTGACTTGTAAAGGCAGCACATACAGTTGCCTTAAAACGCAGCTATATAATAATAATAAAAATAAAAAATAGTGAAGCGGCTCGACTCAACTCATTAAGGTTCGATCTTAGATTTTTGGCAGAGCAAAAGCTCATTTCAACTCAAGCCAAAAATAATCTAAACTATTTCTACTCGAGTTGAGCCTGAGTTTTAAGTTTCGGCTTGCGAACCGATTCGGCTGGTCGATATCCCTAGCTTAATGGCCTTCCTCAATCCTCAGGCCAAGATTATTGGATTTTGTCACACTTGGTCGTGGGCATCATTTATTTTTATTATAAATCTCAAGACATTTTTTTTTTTTTTTATGTTTATAGGTCTTTTAGCTTTCATACTTTAATCTTGGACACGTCAATTTTGTAAAAAACTAGAATTTAAAGGGAGCCTATAAATGTATTATGTCTTCAGTAGGAAGATCGAATTTATTTTCGAAACCACTCAAATCTTTTATCACTTTTTTAAATTTATCTAACAGGTTAAACATTTAAAATTTGTCTTCGCTCAGAATATAGCATGTTTAGCTTGCACCAACCAAAAAAGAGGACAAATTTTATTTGAAAATGCAATAAACAAAAATAATCAATGTAAATTCAAAATCATAGTTTTGTTGATTATAATTTCCTTTTTTTTAAGATGAAAATAAGAATTGTCAATCAGGACCAACTCTAGAGTACATGATTTTTGCTTTACTTTGGGAAGAAATCTCTTTAAATCAATCGTAACTCTCATAGTATCGTAACAATACAAAATTATCGAGTTCTATTTTAAGCAACCTTACATTGTTGTCAAAAAAAAGGTGATGCAATCAGCCAATTTTCACGTCAATGTCATATTTATTCGCAATTCAATTGTTATTTTAATTAGGATCGATTACATCATATTCATTTTGACAAAGTTGAGGTTTTAATTGTAGGATTTTCATTATTTAACTAAAGTTAACTTTAGTAAATTTTTGGGCTCCTTTTGAATAATATTCTAGAAAGAATCAACAATTTATTGATTCATTTAGAATAAATGAGAATCCGGTTTCAATCAAATGTTTATGGTCGGTTGAATCAACTAGTATTGACTCGTTGATATTTTGTATTTTATTATAACATAATTGTTCTCTTACCCACGGTGGACAAGATAAAATGTGTCAACAATACACATTGCAATGCTACATCAATAAATCAAGTCGTCATTGTAACGATGACGGCTTGATTTTTTGACAGTAGTGAGCAGATAAACTCTTGCCCACTGTGGACAGGATATTATCCATGTTTATCATAATTAACCAATTTGAATCCTTTGTATCTTCACTTCAATAAGTAACTTATTTTACTTATGAAATAAGAAAATAGCTTCTAAGCTTAAACCAAAAGAAAGAAGGAACACATAGGTAAATGGGGAAGGCAATAACCACACCACTCCTCTGCCAATCAAAGCTCTTCTGTTTCTCGTTTCTCTATCTTTTTTCCTCTCTGTTTTTCGCTCTATATTTCTCTTTTTCTTACACGAAATGCATTTTCAGATCATCTCCCATCGATCCCTTTCAAACCCCTCTGTTTTTCTACCCTTCATCTTATGGAGAACATAAATATGGCATTCCTACACTGCGTTCATTCTGCAATTCTCCCGTCTTCTTCTCAGGTAAATGGGAAATCGATTAATGTTTCATCCTAATGCTCGTTGGTTTCGATTTGATTATGGTTTTTGAATTATGGGTTTTCGCGTTTTGTTAGATTATTGGGAGGTTTTGAAGGAAATCCAAGAAATATGCAGGAGTTCGAGGGCAATAGGCTCCCGGTCTTTAAAGTATACGCAGACAAATGCTGATACTTTTGGTGGGAATTTCAGTGTTGAGAATAGATTTTCTTATTTCGATCATCGTGAGGATGGAAGAGAAATCCCGTGTGGGTTCTTCAAACGTTTTCCAATCAGCAATTCTGGTTAGTGGTTTTAGTGCTTTATAATTGTCAGAATTTCTTTGTGAGCATATTTTTCATGAATGAGTGGTGGACGGCACACAATTTGGCGTATACATGCATTTAATTATTCAATAACTTCGCGAGTGGTAGGCGACTGTCACATCTTCCAATTGATTGGTGTTGAATTACTCGTGGTTTTGTGGGTTTTTCAGATCAAACTGCAATGGAAAAATGCGACGGTGTGGTGGTAGTTTCAGCTATATTCAACGACCACGACAAAATCCGGCAGCCAAAAGGCCTAGGATCCAAAACCCTTGATTCTGTATGTTTTTTCATGTTTGTGGATGATGTTACTCTCAAGGGATTAAACCATTACAATTTAATTTCAAGCAAATCCAAGGAGTATAAGATTGGTGCATGGAGAGTCGTTAAAGTTTCGAGCAAGCCTTTGTACGAGAATGCAGCAATGAATGGAGCCATACCCAAGTATTTAATCCATAGGCTTTTTCCTAACTCAAGGTACAGCATATGGATTGATGCGAAGCTGCAACTAGTTATCGATCCACTTCTATTGATTCATTCACTAGTTATTAAAAATAATGTCGATATGGCTATATCGAGGCATCCATTTTATGTTCATACCATGGAGGAGGCAATGGCAACTGCTAGATGGAAGAAATGGTTGGATGTCGATGCATTGAAGATGCAAATGGAGACATACTGTGAACATGGCTTGCAACCAAGGATGCCAACGAAGCCATATCCTACAGGTATTATATTACGTTTAATTATGAACTTAGCGTATGTCTGATGTGTAGCACTAAACATGATTAGATAATATAATAAACATGATTTTAGATTCTTTTTCTTCTTTTTTCTATATCGATTAACACTAATATGAATAAATTCACTAGTTTCTCGATCCTTGGTAGTTAGTATTTCATTTTCTGTTTGCCAGTTGGATAGTGATCCCTTTTTGTAGTTGGTAAACCAGAAGCAAATGGGATTATTGATTCAAGGTGAAGCCACTTCTAGAAATGCCATAGCTTTGTGCTAAAGATAGAGCGAATTTGGCAGTTATTTTACTATTCTTTTTCCACCTCTTATAAACTAGATTTATCTAAAAACTTTTCCAGACAAAATTTATTTAGAAAATTATTCAAACATGTTCAAAAGCAGCTTTTTTTAGTCTCAGAAACAGTTTTTGACTCTTCCTAAGGGTGTCAACATTTAAAACAAAAACTTTCGGCCACAATCAATTTCACAATAAGTATGTATGCACTAAACTTCTTTTTGGAGGTGACTTATTTCAAAAGCTTATGATAATACTTGCAATGATGTACCAAGTAGAAATGTTTAAATCTGATAATTAAGGCTTCTTTTTAAAGCTAACTTAAATCTTATGGTCTGGCCCAGATTATTGATTGTGGTATTAATAAAAGATTAATTATGACTCCATATGCAAGTTGCTTAAATTCTTCTAGGATATCCTTCTTGTAGTAGTACATTAACATGATAGAATTGAACATACAAATACAATGGACAACGTTTATGTTTGTCTTTCTTCTTAAATACTGTTTAGGGCAATCTTATTCACTTTTCCAACAAATCATATTTGTCTATACATTTTGCAAATATACACTAGTGCCGAACACCATTGATATTATCTAATATTTTCTAGTCTTCTTATCGAACATGTCATATGTATCTCTGTATTTTGCAGATGTGCTTTGTAATTCACTTTGCTAAATATCTATGTTTATGCATTTTGCAGATGTGCCGGATAGTGCTTTAATCTTAAGGAAGCATAGTATGGTCACGAATCTCTTCTCCTGCCTTTTATTCAATGAATTGGAAGCGTTTAACCCAAGGGATCAACTGCCCTTTGCATTTGTGAGAGACCATATGAATCCAGGGATGAATTTGAACATGTTTGATGTTGAAGTTTTTGAACAAGTGGCAGTGGAATATAGGCATAATCTTAAACCTCGTGGGGCCAACGTGGGGCCCAAGGTTAAGAAGGCAAATTCTGATTTGTTAGCCAATGGTAGTTTTAGCAAATGTGAGAAGTATCTTTCAAATATGTGGGGGTGAATCCCATAATTAATTCTGTCTCCTGATCATTTTTTTTTTTTGCACAGAATGAGAGGTAGGAAAAGCTGACAAATTTAACGGGTTGGCAGCAAATTTTAATTGAGAACGAGTAGTTGACTAGACCCAAAACAATAAATTACAGAGTACAGTTTTAAAAATAAAATGCAATATTTTAAATAGATTTGGACATTGACCCAAAAAGGAAAATGTCAACATTTTTCTTAAATCATTTAAACAATTCTCCTCATTTTAGTAGATCATTTCCCAATTGATGTAAGCAATAAACATAGAACTTTACAATTTCTTTTAATGCCACACCGCACCGCACCGCAATAATATTGTTATTTTGTCATGCTTCATAGGTAGTCAATTAAACATCACGCTTCATAGTTGCTCCATTCAAACTCATGCATCACATTAGTGTCACATTTGGAGAACACGACATGGTATAATAAATGTTGTTGGTCAAAGTTACAAAATTAGATTGTACAAGTTCGTAACACATGGCTTACCTACCATCGGGCCCTAATCACAGGGGAATTTTGAGTTAAACCACTGAAGAGGGTAACCATGGAAGGTAGATCACCTACAACTTGAGTTTCTATTGGACCGCATGAATAAAAAATGAACCATATAATTTATCCACTTGCCTATTTGTCTTCAATTTTCAAACTTAAGAAAAAAAAAGAAGGGAGATTTCATAATAAAAAAAGTCAATTTTATTAAGAACAATTGTTAATTATTTTATCTTTATTTGATGTAAGATTTATCCAATTTAATTTTTACTTGGCATAATGTTGGAGTCTTCTTAAATCTTGACTACCACGCGAATTGCTGAGTAGCCCGATATTTCTAAGTCCGTAGGCTAGGTTTGAACATACGTTTGGCTCATTCAATTGTTAATCAAATAGTCTACTAAAAATGACCGACATTTCTTTAAGTATGTAAACTGAGAGCTCATTTGACATGTCTTTTGAAAAAAGTCAAAAATCACTTTTGAAAATTACTATAAGGATGATGTTTGGTAGATATTAAAATCGAAAAATTAGTCATTATTGTTGATTTTTATTAGACGAGTGAGACCTAATAACGGTTATAATTTCAATTTTAATTGGATTTTCAATTAATTGAATAATTTCAAAAAATTATTTATTTGATAAGAGAAACTTTTAATTTTTAAAGGAAAACGATATTTATCCTTTTTCTCTTCTTCATTTTTGCATTTAACTCCCAACTAATTTTGTTCTTTTCAATTAAATTCCATCCCCATTAGCCTTTTTTTTCCTTCTAAAATTTCCACCCTCGAATCTCTATATATACACCGCTCCAAAACCCAGAGAATCTCCATCAATTCATTACGCACAAAACCCAACCCCATAGTAAGAGGAAAACCATTTTCCCTTCCCCTTCAAAATGTCGTCAAAGCTAATCGCATCCCACCGAGAAAACGCTGAGATATACACCGGCGATGCGATATGCAAACAAAAATCTCGCGAACTACTTGAGAAAATGAATCTCCCAAAAGGGTTGCTCCCTTTAGAAGATATTCTGGAAGTGGGCCACAACGAGAACTCCGGATTCGTTTGGGTGAAGCAGAATAAGAGCAAAGTGCACCAATTCCGTGCAATTGCGCGCAGTGTATCGTATGATACAGAAGTCACGGCGTTCGTTGAGGACCGTAGGATGAGAAAGATGACAGGTGTCAAGAGCAAGGAGCTTCTTATCTGGATCACCATTTCTGATATCCACATTCAGGATCCCAGTTCTGGAAAAATTACTTTTGGTACTCCTACTGGAATTTCCAAAATTTTTCCGGTGTCGGCATTTGAGGAAGAAGATGAAAAGGTGAAGAGTTGATAAACCAGGAGAATAATTTTCATAACTAGGGAATAATGGGATGTTTTATGTTACTGGAATTTACGTACTTTTACTATTGAGTACTGTTGTGTTGATTAAGGTTTAAGCTAAATAAAATAGTTTTCCCGTTTCATTTCAGTCAATAAAACTTTTTTTCTTTTCGAACGCATCACTCGAGTTTCAATTTTATTTCAGTTTGGTAACTAATAACGATTCTTTGAATCAGCCAAAAATCTGAAGTTAAATTTAAGTCAAAGTAAACAATTAATTTTAATAATATATTTCATACATTCACAATTTTTCAACCATACATTTCATCAACTTTTATTGAAATCTAAAAAAAAAAATCTAATTTTTATGTAAACCAGACAAATAAGCCACAAAAAGCGACTGCTTTTGTAGAAAGAAGCAAATCCATACACGCTCTAAAGCACAAGATAGTTCACCTAGAACTTTGAGTTTAAAGTTAGAACACATGAATAAAAGCAGAGCAGTATATCCTACAGGTATTGTGATTGTTGTTCAACTAGAAACTCAAGTATTCAACCTCCTGCTGCATTCTGCTGAGAGTCCATTTGACCAACACAGAACAAATATCTATGGAGCTTTGTCAAGTGGTGTATACCACTTGTTGGTCGTTGCCAACCAAGGAATTTTTTTTGTTTGCTGCAACAATGATGTAATACAGGAAGCTAAATTAGCCATATTAAATAGAACATCGAGCAAAAAGAAGAATGTCCTCCATTGAACAAACAGAAAGTCGAGAAGCAGGCACTTAGATATCTACAGTATGTTAGGGTCTTTTGAGTGCCCTATGCAACTTTTTAAAATGAGGCCCCTTTTATATAATTAAAAAAAAAAAAAAAAAAACTTACTGGTGCCAAAAAAAAAAAAAAAAACTTAAAATGGGGCATTTTTCATGTAACAAAAATTTACCCTGCACACCAATAAATTTTTTGGTGCCCCTACAATGCTAAGGTCTTGTGCGGTCGCACCATCTGCGCACCCTCAAGGCAGCCTCAGCAGAATGCAAAGGGACGTCTTGGATTGTGCAGGAGGAACTTGGGGCATAGGCTTAATTTTTTGTGAATAATTGTCTTATTATTTAAAAAATAGATAAAAAATAAATAAATAAAAGCATAAAATTCTTAAAGATAAACTTGCCTCAAAGACCTCGCTAATTAAGTAAAAATATCAAATCTATGCAAGATTCGTGGAGAAGGAAAGAACGGAATGAATCATTTTTACTTATAAGAAACACTAGAAAACATATTATTCAAAGTTGATGCTTTAATTGCAAGTTGTAATTGAGAGATGTATTACTTAGAGTAAGATCCAAAAGTATATGAGAGGTTTTCAAGGAGAAGCAAAAAAAAAAATGGAGAAGAGCAATAATGTAATGTTGAGGACGATGTGTTTTACTATAGAGAATTTTGATGGTGAAATCTAGGGATAGGGTTTGAAATGTTTGCGAGATTGTCCTCCGTGTTTACCTTACCGAATGCGGTGGTCCGACTGCTTCAGTCAGCGGTTGCTACCTGCAAAATGAGATCGGGGCTTTCTCCCCCGTTGTACCTCCGGCGTGAGAATCAATAATCGGTTTGTGAGAGTATGAATATAGTATAATGTGAATTCACGTAGTTCGGATTTCAAGGGTCCATACATTTCTCATCCTGGAGGTATTTATAGGCATATGTTGCTATGCACGTGTTCGGCAGTTAAAGGTGCCACGTGTTCCACGTAGTCCTTTCCACTTTCCCCACGTTCTGGCGTGGTGACCCCCACTCGTCAACCGGTTGTGTCCACGTTCGCTGTTAGGTGGTTTTCGTCCTACTCATTGCCATTTATATGGTTAAGTATAGTATTGACCTCAAGGTGGTAGGTGATTTATGTGAATGTAGAGGGTCTTGTGGTAGTCGATTGTCTCATAGTGGTAGATGACCTCATGTGGGTAGACGACCTCATGGGGGTGGTAGACAACCTCATGGGGGTAGACAACCTCATGGTGGTAGACGACCTCATGGGGAGTGGTAGACAACCTCATGTAGATAGACGGTCTCCTGGTGGCAGGCGACCTCATGGGGGTGGTAGACAACATCATGTAGATAGACGGCCTCATGGTGGTAGATGACCTCGTGTGAGTAGACGGCCTCATGTGGTGCTCTACGTGGATTGCATATCAGGTGACTTAGCCATTTTGCATAACTATGAATGACATCCTGTATCACTAGCCCATCTATCCCTTGTCGATGTTCATCGATAAGGGATAGCATCTTCGTTTCTTCCATATTTGAAAATTTTTGGTGTCGACATTCAATGTAAATCGAACAACGTGGAGCATTGAAAAACATTGTACAACTGGCACTCCATAAGTGGGCTTTAGTTTTACGGTAAACTTTCCTCAAATAAATTTAAAATCTATCGATATTTAAAGATGTGCGTGTCCTCCCATTCCATTTTCTCTTTTCGTTTATCGAAATTACATTCTACTTCGGGACAATTTTCTCTCCCCGTTTCCTTCATCTCAATTTTTTTTTCATGTGTAAGACATTCATCTTTTCATCGTTTGGTGAGAGTGAGAGCAACGGGGGTGAGGAAAGTGTCAGATGGGTCGAACGGTGCGGCCAAGGAACTAACCAGCATGGTTGGTCGATGGTCGACCTCTATGCCGCTGGTCGACAAACTCTGCTGCTAGTCGACCGTCGACCAACAGCGTGCCCTGCCGGTAGACGATCGACCAGCATGGGTGCTGGGCGACCAATGTCGACCAACATTGTTGCTGGTCGACGGTCGACCAGCACTGTTGGGCGACCAATGTCGACTAGCATTGTTGGTCGACCTTCGCCCAGCCGTTAGTTTGGTCACGATCGACGGCCTCACGGCTGGTCGGGCGTTGGTCGCCGTTGAAAACCCGTCCCGTCGGGTTTGCCAATTTCATTCCGGATCGAATACTTCAACACATTCGACCGAGTCTAAAGTCTTTCAATCGATTCCTTCAAAACGTCATATAGGGTCGACTAAATTCCCTACTCAAAATTTAGAGATAGAGCGTGATGCAACGGGTGAGTGGATAATTCTTGACATTCCACGATGTCATAGCTTATACAACTTCCCATCCAAATTAGAAAAGTCATTTAGGAAAAATGAGCATGTGGATCACCATGTGTATAGAGCCCTTAGACCTAGAGATCTTTTTTTCTTTTATGCTTATCTTGTAGTGTTGGTGTCGCTTGCCGACGTGCGAGAGTTTGATCTCATTTCTTAATTACTCACTATTATCAGTCGACCAATCTTGGGTGGCTGAATGCAGTGTCCGGTGATTTAGATCTTTAACCATTTTTTTATTATGTAAGCTCACCACCAGCCCCTAGCGATTTTGGGCTAGTCAAGTTTTTTGCTCACCGCTATGCGTCGAGCTGTCTTAGATCGCCGAGGTCGAGGTCAGATTATTTTGAGCCTTAACCATTTTTGGTTTTGAAGAACTCATCACCAGCCCTTAGCGATTTTGAGCTAGCCAATTTTTAGGTTTTTTTTTTTTTGCTCACCGCTATGTGTTGAGCCGCCTTGGATCGTCGAGGTTGAGGTCAGGTGATTTTGAGTCTTAACCATTTTTGGTTTTGAAGAACTCACCACCAGCTTCTAGCGATTTTGAGCTAGCCAATTTCTAGGCTTTTTTGCTCACCGCTATGTGTCGAGCCGTCTTGGATCGTCGAGGTCGACGTCAGGTGATTTTGAACCTTAACCATTTTTGGTTTTCAAGAACTCACCACCAGTTTCTAGCGATTTTGAACTAACCAATTTTTAGGCTTTTTTGCTCACCGTTATGCGTCGAGCTGTCTTAGATCGTCGAGGTCGAGGTCAGGTGATTTTGAGTCTTAACCATTTTTGGTTTTGAAGAACTCACCACCAGCCCCTAGCGATCTTGAGCTAGCCAATTTTTAGGCTTTTTTTTCTCACCGCTATGTGTCGAGCTGCCTTGGATCGTCGAGGTTGAGGTTTGGTGATTTTGAGTCTTAACCATTTTTTGGTTTTGAAGAACTCACCGCTAGCCCCTAGCGATTTTGAGCTAGCCAATTTTTCGACTATTTGCTAACCGCTTGTAGTCTTTACTTCAGCCAATTACGAACTAACAGTCAAACATAATTTAATTTGCCAATATTTGGGGACTCAGTAGGCACACCGGGATGTCCCAGCCAAGCCAGCCCTCATCATCTGCTGCCACTTAGCATTTTCATTAAATAAATCTCAATCAGGTGCGCCTATTGCAGGCATTACATCATGAAAAATCCCTAACTTCAATATTTACAAACGGTCATTGCATCAGGAAAGTAGAAATAAAAATTCACCTAGCAACTATATTTACATGCAAACACTACGCTGCTCAAACTTCCCACTTGTTGGTTTACCGACAATACTTATTGAGACGTTCAGTGTTCCATTGCCTGCCTAGTAGTTTTCCCCTACTGCGATTCCTCCAACAATCATGTTTATAACACCGGTCCTACGCGGTGGTCGATCATCGACCATCTGCTTGCCTCGATCATTCCTCACATACTTAGCCAGAAAACCCCGCTTCAAGAGACGTTCAATCTCTTCCTTCAATTGGATACACCCTTCTGTTTCATGTCCGTGGTCTTTATGGAAATGGCAATACTTGTTCGCATATCTCTTATTGGTTGATGTTGTCATTTGTCTCGATCGTTCGAGCTCTTTTATGTCTCGAATCTCCATCAATATCTTGTCCTGTAGAGTATTTAAAGGGGTGAAGGCTTTGACCTCATCCCGTCTCTGACTGACCAACCAATCCATAGGGTATCCCCGACTTAAATGCCCATTCCTCTGCTTATCCTTGTCAACGCGTTTTTGCACATCGCATATCTTTCACTTATGACTTCCCGTCTCCCATCCATCTCTAAGATTTTTCGTAACCTTATCTGCTTCCTCTATATCAACATACTTGTCACCCTTCTTCAATAGATCATGCATTGACTCTGGAGGGTTTTTGGAGAGTGACATTTTGAATGCCCGGTTCCGCGTCCCATTCATTAATGTTGTCACTACTGCAGACATTTGAAGATCCCTTATACCGAAGGTTGCTCGGCTGAACCTAGCTAAGTACTCCTACAAAGATTCATCATTTTCCTGCACCACCTACATCAATCCAATAGCCGTCTTTCGTTTTCTCTTGCTGCTCATGAAGTATGCTACAAAACTCCTGGAGAGCTCATCAAAAGTCTTTATAGACTTGGGTGCCAATGTGGCGACCCAGTCTCTTGCTTCCCTCCTGAGTGTCGGGGGGAAATGACCTACACATCACTGCGTCTGGGGTTGCATAGAGCCTCATTAAATCGACGAAAGTTCGCAAGTGGTCTAGTGGGTCCGTGACTCCGTCATATGCTTCTATCATTGGCTGTTTAAAGCTCTTCGGCAAAGGAACGACCATTATTTCTGGGGCGAACGGATCCTCTTCCAATACCATTTGCCTTCATCTATCTTTCATCCTTGTCAATGCATCGTCTATCTTTGGGTCATCATCTCTTTTATCTTCTTTTCCATGTCTGTCACGGGTCGGAGAACATGTGGAAACACAAACCCGGAAGCCCCCATGTCTCCTATTGTTGGCTGAGTAACAGGCTGGGTAACCGTTTGCACCACATGGGGTGGTTGCTCGCGTACGGCTTCCAACAAACTCTGAGGTGGGGCTGCAATTTTCTGTGTCTGGCTTTGCAAAAGGGTCATCATGGCCTTAAATTGTGCCTCCAAGGTATTGAATTGGCTCTGTGTTACAAACTGCGGTGGCGGCGAAGGGTCATGACCTCGGGCGACAGACTCTGACTCCGTCTCTACTGTATTTCCAACCATGCATGTTTCACTCCTAGTCCGTCTCTTTGACATAGCTTTATTGTTCAGTGGTATTCCCACAGACGGCGCCAATGAAATGTTTGCGAGATTGTACTCCGTGTTTACCTTACCGAATGCGGTGGTCCGGCTGCTTCAGTCAGCGGTTGCTACCTGCAAAATGAGGTTGGGGCTTTCTCTCCCGTTGTACCTTCGGCGTGAGAAACAATAATCGGTTTGTAAGAGTATGAATATAGTATAATGTGAATTCACGCAGTTCGGGTTTCAAGAGTCCATACCTTTCTCATCCTAGAGGTATTTATAGGCATATGTTGCTATGCACGTGTTCGACAGTTAAAGGTGCCACGTGTTCCACGTAGTCCTTTCCACTTTCCCCACGTTCTGGCGTGGTGACCCCCATTCGTCAAGTGGTGTGTCAACGTTCGCTGTTAGGTGGTTTTCGTCCTACTCATTGCCATTTATATGGTTAAGTATAGTATTGACCTCAAGGTAGTAGATGATTTACGTGAATGTAGAGGGTCTTGTGGTAGTCGATTGTCTCATAGTGGTAGAGGACCTCATATGGGTAGATGGCCTCATGAGGGTGGTAGAGGACCTCATGGGGGTAGACGACCTCATGTGGAGTGGTAGACAACCTCATGGGGGTAGACGACTTCATGGGGAGTGGTAGACAACCTCATGTAGATAGACGGTCTCCTGGTGGCAGACGACCTCGTGAAGGTGGTAGACAACATCATGTAGGTAGACGGCCTCATGGTGGTAGACGACCTCATGGGGGGTGGTAGACACCTCATGTGGGTAGACGGCTTCATGTGGTGCTCTACGTGAATTGCATATCAGGTAACTTAGCCATTTTGCATAACTATGAATGACATCCTGTATCAGGGTTAAAGATTTTGGGCAAATTTTGGTAGAGATGATGTGATGAAAACGTAAGGGAGATCGGTCATTGGACTGAGAAGCCAAGTGATTTGGATTTAATATGGGTGACAAATTACTTTTAATTAATAAAAATTAAATAAAGGTTAAATTAAAGAATCTCCAGAAACTTTGGGGGTGCGAAACCATCCCTTCGACCTCTGAGGCAGAGGATAATTGAGTGATTGGGGAAGGAAATGAAGGGCACAAATCGGTAGATTCTTCTTATAATGAAAGGATTGGATGATTTGGCGTGACCCCAAATAGAAACAGCGAGTTGGGTTGGAATGAAAGTGCAAAAAGTATCTCGAGAGAGGCAAAAACAAGGTTGAGGTTAAACAAAGAGATCAGAAAGAGGGTGAAGGGCAAGCCCAATAAAATTTCTAAGGTAAGAAATTTTTTTTTTCAATGTATCAACTCAGTCTAAAATAATTTTTATTTCCCATGACTCGGACGTGACGCGAGCAATCTAGCGGTTGCAATGAAGGCATAGGAAAATGGGAAGAATACATTGACATAATGTTATCAAAGTCGGTTAAACCATCCCATCTGGAATCGGGAAAGTGCTCAATGCTAGTCCAACTCGACCCATACAAGGTTGAGCTCTATACTAGCTTGCTTGATGTTTGACATGACACTACTTTATTTCTTTTTTCGTACAACCCTCCATATATATTTGTATACCGTGGATGGGGCCCCCATGGCACATCTCCAAATGGTAAAAGGAGAATGTGAAAAAACTTCAATTTTGCTTGAGGTTGCCGCGTCAAGAGTTCGAATCCTGAAATATGGATTTGACTATTGGATAAGTGCAAGTGTACAAGCAAGCCTTCCACCCTGTACCTTTGGAGGCATAACCTGCGATTTATCCTATTTACCAAGGTTCAGGGCAGGACAGGTGGAGGCCGTCAAAGATTCACCCTTTGTATGCCATGGACGGGGATATTTTTAAACACACACAGCTGCGGCCTGCATTTGTGAGTTGTACAGTTTCACACAAGTAATTTTGGCATTATTAAGGTGTACGGCATAATTTCATCAATTTGCCTTTGTTTTTGCTTTTAAAAAATTATTAATCCCGTGCATAGATTTGTGTAAGAACATCGTGAAGAGCAGAAATATTTACTCATTTCATGCATGCATGGAGTAAACGCTAAGAAACTGTGGAGTACACATGGAACAATTCCCTCAAAATATGGAAATTCCATATGCTTTTTACTCAATTCCCGGCTTTAATTAAATTAATTTTGTATTTGACCTTAAGTCAATAAATAAACAGTAAATATCCTCAGATGTCAAAAGTCAAAAGAACAGACATTTCAGAATATCCCATTCGATGTGAAGAATTAATGAATAACCCTACATTTTCCCCCCCATAACCTTAAAATCTTGATTAAATCATAATAGGCAGAAAGGGTAATAATCAAATTATGCAATCACCAAATCTGAGGCCAGAAATTTCAGTGTTCCAGTATGAAATTTATTAAACAATCAGATTAACGAGAAAAGTCAAAAATTTATTACCTTTTAACGTATTATTATTCATACATTACAGGATTAACATAACAAGGTATGCAAATTGAAAACCCTCACAACAATGTAAACTACAATAAATGAAACGCAGATAAAACTGCACACAGCATATTCAAGATTTGTAGTTATACATCTTGATGCATGCATACGTATTATTGAAACTCATAATTCCTCATCCGTGTGTCATTTCTGGGTATACCGTGTATATCCGTATGCTGTAAAAAAAAACGATGATTAATAATCATCTGCATTTCTTTTGAAGCATTTTCCTTTGATTTCTTCATCTTGTGGACTGTTCTTCAAGGCCGTCTTTCAGTAGAAAGATCACAAAAGAAAGTGACTGAATTGGGGTACAGATTATGGCATGGTGATGAGCCTGAAGGAGGGATAAAACCCTTTGGAAGCATAACCAAGAAAGGCTTTGCGTTCTTTTTCTTCATTTCCTTCCTGTTCAAACCCTTCTCTTTCTTGTTCTGACGCCCCTGTTTATTCAAGAAGAATGGCTTCGTGTTCTTGACATCGAACTTCTGGTACTTTGCTGGCGGCGCCATCGATGGAGCTGCGGTGGGTTGGGTTTCATGCAATCGCGAAGGATATGTGAAAGATATCATCAGTGAGAGAAGAAGAACGAGAAAGATGAAAATATTGAAGTTCTTGCGGTTACCCATGAGACTTTAGAATTACAGATAGTGATGCATATATACTGTGAGTGGGGTTTTCTTGTTAACTTGTGTGTGTGATTTTTGGGGGCTGTAAATTCCAAGACGGTGTACAGTGAAAGAGAGGGAGGCCAAGAGAAAGTGATGTAAAGAATGAATTTAATTTTGGAAATTTGGCTTTCTAATTAATAGGGTTCTTGATAATATGTATATGTGTGTAAATGTGCCACTTCCCATCGTGCTAGTGTCAACATTCAGCGGAGCATTTATATACTCGCCCAGATCCGAAGATTTTTCCAATTTTCTTCAATTCTAGTCAATATTTTGTCTTTTTAAATATCCAAATCACCGCCTTAAATTTAAAATCCTACTTGACATTGACAAATTAACAGCTCTATGAAAAGATGTTTCTACCCTAAAAAATATAAATTTAGAGAAAAAAAAATTGCAAATGGCTAATGTTATCGGGTCAAGTTCGTATTATCTTTTGTTGTTGTTATTATGTTTCTTATTTTGGGTTTTAAATTGAAGTAAAGGTATAAAATACTCTTTGAAGAAAAAATTACTTTTTATCTCAAATCAGCGTTTTTCTTGAGTTGAAAACCTAATCTCACAGCTTTAAATAGATTAAAGAGTCAAAATCTCACTTTTAAAAATTGATGAGCCGTTTCCACATTTCTTAAAGATTGGAGCTCAACTCTAATTTTTCATACGTTTAAGCCCCCGTTTGGAAAAAATTATAAATGGTTTAATTTATAAATAGATAAATACGAGTGGTGAATAAGTATATATGAAAATGAAGTTTGATCATTTATAAATTTAAGATTTGCCAAACAAAGGCTAATTTGTTAAAATACAGGTTGACCTATCTAAATTAATACGAACATTGTACAGTAATTTGTTGATTAACGAAAGTTATTAATTTGTAGAACATCTACACAAAAAATAAAAAAAATAAAAATTATATATTTATTGTTGGTAAGTTACCATTGAGCTTAGTATAATGCTCCAATAAAAAATAAATAAATAAAAGGGTTGTACATAAGAAAATATTGGATGAAGATTTCATAACAATTGCATCGTCACAAGACCACCATGAAGAGAAAGTTGACGGTATAGATGATGACCCTACTTTGTCTAATAAAAGTGTAAATTAAGTATCATTCACTCGTGTATTTCTCTTTTTGATCTTTCAAATCACGTCCATGTTATAGCTTGTTGGGTAATACGAGGTTTAGAGTACTTCAATATCACAGCAACGGAGAAGAAATATGGTACTCTATATATGTAACGATCCGGCCTATATCCCGGTTTCATGAATTTAGATTAATGTCATATATTAAAAATTATTGAGATTAATTTAAAGAGGTCAAAGGTTGGTAGTTCAACTGGACTTTTCTTGGTGCTGGCCTTGATGCATGTTTGTGGAAAATCAAGGTCCATCCTGGACTTTACAACCATAGGTATATATATTTTATCTCTTTATACTTTTCAACCGAAGAAGAATTGGTTCAACTACGGCAGGCTCCGGAAATCAAATTTCTCACTATTTTTCCTTTCAGATATTTGACTTCATACCGCAGCCAACTACCATTATAAATAAATAAATAAAACCCTACCTTAGGCTTAGGCTTTGTTCTCAGCATCTCCGCAGACGTCAGAGGGCTAGCGCGCTTAGCATCTCCACCACCAGCCAGCCATCAGAACCGGAGTAATTAAGTCGTCTAAAGCTTAACATTCAAGTACGGCTGATAATATCATTTGTTGATTTCAACTTTTGTTTTTTTTTATTATTGAAAAGGTAACGATTTGAGTTTTTACCTTAGACTTCCAAATTGATTGATCCGCTTTTACTAGTCAAGAGTATGTTTGGAACAGCTTCCGATCAGAGAGAAGTTAACGTGCCAGCAAGCGAGGCATGGAAGGTCTACGGTACGCTTGAACTCGCCAAAATTGCTCAAGAAACGCTTCCACAATGGTTTCAAAAAATTGAAGTCGTAGAAGGTGATGGAGGAGCCGGGACAATTCTTGACATATATTTTTCTTCAGGTAATTAATTATCAATTACATATATCAATACATTTTATACAGATTACATTTGCTACTTTCTAATTCAATGATCAAGTAGCAAGTTGTAACAATGAGACAAACGAGACTATCTAAGTTTCCGAGTATTTATGCAACTATAAAGAAAGATTTAGCGCCCGTTTGCTTCCCATTTTAAACCCCATTTTAACAAGTTTTTGGACCATAGGCAATGTAATGGCCTTCTTTTTTAACTTAGTATCTCATAGTGCGATCCATTCTCAGAAGGGCAATGATCATACATAATGGGGTTGAAAAAATAAAAAACGAACAGGCGCTTAATACTAACTTGTTACTTGAATAATTAGGTGCAGGATTGTCATCTCGTAAAGAGAAATTCACCATAGTCGATGATGAGAAACGAGTGAAGGAAATTGACGTGGTTGAAGGTGGATATCTTGATATGGGATTTACGTTTTTTCGTGGTCGATTAGAAGTTATAGAAAACGAAGAAAATTCATGCATTACTAAAGCCACAATTGAGTACGAGGTAGAGGAAGATTTTGTTGCCAATGCTTCATTTGCAACTATCAAACCACTGGTCGATATTATGGATGCTGCTGCAAATTACTTGGAAAAAAAATGAACAATCGGAAGTCGAGCAAAATAATTAGCATTCTGTCTGAATCATTTGTAAAACATTTTGATTACATTCTCCGCTACTCATTTGTAATGTCAAACTCTGAGCTACAATAAAACCTTTATAAAATAATAATGTTGGTACCAAAAAAAATTTATTATTTGAGAGATTATTACTTTATCGATAATTATATAGTGTTAATTGTTGTTTGTTGCAACGACGACGGTTCAAACAAAGTACCTCTTTGGATTATGGTGAATTTACAAATCTTAGATATTTTAAAAATATCATTTGTCATTATGGAGCAAATAGGAAAGCAAGGATGAGAGATTTTGGTTTGACAAGATGATGAACGGTAGAAAGGTTTTGCTTATATGGATAATTGCCTGGCACATTGAAGGCTTGAGAACTGTTAACTATTTTTCTTGCATCCTAACATAACATCAAAGATTCAATCACGTGATGCTAAAATTATTAGAGCGCTAAAAAATTGTTATAAACTTTTTTATTCTAACATTTTGGAAGGCTATGAGCAACAAATTTTGAAAAAACAAACGTATTGAACGCTGTTAATTTTATTAATGCGGCTTGGAACATTGGTGAGAAGATAACAACTATTGCAAATTGTTTTCGACACTTCGAGATTTGGTCAAATGTAGATATTAATGTTGAACTAAAAAGTTAGTGAAGATGAAACTATTTCAGTCTACGCTATAAAAACGTGATGAATGTCGAGTATCTTTTAAATTGTCCTTGTGAAAAACGACGCGATGATGGAATTTCCTACTAATGAATATATTATTCGAGGGATAATCAATACACCTATCAATGATTATGATGATGCAGATGATAGCTGTGTTTTATCAACGGTTTCTTTAAAAGAGGCATTTCAAGTCATCGCAACTTTAAATACTCACTGTATACAAATGAAAAAAATATTCCAAATATAGCATATGCACGCTGCATATTTTGAAAAGGAGTTAAAATGAAAAGAAATGTTATCAATTAAAAGTCTGTTAATTTGTATTATTCTGGATCTAGCAACACTGAATCATTCTGCAAGTTAGAATTCCATCTCAAAATTGAAAACAGATGAAAATTGGATCTGTAGGAGAAGGCTAAATGCTGAGGTCAGGTTCCATATGCAGTATTGACTCCAATTGCCCAGTACAACGAATAAGATTTTTTAACTTATTTTTCTTCTTAAATACAGTCAAATGCTATCTAATCCCACCAACCAAACACATCAAGTGCCCAGTGAGCTCTCAAGATGCATATGACATTCAATTGATGTTCAGAAGCATGGAAAAAAAAAACAAATTTCAATTTAATAACCTACAATATGATACCATTGGCGATTGTTATATTGTGCCACTCAAAAAAGAGAGATCATATGAATCATATTTGTGCTTCAACATGTTGACATTAGAACTGCAGAATAAAAGCATGTTGATACGGCCATATTATGCCTTGCCTTTTCCAGCTTGGAGAGACTGAATTCTTTGTTGTACCTTAAAAATCTGCACAGGCAAAAATATGGCGATTAAATATTACAAGAAACTAACAGGTTTCGAATCTATAGCAAAATAAGTAAGAAACAACCACATGAGAAGAATGCTAAACTAGTTTAAGCTAACTTTCTGATTGCGGGAAATCGGAGAATGATATCTTTTCACCTTTTCTATTATTGCAATCTGATGTAAAAGTTACAAACAAAAATGTGACTGTACAAAGAACCCAAAAAAAAAAAAAAAAAAAAAGTGATAAAAGCAAAATGCAGTAAATGAGAGTTCAAAGAAAAAAAAAATCAAGTGATACGATTACGTATTTAATAATTAAAGTTTCATTAGTCGCATGACAAATTGATGTGAACCCCCCAACATGGGCATAATGTGCATCGCTAATTTCTTCTGATAAGTACAAAATGTGAAGATTACAATAATAGCAATCTATGCATTTCCTCTCTCTCCCTCCTTACTCCAACTACACTCCATATCTAACAGTATACTCTTCTACTCATACCATAGAACCACCAGACACCGAACATGATATATTGATTAGATCAAGAGAAAGTAGGAAGTCATATTCAAGTCATTTTTTACTGTAATTTTTTCCCTCGTCTTCTCTACCCTAGCAAAATATTCTCACCTGTAAAGCAGTTTCCGTATTGATGTTCATTTCAAGAAGTAAATCCACTGGTAACTAAAATGATTCAGTATTTAAACTTTTAGATGATTGCATTAGCATCATTACAATCTCATCATAACAACAAAGCATCATCTTCATAGTCACCATTGTAAGACAGTAAACAATGCATTACTTGTAAACATGTTAATTTGACTTACTACAAATAACATTAGGCAAATATGCTGTAAATGTTTAAAAAAAAAAACTCAAATATGAGAATTAAGGAAGAAACATATGATAAAAGGGGACAGATACCAACCGCTTCTTTCTTGCTGTTTTGCTTTTCTTCTAAATCTTGAAGTGTGGCATCCAAACGCTTCCTGGTGCACAAGATTAGACATTTAAAGCCAGTGGGAACTGTAGAAGCAATAACAATTATAAGTTTGAAAGAACAAAATGGCATTAAAGAGGAGAATACTCAACAATTTCATTACACATGGTAGCTGTTAGGTTTTTGACGATATGTAATTGGCGATTTTGTGAACAAAAAGACTAAGGTTGATATGTTGTGATATGTTGTAAAAAGTCAAGGAGTAATGTGCAAATTGTCAAAAGTTTGGTTATTAGGTCTAGGGTTCAAGAATGAAAAAATAAGGAAAAAAGGCGTGGATTTTCGCTAGATTGTAGTCAAGGTTTGGCTCGAACTTTAAAAACAGAAATATAGTCGCTAGACTATCGCTGAGTCCTCGCTCGAGTGACAGTGTTTTCCGAAAAAAATTAACTCGCTTTTTAAAGGCTTTTTCCCCCGACCCTCGTTTTTAAACGTACCTATAAATACTCTAAAACCACATAACGTAATTGACAAGGTTGAACATTAAGAGAAATTGATACTATGCAATCTTCTTCATCTATTTGGCTTCAACCTTCGTCCCGTAATTGGCTTTTCGTGTGAAAAACGTTTGTTTCCCAATCCTCAAACTGCTACTTCCATCAAATCTGTCAGAGTTGCTGAAGATCAAGGGAAAGTAACTGGAGTTTCAGTTGGTGAAGAACGTGGTGATCTTCGTGCATTCACAGGAGATAGACGATTTCATAAAGCTAGAAGTTACTGCAGGAGAGCAGAATCTAGGAGAACTATGGAAATTGCAGCTGGAATTGGTGTAGGAGCACAAAATTCAGGGGAGATGTCGGAATTGCGGCCAGGAGATCAGATAGTACGTGTCGTCGTCTAATCTGGTAGACTGTAAGTTAAAAAATCGTTTGTAGTGGATATTTGACTAGCAAAGTGCTCGGAGTTTTTACTCAATTGGGATTTCTCCGTGATCATTCTTGTATTTTTTATTGCTTACTATATTTACGGTATTTAAACATAGGAAAACTGGAATTGCATGTTTAATCGTCTAGAATAATCAATTAGTGACTTGTTGCTAATTAATTCTAAAGATAATTTTAATTCCGCATTAATACCTATTCATCCCCCTCTAGGTATTGTTAGGGTCGAACTACATAACTTTCAGCAGCAATGGATATCTAATTATCTGTAAGAAATCATTCAAACTATTCACAATTTACATGGTTCAACTTTTAAGAGTTTATACCAGTGGGGTGGATGCATCAATGAACAATAATATAAAATTACAAAACCTTTTTTTACAAAAAAATGAAAACTTTTATTGCAGAAAGAAGGTACAGAAGGAAAGAGGACAAGGGAAATTCAAACTAAAAAGAACATATCAATCAAATAAACTTCCAGCTACTTCGAGAAAAAAAAGAGCCATCTCATAAAAAGTTTTTATGGATTTTGCCAATAATGACACAAAAGAGAGCTCTCCCCATACAGTAAGCGAAGACAAAGACTCTTTGGTAATGTGCTTTGCTGAGAATTATTTGGCACTGACAGGGAGAGCAAGGGGAAAAAAGTACAGAGAAAATGCAAGGAAAAGGGAAAAAAGAGCACAGTGAAGGAGCCACTGAAACTCTTCAGACATAGCCTTGACCAGCCCCATGATAAGATAAGCATTTGAATATGATTCTTCAAATGTTGAGGAGAAGTTGCAACTGTAGATATTAATGATAATAGATGAGAAGATCATCAGACCGCGAGGCATACAGTTCTATGTTTATGTACCAGGTGTGGAGGTGTTAGGATTTCGAAATTAGACTTCAGAAGAATATAATTTCACTTCTGAATGATTTTATGTCAGTTCCACTCACAAGCTATGCTTCCATACATGAAATAGATAATAATTGCAAGTTGCAACTATATTAATTTTATTAAAATAGCATTTATCAAGTGTTACACACACGCTCCATGAAATACGTAAGGTGTTTCAGATATGAGCTCAACCAGAGTAAATTGGTCAGGCATACTGAAATGCCAAGTCCACCAAAGAATAAAATTAAATTAAACAATCTGAGCTCAACCAGAGTAAATAGGTCAGGCATACTGAAATGCCAAGTCTACCAAAGAATAAAATTAAATTAAACAAAAGCGACAAGTAAACAACAACCAATTTAGCTAAGTAAAAAAGGACATACAATTCGGCAGAGATGTAATCTATTCGCTTGCGAACATTGGCATTAGCTTCCGCCAAGTCCTGTTTGACTAGCACTGGTCCGATTAACTTGTAAACGTTTGCATCCTCGTTCAACAGATCCAATTCCTTCAAACACAAGCCCCAAATATCCATTATAAATACGTTAAACCAAAAAAAAAAAAAAAAATCACGCGTACAGAAAGCGGGCAAGGGAGGACCTTTAGAACGAGCTCGTTTTCTCCAAGCTGAATAGTATACTTCTTTCGGACTTGGTGGTTCTTAGCTATATCTGCACAAATTGTCTACATACATATAAAGAACACACGCAAAAAAGAGTGTACAGTGAGTGTTAGGGTTTATTGAAGGGGGAGGGAGTGAGGGAAACTATACCTTTTTGGAGTTTGCTCAGATCGTTGGCCTTGCTCTCAAGGTCTCTCTGTAGTTCTTTAAGGGCCGCTGTGGAACTCATCGCTGCGGTCTTCTTCGACGGCGGTTCCTCAATCTCTGATTTTCCCGGGGAAAGCTATTATTCTGTATATTGCATTCAGTTTAACAATTTCACAGTGAGAATTACTGTTGAAGTCCCCTATCTTTTGATAATGTGTCGATTAGGTTTCTCAACCTATTATTTTAACGGCTGCAGTGCCTAAAGGCGTGCAACACTATTCACTTTTGTACCATTTTTTCAAATGGTGCAAAGTCCAATAAACACTTTCTTCTTAATTTGACAAAAAGTATGTGGTGAGGGTATTTGTGTAATTTTTGTTATATAATTTTTAATATTATTATTATTGTTACCAGCCATCTACGCAAACCCCTCCCCAGGCCTTTATAGCCAAACGAGGCCCAAGCCTCGTGTGTGAAGATATCACAATGATGAAAATCTGTGTGAATGATTGACGTGACCCTTGCATAAAGCAACTCCTGTCTTGTCTTGTCAACGTAAGAGTATTTAATTGGGCATGTAGATATAGGGGAGGGGACTTGATGGCTAAGATGTGATGCTCTGGCCGGGGAGATGATGCCACGTGTACATCGA
Organism: Fraxinus excelsior; assembly: GCA_019097785.1. Classification (NCBI taxonomy): domain Eukaryota; kingdom Viridiplantae; phylum Streptophyta; class Magnoliopsida; order Lamiales; family Oleaceae; genus Fraxinus; species Fraxinus excelsior. The sequence continues at coordinate 2,816,609 of CM032631.1, forward strand.
TCCGACGATCACCGTTCTATTTGTAACACTATAAATACCCCACCCATGTAATATAAGAGGATGATGCAACTTTGAATACAAAATATACTTAACATCTTCGAACACACATAAAACAAGATACACCAAATACAAATACAAATCAGGTTTCTCGTGATCGGATTCTTAGACGATCACGTTACATTCATCTTGCCGGAGCCTGAACGGAAACATCACGTGCGGCGAGTCCCTTCTACATTCGGATTCTAGAATCTTTCTGAATATTCTTCGGTACACGTATGCTGAACAAGGTTTGCACGTGCACGTGTGGGTCCGACTTCTGTTGACAACATTTTTTGGGGTCAACAATTATTATTATTATAAAGGATAATAGGATATTAGTATTATTATTATTATTATTATTATTATTATTATTTGCATTTAAATGAAATTTGAAATGTTAAAAATAATAATTACTGAATTAATTAAAATAAGAATAATAAAAATTTAATGTTATTTCGACTTCATATTTAGTAATTTAATATGTTTTAATAATATGTTTATTTAATAAATTTAATATTTTCCTCAATTTCACCTCATTTACTTATTTATATATTTTTGAAATGAATAAATATTTAATATTCCGAATAAATAAATTACTAAGAAGAAAAAAAGAGAAGAAAAATGATTAAACACTTTTCATTTGGTGTAATGGACTAATGGTTGGAGATGAATTTTAGTTTGGTGTGAAGTTTAGTGCAAAATGATGCAAAGTTTGGTGCAGCACTGGAGATGGTCTAACATTTCGCTTTTGTAGCACTCAAGTACGCAATGAACAAATTCACCATCTTTTTTATTAAAAACTAAGCCCATGTTTTGTGGGGATTAAAATCATATTTTTAGTAAATTTGATAAAAATTAAAGAAGTATGTGGTTAAAATTTTTTGAAATTCATGAAATATGTTATTAAAATTAATTGTTAATTGTTAATTTGGATTAAAATTTAGATTTTAGCAGCTGTTTGATTCCTATTAAAATTCTCATTATCATTATTCTGCTCATTTTCAACCACACATTTTTCAATAAAATAATATTTTTCATCACATCAATAATTTTTCCTTCTTTTTTAACTATACATTCTCCATCAATTTACTATTCCAAAATAATGTGGCTCAAACACACCCTTAATTCCTACCAAACACTGACTTAGTCTCTATTTCAACCATTGTTTGACGGGGGCTAAGTTTAGATTTCAGTCCTTGTCTGGTGGGGGGATTGAAATCATAATTTTAATTTAAATCAAAGTCAAGGTCAACAATTAATTTTAACCACGTATTTCTAACTTTTATATCTACTAAAAATTTGATTTTTATTTCCACAAAATATGTGCCAAGTCTCGTTCTTTAAAATTTATTTTTCCTCGAACTTATTTTTAATCTAATATTTATGTTTTTTAAAAAATCATTTTTCATAAAATCTAGGGATAATTGCTGCAGCGGTACCAAACATTTCATTTAGTAACGAAATTTGCCAAAATCTTTAATTTGTGTTATCCACAGCACCCAACATTCAAAATGTCCGCAATTGAAGTCCAAATGGATGGTTTATGTTAATTTGACCGTTAGTTAATCAAATAATTGACTTTGACAATAATGTTGAATGATTTTAAAATGCTAAAATGGTAATTTTACATTTTTTAATAATTTGGGTTTGGAATTTTGAGAACGCTTTAACAAGCTTGGGAATTGAGTCCATAGAACCGAATGTGCGCTGTGCTGCAATGATAGTGGCTCTAAGGAACTCTATTTGTGCATTTAGCCCAAAACTCCATGGAATGAATTTTTAATTTTAATTATTTTATTTTGGTTATTTTATTATTAAACATGTAAAATTATCATTTTAACATTTTAAAATTAGTCAACATTATTGTCAAAGTCAATTATTTGGTTAACTGACTGTTAAACTAACAAAAATCATCCATTTGGACTTCATCTGCAGACATTTTGAAATGTTTAGTATCGTTGGTGGTAAAAATGAAAGGTTTAATATCGTAGATGACACAAATGAAAGGTCAAAGGCAAAGTCTACTATTAAATGAAATGTTTTATATGCTATTGCAATTATCCCTAAAATCTATTTTTTAAAAATGGGGCTTAAATAGGGATTGATTTCAATTAGGGAAATTGATACTTTTTGTCTCCAAGCATTTTCAATTTATTATTGATCTATCATCAATGTTTTTTTTAGCAAAAAACATTTTCAACCATTGCAAAAATACTGTAAAACTCAACCTTCCATCAATTCCGAACCTATTATTTTGATGGCTAAAGTGCCTAAGATTTTGCTTTTGTAGCACTCAAGTACCCAGATGAACAATTTTATTCACATCCTTTTTGATTAAAAACTAAGCCTATGTTTAAGTCTCATTTTTTTTTTCAAATTCATTTTTAATCAAATATTTTAAAAAATAAAAATAAATCACATGTTACAAAATTTATTCTGAAAAATAGGGCTCAAATGGAATGATTTCTTTCAGGAAAATTGATACTTTCCATAACCAATATTTCCAATTTGTTACAAATCGATACTCAGCCTTTTTTTTAGCACAAAACACTATTAACCTTTTGAAAATACAATAAATTATAAAACTCGCCCTTCCGTTAGAGTAACGTAAAATGATCAATTTGCCCCTCTTAAAATAAACACTGAAAAATGAAAGTAACTTAATAAGCCTTTGTTTGAGTCCCATTTTGGGAGAAAATGTATTTCGAAATAATGATTTTTGAAAATTGTGTGGTTTAAAAATAAGAAAAAAAATTTACGTGTAAAATTATTTTATTGGAGAATTTATGATTGAAAAAGAATTAAAATTAGGAATTGAAAGAAAAAAAAAAATCTCGTTCCAATCTCTCTACTCAATCCACATCCAGACCATACCACAATCACCAAAAGTCAAAATTTCTTTAAAAAGATTGTAATAAAGCTATTGAGATTTTAAGGGCATGCAATTTTTTTTAGTAGAAGAATTCATTTTGGAATAGTAAATTGATGAAAAATGTGTAATTCAAAATGAAGGAAAGTTTTTTGGGCTGCGTATAATATTATTTTATTGAAAAATTTGTGATTGAAAAGAAAAGCGAGAAAAATGTAATTTTTTAGAAAAAAGGGATCAAACAAAGTCTAAAATATTTATGTACCAACTATATAACTAATTTTTACTGTTAACACAACAAAGTTGACCTTACAAATATCCATAGTTATTAGATTTGACCCGTTCGACCCGAAAAAATTCATTAGGTCATCGGATCGTGGTTCAATTGGTGAGTTAGTGGTTCAACCGATGGGTCAATGCTAAGTTGAAATTTTAAATTTTAAATTTTTTTTAAAACAAAAGTCATCGATTTTTCTAAATATAAAAAATATATGTATTAATTCACTATTATTATACAAGTTCAATGTCGCCATAATGGTTACGGATGCGATATTTCACTTCAAATTGCCCAGGTTTAAATCTTTGTCTCTGCATATTGATGAAAAAATTGAGCTCTTAACTTTGTCATAATTCGGTTCACCCTCGAACTGGTTCCAATTTCATCTGAACTTGTTCAGTTCGACCATGTATTGAGCGATTCAACTAATTTTTGATTGATTCATTTTAAATCCCTAACTCCCAGTTGTTGACATTTGACAGAGATTGGATTCCTAACCATAAATTAGCTTTAGGGCTCAATTCAGTTTTTTTTTTTCCTATTTTCTAACAACTAATTCTCCTCAAAATTACTATTCAAAATTTTATTTTTTTTCATAATGATTTTAAAAGATTTAAATTTATCCACTCGGCACTACCATATTATTTGCGTTACCCAAGAAATTTGGACCGATGCCTTTCGTGTATTCTTTTCTCTCTGGACCCCAAATTTTGTTAGGTTGCTTTAATCAATAATTAAAATATCAATGCGGCGGTGGACCAACGATGTTTCCTAGTCCTAGAAATAAAAACACGGAATGCGGATTGTGGACTATGTACTGCTCAGTGGGAACACGGGGAAGTTTTTTTCTTCTAAATTATGAAGTATCCTATTCCAATTTCCAACTTTATATGTTTGGCCAAAAATAAAAATCAAACATATAAGTTGATCAAAAGTTATTAAAATCCAATCGATATAGATGACAATAATGGTAACTATTCGAATTGTGAAGAACTTTAGATACTATGAGCCCGTTTGGGAGAGATTAAAATTGAAAAACTAACCGTTATTGTTGACTTTTATTAGACGAGTGGAACCCAATAACGACTATATTTTCAATTTTAATTAGATTTTAATCGGTATCAAACGGGCTTTATGACTTCAAAATAATGGTTGTCATTGTCAACTTGGTACGTGAATCACAGGGTACGAGCTTCATTGCCAAAATTACGAGTTAAGGCCCTTAAATAATCGCACCCTGGTTTGATAAAATTTTATCAAATTTTTAAGTAATCAAACTTTATTTTTTAGCTATTCATTTTATAAAATTCACAAATTTTATTTTTCAACACACAATTTATCAACTTTTGTTCAAATTCGTTAATTTTTTTATGAAAATTTTTATCGAACAATTCGTAAGGACACTGTTGACATCTTGGGATGTCACCAAGATGTGGCACGCAATCTGGTCATGTATTTGAATAACGCTTATTCAAATTCCATACCAACACTTTTTCGGTTGAACACGTCGCACTGAACTTGCTCAGTGCGGTTTATCTCTCCCGCGTGGTTTGCGCTTACTGCATATGGAACAAGATTTACCCAATGTGCACTCACGTATAACGGCTGCGAGTTCCTACGTCAACAAAAAAAAATGCCAACCAAAATGTTAGAGCTTGTTTGGTGCACAATTTAGGAGTAACCGAGTAAGAATACATTTTTAATGTTGGTGTGATGAGAAATATGTGGTTGAAAATAAAGAAAAAATTATTGATGTGATGAAAAATATTATTTTATTAAAAAATATGTGGTAAAAAATAAGTAGAAGAACGAGAATGAGAAAATTATCTTGGCTCAAATAAGGGCCTAAAAAATCAATGTCAAAAGTAACTTTATTCTAAAAAACGACAAATAGTAGCAGGAGGGAATCTTGGATAAAAGGACGCTTGCAGTGCGTTTTCCCTGTATTACTCACTCTTTCTCTCCGGCTAATCTCAGTCAGTTATATCTGCTTTCACACAAACACACAACCCCAGCCAGAGATAGAGGTTTCGGCATTGAAGATGGCTTTGAGCTCAAAAAGATGCGAATGGGCCCCTGTATTTGTTCTGCTTCTACTCGCTCACTCAGCTACCGCATTGGTTGAAGACGGTACGTTCTCTATATACTTATTTTCGATTTTCACTTTTAATTAGGACACATTTGCTCCTGATTTTGTGAGTAACTTATTATTCACTGCATATTTGATTAGCATAAAAAAAAAAAAACAAATTAAACATGTCATAAATCTGTAAATAAGCATTCTGAAGGGAGTTTGTAAGTTAGAATTTGAAGTTTTAGAGTTTCTTATAATGTTTTAACTTTAGAACTTCTAACATACAATGTCTAATTTAGTCATCACAATGTCTTATTAAGCCTATGTTTGACAACGAGAAAATGAGAAAGTTAAAAAAGAGAGTTTTTCGAATAATATTTGTCAAACAGGGTCTAAATTAAAAATCAAGGAGTTATTCCAAACTCTTTCCCTTCAATTAGGACTCTACATGAAAACCAATTTATAAATTGATTTGTAAATTCAATTAAAGTCAAAATTTAATTTCAATGTCAAGTTCGTAACCATCACTTGCATATTGGGACCCATTACTCTTTATAAATTTGTAAAATGAAGCCTAAATAAGCCTTGGATCCCAATTTTTTTTTTTTTAAATATATTTTTCTCCCTTCTTTTCATTATAAAATAATATTATTTTTTTATTTTCGGATCATACATTCCCTATCAATTTAATATTTCAAAATATGTTCTACCCAAAAAATAAGATTCAAACATGCCTGGAAGAAGCTGGAGCCAGATGTCTAGAGAATCAAGAAAGGCTCCCTTTCGGTTCTGTGAATATTAATTAAGAAAATTTGAAATGATTGTAGTTTTCATGCGTTCAACCTTTTTGGCCCACCAGCCATTAAATCTATTCTTTAAATTTTTTATTATTTTCTTCATACTCATTTTTAACTAAACATTTTTTCAATAAAATAATTTGCATATTGATTTATAATTTTTCTTTATTTTTTAATCAAACATTTTTTTAAAATATCAAATTTTCACAAAATTTATTATAAAAAAAAAATGTACACCCTCTATGTTTTCTTTGAACATCCATCTTTATTTATACTCAAGTTAAAATATAAGCCAAGTTCAATAAAATTGTAACGCTCCCAACAGAACTCAACTTCGATTCAGTACACTATTACACGTACAGACAAGAGTTATTTTTTGGATGAGTACAATGATTCATAGTTAGTACTTACTGCAAATTAAAGAACTAATCAATGTATTGTCCCTCTTTAATGCATGCTCATTCTCTTTCCTAAACCTCAAAAGTGTAATTTTATAAAAATATTCAAACCCAAAATTCTAAATGAAATAGTTTACTATTACGCGTTTTAAATTTCATGTTTTCACAATTTCAATTAAGTGGTGCACTGCTATACGTCAATATTTCATCGAATTTTATTTATAGAAAACACGTGGCGTGATTTTATTGTATAATTGGGAAAAAAAGAAGAGAGATTATCACGATGGATTCTATGTACTAAGTTTACCACTATCCTTGTCGATCATTGACATCAATTTTGTTATGTCTTCCTAGAATATTTCGTAGTTCAACAATAGGGCATTGTTTTACAGCTTCACGGGTAATTATAAGTATTTTTGAACCTGTTAATTTTTACTTATAAACTGTATTTTAAATATTATTATTATTATTATTAAGAAATAATATTATTTGTCTGAGATTTCTTGCCCTTAAATTGTTGTTGGCCAATAAAAGCCCTGTCCCCCTTGCCAGTGTACTATCTTGAATAATTGATTGGATATCTTTATCTTTTCGGTGCCCACTGCTTTCTCATGATCGAAGTTTTGATTCTTTAGAGATCTGAAAGTAATGGACTAGAAAAAAATGGTTGAATAATGAGACGACGCGCGCGGGAAATAGTAACCGGGCCCCAATTTTTGGCTTAACGCGGCTTCTTGAACTTGCCTAAAGTTGCGAAGGGATGGGTTCCTTGTCGTATTGGTGCGTCCCTATCATGTCATGTGAGAAAATTTCATGTGGGTCCTCAACAAAATTTTATGGGCCACTCTTGGATACGTCCCGACTCTTCAAAAAGTAATATATATGTACTATCTATCGAAAGTTGTTAAAATGTGAAAGGTTGCTTGAGTTTGGCATGGAAAAAACACTATCATGTATAAGGTTGGACAAAACTCCCTAATCGAATTGAATCGAGCGATTTTTCACAAGTTAAATACTCGAATGAGTATTTGAATCGAGAATCGATGAGTTTGGGTCGGTTCTCGATTCTAGCCCAAGAATCGAAGAATCAAATCTAAATAATTTTTTAATATTGAATTAATTAAATTGTTATAATTTTTTCTAAATAAATTAGCAAATTAATTAAATAAACAAGTCAGGTTAGCCAACGCCAAGTCCGTCCAAATTAATTTTTTGTTAATCCAACATTTGGGCCTTATTATTCCCTTTCCATTCCAATTTCATTCGGTAAACAGCACGTCTACTTTCGTATAAATTCAAATCATTTGATAATTTTAAAATCTACATCCCAATTTTCAAATCGATTTTGAACCTCCTTCATTTCATCGGCGGTGGTATCTATTGATTAGATCTCTGAGTGTGGTATAAGCATTAAAAAATTGGATTACATTAATTTGTAAAAGTTACGAATGAACATGTCAATAGTTGTATTTATGTAGTGTTACTGTAAGTGTTAAAAAATTTAATTATGGTACGGAATCGAACCGAACGAAATCGGACCCGAACGGTTCTATAATTATATATGGATCCGACAGCTTCATTTATTAAATATCCGAAAATTTTGGATTAGTTCGAGTTCGATTACGAAAGAATCGAACTGAACCGACCTATGTTCAGCATGTAATAATATCAAGTTTGGAGTATATTTTTGTAGATTGTAAACAATCAATCTTATTGGACATTTAGTTAAACAGTGAATAAAAATTGTGGGATTTTATATATGATTAAAAAGGATACTTGACGAGAGCATACTTTATATTGTGCATTCCCCTCCTCTATAATCTAGTCGTGCCATGCTCGATGGTAAAGGCGCAACATGCATAGATCAGCTCATGTTGGCTGTATATTGTGAGAGAAAAATAAAGTCAAGTTATAGTTCGAAATAAAGCCTCAGGCCGCGAGAACAGTCAACAGTGTCCGCGTATAACTTTAATCGTGTTGGTTATACCTCAATGATAAAATGGTTAAGCTTGAAAAGATTATTTATAATAAATAACCATTAATTTATTTTAATTTTATCACCGCGTGAAAATTCATGGCCCATTTTTACCATCTGCTTTAAATCATAGTATTAATTTTTGAATAATGTTAATTTTTACGATAAATTTTTGCAGGCTTACTTCCCAATGGCGATTTCGAGGCCCCTCCACCAGGAGGATTCTCCTCAGACGCCGGAATTTCCGAGGGCGTGGCAACAATCCCCAGCTGGACAACCAACGGCACAGTCGAAATAGTCGAATCAGGCCAAAAACAGGGCGGAATGATCCTCATCGTACCGCAGGGTGCACATGCTGTGCGGCTCGGTAACGATGCCGAAGTTAGCCAACAAATCGCCGTCGACAAGGGCTCACTTTACTCAATCACTTTCAGCGCGGCTCGAACTTGCGCCCAATTGGAGTCGCTCAACGTTTCGGTCCCGCCGGCGTCGCAGAACATTGATTTGCAGACTCTGTACAGCGTTCAGGGCTGGGATTCTTACGCGTGGGCATTTCAGGCAGAGGAGGATAATGTGCGGGTGGTGTTCAGGAACACGGGTATGGAGGATGATCCCACTTGTGGACCCATTATTGACAATATCGCTATAAAGAAGCTTTTGGTTCCCGATAAAGCTAAAGGTTAGTAGAATTCTTTATGTTTTTCAAACTCCAAAATTCGGTGTAGTTCTTTACTTTTTACCATTCATCCTTCAATAGTTCTTTGTTATTGACAACACTGTATGGATCTTGGAAGCATTGGATGCTTGTGTGCTAAGAGCACGTTTGGCTAAGCTTAAAAAATTTGCGTAATTTACTTCTGAGGAAACAAGTAACTTTTAAAATAAAAGATTTCAAAGTTGAAAAATTAAAGATTTTGACAGTAAGCTCTTGAAGTTTGAAAACACTAACACATCTATATAAACTGTTATAAAAAAGTTGCTTAAACAGAACTTTTGCTTTTTTCTCAATCTTAGTCAAATGTGCTCAAACAATTGAAACAAAATTACAGTGTGGTTTCACGTGAAAACTTTCTCCATGAGCGCACACAAAGAAAGAGGAATGAACACCTCTAAAAGCATCAGACTGTTCAAGTGGATATCCCCACTATTACATTTTTACCTTGTACACCAGCTACACGATTGATTACTGTCACGTTTGCATATAGTTGTTTAAATTAGTGCCAATTTGATAGTTTGCAAGTTCTTTTTTCACTCATGAAAAGATGATTCTTTTACTCAAGGATCAGCTCCCTCTTACTATTGATCTAGACACAATAATCTCCTATGACTTTTTAAATACCAATTGCTGAAGCCGGAAACTTAGGTGTGATATCAAGATAGATGAGCATGAGCTGTACAATAGGTATTCTTCCATATTTTTCTTCATTTAAAGCACCTATGATTAGAAAGTTAGGCATATGAACTCCTTTGTTTTTCTTGTACGTTCATTAATGATTTTTTAGCTTGCTAAATAGTTGTTATGTTTTTGACATGTTCAGATAATACAGTTGTTAATGGTGATTTCGAAGAAGGCCCTTGGATGTTCAGAAATGCTTCACTTGGTGTTTTACTTCCCACCAATCTAGATGAAGAGACATCCTCGTTGCCCGGTTGGATAGTTGAGTCAAACAGAGCCGTCCGCTACATCGACTCGTACCATTTCTCTGTCCCGGGAAGCAAACGTGCCATTGAACTGCTTTCCGGAAAGGAAGGAATTATCTCGCAAATGGTTGAAACCAAGCCTAATAAACCTTACAGATTGACGTTTTCATTAGGCCATGCCGGTGACTCCTGCAAGCGGCCACTGGCCATCATGGCCTTTGCCGGTGATCAAGCCCAAAACATCCATTACACTCCGGATTCTAACTCCACATTTCAGTCAGCTAATCTCAACTTCACGGCCAAGGCCGAGAGGACACGTGTTGCATTCTACAGTGTTTATTACAACACAAGAACTGACGACATGAGCTCTTTGTGTGGTCCAGTGGTAGATGATGTGAGAGTAGAACAATCAGGGTGTAAGTGCATTAGCCCCAGATTTTTAGGGTTGATTCTAGTTTTGGGTATTTTATTGTTCATCTGATTTCTTGTTTAGATTTAAGGTTGTGATCTGTTAAGTTTGTAATATTTCTTGATGTTCGTGTGCTGACAGGGTAGTGTGGTAAACCAAACTGTCCTGTATGGGGTCAATGTAAAAGGTTTTGATTTTTACTATGAGAAATGGAATGCTAGTAGAAGAATGGAGTTTTGCTTAAGCAGTTAAATCCCAAACAAATTGCTATTCTCAAGATTTTTCAAGGCTACTGGACCTAATATTGGTTGAGTCATCCATCATTGAAAAGATGGAGCAACACGTGCTCTATGAACTGGGCCATAAGATCACCCATAACATGGCTCTCCCACTTGAGTTCACGTTGGAAGAATTGCACGGTTAATATTTGGGTGGGAATTGAAGATAACTTTTAAGGAAAGATACTGTGATAATGATGTAGCATTTTGGGGATTGAATAAAGCCACTGTTGTCCAGACTAAGAAATAGATACGGTACAAACAAACTGACTCACAATGTATGTATGGATGTTTTTTTATTTTATTTTTCAAACTGTCCAATTATGTATGAATACGCATCTTTTCTGTTTTTGAGTATGCTCTTGAGTATGTTCATGTAGCATGATTGTCGTGGATTATTAAACCCTCCACTCACGTGGCAATGAACAGGAAATTCAAGGCTGGCCAATAGTTTTATTAGAACTGAGGGAGTGAGGGTAGAGTAATATAGTGCAATGTTCAGTTTCGCCAAACTAAAATTAAATTCCAGCTGACAAATGTACTTTTTAATTATATATTTTGTAAAATTCACAATTATTATTTAGAATAATAATTCTAAGTATACATGTGTTTTCTTTATAGAATTTTTACACGTGATGTTATGGTAACATCTGTGTTGTTCATTTTTATTTATTTTTTTACTTTTTTTTATCATCTTTCAATCACAAACTGCCACATACCCCGTGTAAATTCTGTGTACCGTAAGTGTAGCAAGGTTCTATTATTTATCTATTATTCTCATTAAAGATTTATATTTTATAATTATTTAAATTTAAATTTAAATTTGAGCACTCTAAAAAGTTGTCTGAAGGTCAATTTAGTCCTCATTCATCCTCTAATTGCAATTGACTAAACTAGACTTCAAGATTCCGTCACGGAAAGAGTATCCATTGAGCTCAGGCTGTATAAATTTGACCCTCCAGAGAATACTTCCCTGCGAGAGATCATTCCCCTCTCTCTCCTCTCTCCTGCAAATGGAACAAGCCCTAATTCCCACCTCTTCGTCACCACCGTTAGATCACGATCACGATCTTGACCTCGATCATGAACCTGATTTCTCACCGGTGGGATCTCCGGAATTTGCTGAATCTCGCTTCCCCCAGGCGTCCGATCTACCTCAGACTGCCGTGTTATCCGATGATCTTCGGAACAAGATCATCAAACAGGCAAGTTTTTTTAGAGTTTAAATTTGCTTTCTTGCGTATATTTGAATTTAGTTGTTACTGAAATTTAGGCTGTTGATTTTGTTATCTTAGTCATTGCTATTCTGGAGTAGGGTTTATTAGTCATAGTTTATTCGCGGCGTTTTTAAGGACTTTAGTTGATTCGCGGTGTTTTTCAGGACTTTAGGAACTTATGTGCAGCATAATTTTTTTTGATTTTTTACTTTAACTTGTTACTGGAATTTTAGGCTGTTGATTTTATTATGTTAGTAGTCGTTGATATGAATCAAGGTTTATTAAGAATGAAAATCATTCACATTAATACATTATATCAGTTATGATTCTCAATGTCTTTAAGCAGGGGTGGACCCAGGAAGTTTTTGCAGTGCGGGCAATATTAGCGAAAGTACTAAAATAAAGAATCAAACTTTGGATGAAAAACAGTACAGCCCTAAATTTTAGTTTAGGCCCTAAAATTCAATTTCAAAATTTAGCAAGAAATGAAGTGCAAAACTTGCAAGAAATCAGTAAAAAGATCCATTTCAAATAAAATATGGGATGAGAACAACACAATAAAATACTAAAATCTGTAAAATAGAAGATGACAAAACAAATTTCATTTCTAATCGATACATAAAATGAATTGGAGAATAATTGAATAAGTTTTGTAACTCAAATTCCATACCACATTTCACAGATTGATGCTAGAGAAAGAGATCTTTAATGGAGAAATTAGTTAATTACCTTTGAGGCTTGAAGTGTGCATATCGGAGTCAGAGAGATAAAGATGTAGGAGGCCAAGGGTCGAAGGCAGGGGCAGACATTCAAGCCTCAGCCTTGAAATATATGGGAACCCACCATCAGTTAATAACATTGAGCCAATTATTTGGCCCATTTCAATTTTTTTTTTTTCTCTTAACTTGGGCTGTTGCTGACATATTGTAAATTGGGGGCGGCCCAAAATCCAGTGGAGGCTGGGCCTTCATTGTGTCTGCCCCTGTCTTCAAGACTACAGGAACTTATTGTGCTGTATCAAAATCCTGATTTATTGTGCAGTAAGTTCTTGAAGTCTTGTGGAATATTGAGGATAACTGATGATCATTGTGCAGAAGATTTTCGTTACTGGGAGGGTTTTGAATTGGTGGATGGTATAATATTTGAGTCGTGAATCGGATATTAAGTTAAGCACTTTGTTTAGTTATGAAATAGAAAATATTCATATCTGGAGTTTTATAGGGGTTTTCAGCGTGAGGGTAGTGTCCATTTTGAAATGTGTTGTTACAGGTTGTGTTTTGAATTTTTGTAGGCAACTTATTTCTCTTTATCCGGCATTTAGGAATATGAGAATTGGAGATGGTTTTGTATAAGCTTCTCTTGATTTTTGCATTTAATTTTTAAAGTAAGGGCATTTCGGGTCCTTGAGTGCTTTTATTTTCTGATTAAATTTTTTTTGGCTATCTAATATCTGGATATTTACATGTGGTCTTTGTTATGATGTAGGGTTTACCGGGTTCATTGCAGTTTAATTCTTTCAATATTGCATTGTAAGTGCATCTATTAATCAATGTTTTCTTTTGAAATCTGTTTCATTTTGCAGGTAGAGTATTATTTCAGCGATGAAAATCTGCCAAATGACAAGTTTTTGATGAAGTACGTGACTCAAAATGCAGAAGGGTTTGGTGAGTTTTTTATTTATTTTTAATTTTTTCAGATTAAATTTTCTATTATCCAATGTTGCATGTGTTAAACAGTGTTACCTGGAATTCCAAACCATTAAAAACTGAATATGATTTTTGTTTTCAAATGTGGTAAACTGACTAATTGGAATGCTGAAGTTGGCACTCTGAAATGTGGAAATTAATCATCTGTAGAAATTGAAAAGAGTAAAAGCCTAAACTGTAGAAGTTGACCATTTTATAAAAAAAATTCACTGCACGCTGTTTTCTCATGTATTAGATTATACGCCTCCGTTTGGCAAAATTTCTAAATCGTTTATAAATGGTTGAACTTCATTTTCAACCACGCATTCCAATGGACCCACGGGTATTATCCATCACTCATTTCTATCTACTTATAAATTCTTTCCATATTGAGGCTAAATTTTCCAATGAACCACTTATCAAACATAAAAGGAATGTTGTATATTTGTGTTGTTATCTAATTAAGATAGTGAAAAAGAATTTCATAGGCCATAGCATAGGACAGAACCTAGGGCTCAAATTTATAGCATGCCAAGTGTCATGGCCTGGAGCTGCTTGTCATCAGTATTTAGCTTATTCTTCGAGTGAACAAGTCATTCTCTCCAAGATGTTTCTTGGTGCTGCTACGCTGTGTCCAATGTGTTCCATTGTATCTTTAAAATTGGAGATATATACATACACTGACGTTTTTAAAGTTGTCGTGGTCACAGTGAAATTTATAGTTTTGCTCATTAGATGAATTAGAAGCTTTTGTGTTATTCAGTAAAAAGCGACCATTCCATTTTCCTGGCAATATACATTATTGTGAATTAGCAAGTTCATAAGAAATTGAGGCACTGGCGAAATAGCAAGCATATCTACTTTCATAGCTAAAAACAGCGCAGTATACTTACTCTCATAGCTAAAATCGGTTTTCTGTCTTCCAGTTCCTGTTGGAGTTATTGCTTCTTTTAGAAAGATGAAGAAGCTAACAAGAGACGTATTGTTGATGGTGGCAGCACTCAGGGAATCTGAGCATCTTGTAAGTGACTTAGCTTGTGTTTGAATCTAATTTTGAGGAGAATAGAAATTTTGGAATAGTGATTGATGTGAGAATGTGTGGTGGAAAGGTGATGAAGTTTTTTTGATTTGTGTGTAATATTATTTTATTTGGAGAATGTGTGGTTGAAATGAAGAATGAGAATGAGAAATTAATGGATGTCAAAAGGGGCCTTAATTTCACTGGAACTGTTTTTTGTAACAGTATTCTTATTGACCAGATTTTATAAAAAAGTAACATTGCTCTTGTTGATTGTTAATGTTACCTAGTTTCTCAAACAGCCTTCTTCTGCCATTGCCATCATTTCATTTTTGTCCAAGATTTCTGCTAACAATGTCTGCCCCTGCTGACTGCAGGTAGTTAGTTCCAATGGGAAAAAGGTGAAGCGTCTTCATCCTCTTCCATTAGCTGAGGTCAAGGATCCAATGGTAACATTTTTGCTTGAATGAAACATGATATCATTAATCTGACATGTAATTTTAGAAGATATTGAGCCCTTTTGGTCCCCATTATTTCTAAAATACATTTTTCTCCCTCTTATTTTCAACCACACATTCTTCAATAAACTAATATTACGCGCAAATCCAAAACTTTTCCTTATTTTTCAACCACACATTCTCCATCAAATCACTATTCCAAAATACATTTTTGGCAAGAAAATATGGCTCAAACAGGATCTAAATCTTGACCTGTCTTCAAGCTGTGCACTGTTTTGGTGGAGAATTTGCCGGAGGATCATTCGGTAGATAATCTTCGGCGAGTGTTTGGTGAAGCTGGAAAGTATGCATTTTCCCCCCTTCTTGCATTTATGCTGTGTCCTTGTTACTTCTTTCCCAGCTGGCCGTGTAACAGTTCTTTCAAATTTTTAGCATAAAGCATTTGACCATCCGTGACCCACATGCTACAAGGGAGCCCAAAAAGTGCACAATTGCAGAAAAGCTGCTGAGTGGGAAGGTATGAAAAGAAGTTTTAAGTTTGAATTATTTATAATCAGAATCGGAATGAGTTGTAGGATGTGATTGGGTCCACTCTTAATTTCAACTCAAGGTCCCATACAGGTTCCAACTAGTACAAACTTCAGATGTGTTAATATTTAGAGCTTATGGAAAAGGCTTTAGCTATACCATCTCTGTGTCCTCCTACTCTGGAATCTGCCTTTATAGAAATGGTTTTAGTTACAAGCTTCTTCTTTAACTGATGCATCAAGCGCTACCCACATTTTGAGCAAGTAAAATAAAAGGGCGCATTTAAACACACACAAGTTAGAGAGCTGCAAACTGATACACTCGCATAGTGAAATAGTTACGTAGATAGATACTTTTCAGGCTTGAAAAGTGGTAATTGTTGACCCATTAATATCTCCTGGTTTCTACATGCAGTTACATGCTCTCGTGGAGTATGACACTGTGGAGGCTGCTGAGAAAGCTGTGAGTGCGATGCCACACCCTGTTTATAGTTTTTATTACCTTGGCATGTTACTGAATGTTTTTTTCGAATTTAGGTGGTCACTTTAAATAATGAACAAGATTGGAGATTCGGATTAAGGGTCAAGCTTCTTAAGAAAGCGGTAATTGGTCTTATCACTTCCCTTTCCCTCTTGGTGATGAAATCATGTGCTCACACACATTGTGTTGGCAATTGTAAGAATATTAGTTTTCCTTTGACCTATTAGAGCAAGCCTGGACAGAAGAAAAAAATTTGGAGGGAATCGGAGCCAGAGAAGAGTAGCAACACTCAGGTGTCTGATCCAGCAGGGAATGAGGAGATCCACTATTCAAGTGAGCATCATGACGATTCACATGACGAAGAGGTGCATCTTTAATCTTGTAGAAAGCTATTTT
The DNA here is from genome assembly GCA_019097785.1 of Fraxinus excelsior. Classification (NCBI taxonomy): domain Eukaryota; kingdom Viridiplantae; phylum Streptophyta; class Magnoliopsida; order Lamiales; family Oleaceae; genus Fraxinus; species Fraxinus excelsior. The sequence goes on from CM032631.1 coordinate 2,833,148, forward strand.
TTTGTTCTTCCTTAGTTCCTTGTTAGATTACAGTTGATACTGAAGTTCATATACATCAGTTTGTACAGTAACATTAACGGTTTTTGCTGAAGATGCTGCTGCTTGATTAGCATTGTTTTGCACAAAAAACTATTGGATGAAGTAGCAGAAAAAGAAAATGATTGCTCCAACGAAATTTTCTTCCGTAGAATAGAAAACGTGGTGTAACTGAAATATTCATGAGCACATAACTGCAGAATTGATGATTCGAATATGTAAATAAAGTTTGCTGTTTTTATGCATCTTAGGGTGGGGAGCATTTAGCAAAGGAGAAAAATGGGGCACATTTACCTAAAGAGAAAGATGGCAATAAGGGTCGAAACCGAGGGCGTGGAAGGAGACAAAAACATTACGGCACAAATGGACATGGTATTGTAGAAGTCAACTCTTATTTTTTCCTTCTCTTGTTCAATTATCTCAGCATCTTACATTTATACGTCTTGTAATAAAATTGTTCAATACATGTATATTTTTTCAGGCCTTGGAACGCATGCTTCTAGTTCTAGTCATGCTAATGAACCCTCTAAGCCTCCTCCAGGCCCAAGAATGCCTGATGGAACCAGAGGATTTACTTTGGGGAGAGGCCGGCCGCTGGCTTCCAATTGATCATCTATGTTTGGCTAAGCTTAAAAGTTACTTAGATTAACTTCTTTGAAAAGTAGCTACATGCACTCTTCAAAAAAGATACTGTTAAGTAACTTTTAAGCTTTGCCGAACATAATAGAGCCGTTTCACTATCTGCCTGTTGGTGACAAAGTAAATATACTTGTGAGGCCTACTATATCAAGTGGGGGTTATTCAGTTAGCAGTGTGTTCTGTCACTTCAAATCTGTATTCGAGGGATTTCAACAGTGTCGCTGTCGATTTGCAAATGAACCTCTCTGAATGTTATAATATTATGATATTGTGGACCAAAAGAGGTGACAATATCTTTAGGTGTTACACTGGTACTGTGGTGTATTACGTTACACTTTTCTTTTCTGTGGCTATAAAATGCAAAGTGATTATCCAAACTATTGTGATGTTCAACCGGGATTAGGATATCGAATAGACTGTGCAACGACTTTGAAATGCAAAGGTGTCGCACTGTGACTGGTTCCATTTTTTCTATTTTATTTTCATTTAAGGCACAAGACAACGGTTTATTTGTTCCTATACTACTTTGGAATGATGCTCTCCATGCAGTCCCAATTCTGTCTCATTCACAAATCAACGATTATTTGTTAACACAAAAAATTGAGCAAATAATCATCACACGATAATGTGAAAGGGACTAATATTATGGTACACGTGGCAAATACTTTGTCCAAAAAAGCGGCATAAGAGATCTCACTCCAATTAGTCTTTAGGTACACGAGATAATACAGAATTGTTACAAAAATTTAAAATTGGTGACATGGCAGAGCAAAATTTGAGCCATGCTATGTGTACAACCGAGGTTAACAACCTCTCACATGGGGGGTCCGCTTTTTTATTTTTGAATTTTTTAAACATGCGGACCCCGCACGCATGTCAGGGGTTGTCAACCGAGGTTGTACAAATAAAATTATTGGCAAAAGTTTCCAACAAATTGAACCAAAATCAGGGCGGTGAGTAGCCATGTCAACAAGTCGAAAAAAAAGTTCGGGCTCGATTTAAGTTTTTTTGGGCCTGAGCCAAGCAAAGTCCGCCTAAAAAAATGAGGCTCGGTCCAAGCCTTAGCGGACCTAGCCGGCCCGATTTTTTATTTATTTATTTTTTTAATGTCAAATCTACATTTTTTACTTAAAAAATTTAAAATTTGTACACTTTATACGTATTATAAATTAAATAAAAAAACTCGGGTTCGGCTTGAGCTTTTTTGGGCTCGAGCCGAACCCGACTTTTGAGAATTTTTACTTTTAAAATATAAAATCATGTTTGGTATCGATAGAAATTTGAATTTTAATATAAATCAAAGTTAACAATTACTTTTAATAACATATTTCATAGAATTGTTAACTGTTTTAACTTTTATCAAAATTTACTAATAATTTGATTTTAATCTTCACCATAAAGGGAAAAATCACAATAAATTTGAATTTCGATAATATGCTAATTATAAAAATTCTTCGACGATCGTACGCTAATCGATTTTACAAACTGTTCATGTTATCTCAAAACTTATTTCAAGAATTACATTATGGGCATATCGAATAGTTCAAACAGATATAGATAATAGTTAAAAATTCGTTAAACGTGTCTTAAAGAAAGACGTCTAACTCGCATTTAAAAAAAAAAATCAATTATTCATGAACATTTATTATTTTTGCGATACAAATTTTTTAATGTAATTTTTATCATTTTATTAGGAAATTTTACATGGAATATGATATCAAAAATTTTCGAAATTTTACATCTGAAAAAGTTATATCCCATATAAATTTTTGGATGCAAAATTACATGGGGTATGATTTTTTTGGACGTTAATTTTCGATTGTAAAATTTCTCTCAACTTCTTTACAAGTTTGATTGTGCCCCCATAACTTTAAAGTTCTGCATCGCCCCTATCGATATCATGTCACATTGGGACTGATTTTCCTTGCAGATTACAATTTCTTAGACTCCTGCTTGAATGAAAATGAATTACTATTTTATGAATGCAAATCTATTGTCATCTCTTCCTTCCAAATACAAGTAAATACGTGATCATCAAAGTTTTCAGGTCCAAAATAGAGTCAAATTTTATGACATGTGGCAAGTTGATGAGAAAAAAAAAAACGAAGATAAAGGACTTGCAACTTTACGAGGTCGGACATGTTTCACCTCAAAGTTATTATTGTTAAGCTGGTGGAGGAGGGCAATTAGAAGGAATGACAAATTATTAAAGGCGAAAAGGATTTATCTGATAGAATGACCAGTCATTGGACTGGAAAAAAACTGAAAGTAGATAGATGTAGACGTAAACTAGAACAAGATATGTCGACGTAATAAGAAAAATATGTCCAAACCTTTAATATATTACAACGATTCGCAAAATATTAAACTTATGTCCAACGCTCTACCGCCGTTAACAAAATTAATCATAAACAATAAAGCCTACTATGACCTACAAGTTCGTACGTTACAACAAACCATATAACAAATACAAATTGACATCATAGTACTCTTTCTACCACAAACGCAACTCATATTACCCGTTCAAGTTGGTCCCCTTCCTTTCCCATCACATTTGACAATTCCTTTTTCCTTGCAGTATGTTAGGTGCAATGATATGTTGACGTCTCGTTTTTCGGTAATTCGAGCTAAACTGTCAAAGATTCTTGTCAAGTTTTCATCTTCCTAGTTGGGCTTATGATTCACCGCTTCATTTACGAAACTCAATTCCCCGCTTAGATCTTATTTTTCACCCAATCAAAATATCCATAGTCATTACTACACATGAAGAACAATCATCATTTGTTTCCACTAAACATCAAACCTCGTATGTTCCACACAAATTCTAAAAAAATCGAAATTAGACAAAATCAGTTCGAAATGAAAAATCGGAAGCCCAAATGAACATCATTCCACAATAGAATTTCAACAAAATGGATTTAAATTCATCAAGGAAATGGCAATCAAGTTTTTGGAATTCAAGAGAAGGTCACAGGGTAAAATAAGAAGAAAAATTAATAGACCAGAAAAACAATTACCGATGGAGCATTGGGTTTCTGAGAGTAATAGAACTCGTTAAGCTGCTGAACTTCTTGAGGGAAACTTTGGAAATAAAGGAACGTTAGTCCAGTTTCATCGTACATTTCTTCACCAGTATATTTCTCTCTATAAATACATTCTCTATGTAAGCATCGAATAGAGAAAATCACACACTATGTAAAAGCAATATAAGGTAGCAAATATATGTTACAGATGAAGGGAGGACCCGAAATCGCGTGCGGGGAGATATTTTACGTGTGCCAAAACAACGGGAGAGAAATGCCTACGATATATGCTCTTCGTTGACACGACTACCGGATTTGCTTCTGGTAAGAGCTTAGGGCAAGAGACCAAGAGATTGTGATTTGGGAAAAATGTGGTGCCAAAACAACGAGAGAGAAATGCATGCGATGTATGCTCTTCGTTTGCGCTGCCACTGATGACAATGACGTGGTTGTCGAATTTGCTTCGGGTGGGAGCTTATGTAGAGGTGGCAATGGGCCGAGCTGAGCCGGCTCGGCCCATGCCACACGAGCTTGGCTTATGGCTCGTTCGAGACGAGCTGAGCATAAGCTCTGCTCGTCCCATTTTGGGCGAGCTCGGCTCTTGCCCGGAGCTCACCCAAAATGGGTACTCGACGAGCCCGAGCAGAGCCACTCGGTTCAGCTCGTTTTTTTTTAATAGGATATTAGCCTTTTTTAAAAAAAAAATAAAAAAAAATAGGGCAAGCCCACGAGCCTCGACTCAGGCTCGTGGCTCGTCAAAACAAGGCGAGCTGACGAGCCGGCTCGACTCGGCTCGTTTGCCACTTCTAAACTTATGGCAAGGGATCGAATACTTTGATTTAGGGGAAATGAAAAATTAAATTTTGCTAGGCGTACATAGCAAAATCCACATGGAGTGTCATAATGGACGAATGAAACCCCATATTGGGGCGCGTGGGTGTACATTGTTGTTTATGCATGGCTCTGGAAATTTTGGGGGAAATGAACCATTATATATTTCATTTTGAAGAAGGTTTTGCTTAGGTGAAACCGGTTTTACTCATAGCCCGATTTTGGTTCAATTTGTTGGAAAATTTTGCTCTGCCACGTCACCAAATTTAAGTTCCTGTGACAGGTGTATTCATTTCCTTTACCTATAAGCTAATTGTTCTCACTGTATATGCATATATACACATTACACGCAAAATATACATTATATAACCCTAATTGGCAATGGATTCAATTTAGGATTCAATTAATATTAGACATGCGATCTCATACTAGGAGTACCACGAATTTTAGAAGTTTTACTGATATAGGGTTTCTTTCTGGTTCATGGCGGGTACCTGCTCGCGTTTCATTCGATTCCTCTTTATGCGGATATAATAAGCTCTGTTATTGTTTTGATCACAAGGTAATTAATGCTGGTAGAATGTATATAGATATGAGTACATGTAATCTTGGGGTTAGTGCTAATTAATAACCTTTTTTTGTGTGTGAATAGATTTCTGGATCACGGGTTCGAAAATATGGGCGGCGTCAGGTTTCCCAAATTCGGGCGATGGATGATGTATTTACTGACTTCCTTAATTATTTCTCCTTTTCGTCTCATGAGCAAATTTTGTAGTGAATTCTGACCTCATTTATAAATGATCTGTCTCTGAGCTTGTATAATGATGGAAACTTATACAATAAAGCAAACATTGAAATCTAACAACCCTCTCAAAGAAGAGGAAAGTGGGAAAAATAAATGCTGAAGAATAGAACTTGGGCAATATCCTGATGAATTTATTTACATGATTGTGTATCTAATAAGAACACAAAGATCCAGGGACTGCTAGGCTAAATTTAGTATATTTACATACTAATAGGTTTACTATTTTTTATTTTTTTTTTGTAAGTACTTAATGTGTTTGAACATGCATGTTTGGGTAAATTGAATCTTATAAGCAATCATATATTTGGTAGATTGAATTAGTGAGAGAGGGAGGTTGAGGTCAGTTGTCCAAGGGGCAAGTGATACAGATGAAGGTTGGGAGTAGACTGAGGACAAAGGGCAGCCATTGTAGGATGGAGATGATAATAGAAGAAAATATGGGTGGTGATTTTTTTATTAGTATAATTTAGTTATTTTTAGTCAAATTTACTTAAAACTTTATTATTTTGACCGTAGCTGTCTTCTTAGTGTGAAAACTGGTAATTTTTTTAACTTGCAAGAAGAAAAAGTAAAAAGTTATAATATGAAAATACAAAATTATATATTAAATGTTAGTTTGACTTATAAGTACAAATTAATGTGCTCATACACTAACACCTTAAATAGCCTTGAGCCATTGTTTAAGCTGGTAGAAGAATTATTCTTCACTATCTGTTTTGGGGATGGAGAGTAACTCAATGGACTATTTCGTATAAGAACAGCTTCCGTTATTGTGGTTTGTGATCCCATCCATTTCCATTTAAAACTCCATCATAAGGCCTATTGGAGCACCCTGTATCATATTGGTTAAGTGGGAGTGTACATTGATGATTTTAAAAGGAAGAATAACCAATTACTGGAACATTCCATTCTTTATTCTCATGGCTACTGCTTGGCACCGACCATACTTGGTCAGTTGGCTGGTTTACAATACTAAGCCTAGTTGTCTGTCTGGTTATTTCATCTATGGTAAATTTTTTATGATTTATGAGTGTTGTGTTGTCATGGTCCAGGACTCAGAGGGTGTTTCCTCACTTGACTGGGGGGAGAGCAGTGGGGCAGTTGAATATATCTTATCATCCAGTGATGGCGAAGATAGTGATGGGGAAATCATATTACAGCCAATAACTGATGTTGATTTACCTACCTCGAAAGAGAAATTTCTTCCTGCTGATGACTCCATAACGGTGACTGCTCATCGTCTTGCAATGCTTGGAAGAGCACGGAAGAAAAACAAGTAAGATCATATTAACATGTACACTAATCATTTTTTACTAACAAAAAGAGATTGGCTTCTTGTTGGTTGATTTCACGTTTTTAGAATAAAATGCACCCTCATTTATGCAAAGAACTTCCACTTATTCCCAGCAATCACTGCCATCTGTGCTTTAATATGTTGTTTTACCAATCTTTCTGTGCCTTCTGCTGCTATGTGGATCCCCATTTATTAATTGTATACAAGAAGATAAGGCACAGTACAACCAGGATGACATACTTCTGGAACTAATAAGAAATATGTAATTATGTGGATACATCTTTTTCTTTCATATGTCTTCCTGCTTTCCTGAGCCAGTGTTCAATGTTTCTTCCTGTGGCCGATGTCATAAAGTGACTAATGTTCTTGACCATCTTAAATACCTTTAATGCCTTTTAAGAAAGACATTGTCGTTATGTCTTCTTCTCCCATCTCTTTTCAGAAAAGTAATCCTCGCTATGGTAATCACTTGTGATCTTGGTACTTCAATAATTAATCCTACCCTTGTTTCCCTCAAGCTAACGGAAAGGGAAAAAATGCTGGGAGGAAGAATGAGCCTCGAAAGACAAGGGAAAAGAAAGAAATAGTACTATCCAATTTTATTATTCACTAAAAACAAATTTATCATTCTAATCTTAATCGAATTGCATGCTTATCACACTTTATGCTTGGGGAAAGAATTTCTGTCTCTCTTTTTTTTCCCCTGTAGCTCTGAGGATATAAAATATCTTATATAGTATGTCTGGAACTTTCTGATCAAAAAGCATATGTTGGTTGAGAATATGCGGAGAATGATTTTTTATTTTTTTTTTCCTTTTGAAGACATCAATGACTGAGCTTAGTGAAAGCTTTTCTTTAAACTAACTAGGCTCTTTTTGAAACCCTCTTCTTGCAGGACTATGTATGGGATTCTGAACAATGTTGGACTAATCACATTCTCGACATTGCTTCTTTTCCTTGTGGATCAGTGTGCATGGCGAATTGTCAGATTGCCCTTGGCACCATTTTACTTGATGCGCCCTTTTATGATATCTGCAGCTGTAGTGTCTTGTATAGGCTATATTTGTGTCCCGTTATTTCGTATTTTAAAGCTTCGATCAATAAGAAGGAATGAAGCGCCCATTCGACACTCCTCTAAGAAAGGAACCCCTACAATGGGTGGATTATATTTTGTACCCATTGGTGCACTTGTTGCTGAAGTTATTGTTGGTTTTTCGTCTGCAGAAATTTCTGGAGCGGCAGCTGCAACTCTAGCATTTGCCGTTATTGGCCTTGTTGATGATTTCTTGGGTCTCAGAAATAATAACAGTGGTCTATCTGGTTGGATGAGAATTTTGTTGGAGGTGAAACTTCATTTATGACTTCCTTCCAAGACTTTCTGTGTTCTCTACAACTTATCCTAGAGCTAACAGTTTTTTACATTGAACTAACGTGATGTTTTGGTGTTGCACAGGTAGCTGTTGGGTCATTGTTCTCCTGTTGGTTGTACATCACAAATGTATCATCACCTTACAGCATGTATACCTTCTAGTAACTAATTTGACCAACCTTTTTCTGATGGTAACTCACATTTCTATAATGGCACGTTTCAAGAGGACATTTGGAACCATTTAACTTGATCATCATGTGAACTTGCTGATACCTTCCCCAGAAGTAACAAATTTTACCTTATTCTATTATTGTTGGTGACAATTCTAGGATACAAGAGCTTGACGTCCCCATAAAATTTACTGATGCGGTCATAACCACTTTTTTTATTTTTATGGGCAAGCTGATAAATTTGACACATGAATGCTTTTTCTCGTGTGTATTGTATTCAATATATAAAATGTTACATAACTTTACAAGGAAACTATACAATGGAATTAATCCCCGATTTTATGCAATTCCTGATTTTATGCTATGAGATTAGCCTGTACAAGGTAATTAGCTGTAAATAGCGCCCCCCCCCCCCCCCCCCCCCCCCCCCCCCTCTCTCTCAAATTGATGTTAGGGAGTCCACAAGCATCAATCTGCTCACGAGAAAATTATGACGATGCTTGTCAAAGATTTGGTGAACATATGTGCGATGTGTTGAGTAATGGAAACATGGGGAAGAATGACGACCTTGGAATCATATGCATCCCGGATGTAATGATAGTCCACTTAAATATGTTTTGTATGTTAATGGTACACAGGAATAGCCATAATCTGAATAGCACTAGTGTTGTCACTATGAAGAGGTGCAAGCTATGATTGGAAAATGCCAAATGCTGCAAGAAGACCACCCAGTCACACAACCTCAGAACAAGTAGCAAATATAGTGTAGTATTCGGCCTCAGTAGAGGATTTAGACACGGTCCTGTTTCTTACATTTTTCGAGAAATGAGAGCATCACCCAAAAATTACACCACCCAGTAGTAGATCGACACGAATCAGGGCAATCAGTCCAATCAGCATCACTATAAGTGGTAAGATGAAGAAGCGTTCCTCGAGGAAAGAACAAACCATGATGAGGAGTCCCAATGAGGTAGCAAATAATGCGACAAACAGCCTCTAAATGAAGATGACGAGGGGAGTCCATAAATTTGCTGACAATATGAACCATAAAGGAAATATCAAGACATGTGATAGTGAAATAGATGAGACTACCCACAAATTTCTGATATAGAGTAGGATCTGGAATAATATCACATTCATCTATTCGATACTCAACATTAAGCTCCAACAGAGTATCAACTTAGGAGGCTTCAAATAGATCAACCGATCTAGTCAAATCTTGAATATACTTATGTTGATTTAAGAAGATACCATGCATCGTAGTATGAACCTCCAAGCTAAGGAACTAAGTTAGGTGACCAAGATCTTTCATATGAAAAATCGAGTGAAGATCTTGCTGAAGCTTTTGAATAAGAATGTGATCAGATTCCGAGATAATAATATCATCCACATATATCAATAAAAAACGTGCCAATAGTACTCTTGTGAAAGAACAGAGATGCGTGGTACTGACTCTGAGTAAAGGAAAAATACAAAACTTATCAAACCGAGCTCGAGGGGCCTGCTTATGATCATACAAAGAGCGTTTTAGCTTACATACAGAGTCAACTCAGAGGAGGCATACTAGATGGAAGTTCCATATAAATGTTTTCCTTGAAGTTTTCATGTAAGAATACATTCTTTACGTCCATCTGATGTAAAGACCGAGATTGAGAAGCGCAAGCGATAGTAAGAGGTGAACGGTGGTCATCTTAGCCATGGGACAAATGTCTCGTCATAGTTGATTCCATATTCTTGATGGTTACCCAAGGCAACCAACCGAGCTGTATAGCGCTCAAGAGAACCATCAGAGTGAAGTTTGACCTAATATACCCATTTACTCCCAGTGGTTTTCAGAGTCGAGGGACATGGTACATCCCAGGTTTAGTTGGCTTCGAGAGCCTCGAGTTCTGCACTCATTACCTATAGCTAACATTCTTGTTCCATAACTTGTCTATAGGAGGGAGGGATGGAAATTAAGTTAAAGAGTATCAGATATAGAACTATGGGAAGAAACACTATATATGTCTAGAGGTCGAGAACCACGAGAGGTGCGACAAAGAGTGAGATGAGGCGGGAGATCGTCTGGTGAAGAATCTGATGTTGTAGGTGGAGGATCGGGGGCTTAAGGAGACATTCATCTGAGAACGAAGCTCGGGAACAGTGATCAGTGTAGTAGGCCTGCAAGTGTAAACTAGACCCAGCTTTTACCGAGTGAATTCTGTAGAGAAATTAGGCAAGACAACACGGGGGGAAATAACAATTTCTGAAGTGAATAAAAATTGTTTTTCAAAGAAAACATTACGAGAAATCTTAATGCGATGTGTCAAATTGAGGTGTAAGTTTTGTCCTTTCATGTGGTGGTAAATGAATAAAACAAACACATCCTAATGGATGTAGATGGGAATATGTGGAAGGATGCCCAAAGAGCTTATAAAACGGAGAACATTATCAAAAGTGGGAGAAAGCAAGTGATTTATGATATGAATAGTGGTAGATAAGGCGTCACACCAAAAAGGAGAGGGAATAGAAGACTGAATTAGAAGTGCTCTAAGCATGTCAGAAGGTGGCGATTCTTGCGTTCTGCTACCTCGTTTTGTTGAGAAGTAGAAGGACACGATCGTTGAGAAATAATACATTTAGTCTGTAAGAAGAATGGAAACGCATTAAACATACATTTGCCTCCCAAATCAGAACTTAAGATCTTGATTGAGGATGAAAATTGGTTGTTAATAAGAGCAATGAAAGATTGAAAGGTAGAGAAAACCTCCATCTTTGCACGGAGAAATAAATCCATGTGGAGCGACTATAGTTATCAATAAAAGTAATAAAGTATTTATAATGAGCATGAGATACTACAGGTGCGAGACCCCAGGCATCACTATGAACAATATAAAAAATATACGAACCATGAGAAGGGAACGACAAAACTTTACACAATCAAGAGAGAGATGAAACCGAAGCAGAATTCTTATTACCAAGCAAACTAGAGTTTAACAAATGTAACACATTAGGATTGGAATGCCCCAATCTCTTATACCAATAAAAAATATCAAAGTAGCAGAAACAAACTTTAGGAAATACGAAACAGGCTTCAGTGAAATAGGAAAGAGACCTCCTTACTTAAGCCCCTTCATGATCGTTCTTCCGAATATTTGATCTTGCACATGACAACCAGAAGAGAAAAATGGCACAATACAATTGTTATCAACAAGTTGACTAACGAATATAAAATTAGTGGATAAACTAGGAGAGACTAAAACATTAAATAAATCTGGTGATAGATCACCATAGCTAATATAGGAAGAGTGTTACCATCGGCAGTGTGTATATTGAGATGTCTAGTATATGGTCTAAGGTTACTAAGTAACAAAGGATCACGAGTTATATGATTAGAGGCACCTGAGTCTAATAACCAAGAAAAAGAAACAGACGAGTAATTACCCAAGACACCTAAGGCTGACAAAGCAGAAATAACCATTTGTTGGATCATCTCAAGAGTGATGGAGTTTTGGGTAGGACTAGGAGAGGTTGGAACTGGAGTAGTAGCAATTGGCGCATCAGAACTGGAGGCTAAAGTGGCAACAGCAACATAACTTGCTCTAGTCTTGCGTGGAGGGCGAATAGGGCATTCCTTTATTACATGTCCAGCTTTTTTTACAATAATTGCATACCTTTTTTGGATATTGAAGAGCCATGTGTCCAAAGCCCTTACAGCTGTAACACTGCACACTATACATATCTCGAGGTCTAGATTTCCCTTGAGTAGCATATGCAACAAGAATCGGTGCTACTTGATTGTGTTGTTGCTCTTAAGAGGCATGAGTGATAAGTCGCTGCTCCTCCCTTGGTAACTCACCCAAACAACCATCCAACGTAGGTAGAGATTTGCAATTCATAAGACTGGATCAGATAGATTCAAATTCAGGTCACAATTTCATGAGAAATTGATATCTCCTGGTAACTTCATGCATAGCTTGTATAGCCTCCAAACCGTCAGATGAAACCGAAGCATAGATGATGTATGTGTACTCAGTTCAAAGATTAGAAAAACCTGAATAAAATTCTTCAATGGAGCGAGAGTCCTGAGAAAAAAATTTCAATTCAAACTCCAACTGAAGTCGTTGAGCATTGTTGCTTTGAGTGTATATTTTCTTTAAGAACTCCCACATAGCATGAGCAGACTTGTAAAGCCTGAGATTAAGAACAATTTGAGCATCAACTGATTTAATGATCCAGGCCATAATCCGCGAATCCTTGGTTTTCCAGGCAAGGTATTTTTTTTTGTCCTTCTCTTGATTAGAGCTCGAAGTGTGAGCGATGACTAACGACAGTACCGAAACAAGTTCAGCATCCACAACCAACCTTGGAGACTTTGGACCCAAACCTCAAATGGCACCAACAGTCCGCGGTGCCACTACGAGAAACTCAACCGGTGCGGAAGAGACGAGATGCGACCATCGAAGACACGAACTTCGATGAACAGTGGTTCGACTACAGTCGCCGACCACGATGAACCACCTACCAACTACAGACATTGCTGAAAACACGAAATGGTGCCGAAAACACAAAAAGACAATCACAGGTACGAGAAAGAGGATTTTAGGTAGGGCTGGGCATAGGTCGGTTCTGAAGAGAACCGAACCGACCCAAAACTTTCGGTATTTAATAAATGGAACCGTCGGGTCCAAATATAATTATGAAACCGTTCGAGTTCGATTCAGTTCTGTACCATAATTAAATTTTTTAACATTTACTACACTACATAAAAATAAAATATTAAAAGTAGATTAATTCAATTTATATAAATACCAAAAAGTAGATAAAATCCTTCAAAACATCGCTGATTCATATCAATAATTCATTTGCTTCAAGCAGTCTGCATAAAGAAAATGAAATTGCTTGAAGCAAATGAAATATAAATTAAAAGTCACATAACTAGATTGATATGCTCGGTTTTTCAGAATCAAATCGAAAGGTTGATGCACCAAATAGTAGACTAACCAATTCCCACCAAAAGGAAAAACAGACTATTGGGTTGGAAAAAGGAACACAACAATATAGACAAACTATGCAAACATAAAACCAACATTTTAATTGGTAGCAGCTTAGCTATAATGAGTTCTCAATCGTTACATACGTTTAGGAAACCCTAAGTATTTTACAATTTAAACCAAAAGAGAAACTACTAGATAAAAATCCTTCAAAGCCCCCATAAGTATAAGTCCCCTCAAACATCAAACTTATTTTAATCCAATTCATTTCTTGATATTTTTCGGTAAAAACTGATTACCTAATCAATTGTAGAGTCGAGTTTATCAGGAAGATAAAAGGAAATATAATCCAACATGGCCCAAAAAATTTATATAACGACACTAACAAAAAAGGAAAAAAAACTCAAAACACAAATGAAAAACAAAAAAAGAGGAACTTATCAATTAACAAGTAATCACCAAACAAATGGCTTAAAACTCATAGTCATCAAGAAATGAGCACCTAATTTAGGATTAACCTTAATCAGGACAAAATCTCTAATAAGAATAATTTGTTTGTTCCATTTGGCCGAACCAAACCAAGAAAAAGAGAGACAAACATACCGTGGAAGTAAAGCCAAGATCGATTTGGGAATGGCGGTGAAATGAAGAATCGAAGATTGAGGAGCTTCAAAATTGATTAATAAGCTACCGTCATCGGGTGAACTGATGAATGGAGATCGAGATGTAGGTTTTACAAATTACAATTATCAAATGATTTGGCTGGGTTTGTACTTTACTAGTGGACTTACCAATGACAAGGCCCAAATGTTGGGCAATTGGGCTAACAAAAAAATAAATTTGTTTGGACTTAGTTGATTTCTTTAATTAATTTGGTAATTTGTTTATTTAAAAAAAAATGGTTCTTATTCGGTTCTCGGTCTAGAACCGAGAACCGACCCAAATCCATCGGTTCTTGATACCCGTTCGGGTATTTAACTTATGAAGAACCGCTCGGCTCGGCTCGGCTCGGTTCGGTCCGGGAGTTTTGCCCTGCCCAAATTTTAGGATTCTAGGACTATGATACCATGACTCAATTTTGGCTAAATGCTTTTTCTCGTGTGTATTGTATACAATATATAGAATGTTACATAAATCTACAAGGAAACTATACAATGGGAATTAATCACTGATTTTATGCTATGAGATTAACCTATACAAGGTAATTAGCCATAAATAGACCTCTAATAAAGTTATTTGGAAATTATTCTGACACTGCAGTCACAGGGTCCATTTTATTGGCGAGGTTTGAGCATTCAAGTGTAGGAACTGTTTCTAACCTGTTGCACCTTTTTGTCAGGTGTTACTGATTAAGTTTACCAAGTAATGTTATGCATGGTTCTCAATGGTTATTGAGCATTCGTCAAAATATTGAAAATTAACTCGGTGCATTGATGCTTTTCATTTTTGCGTGTACAACACTAATACCAGAAAATTGGTGACAAGTTTTGTGCGTCTAGGCCAATGCTTTAGTTCATCTTTTGCTGTAGACTAGAAGAATTTTACATGGATAATCTCCAGTTAACTAGATATTAACCGGTGTATTGCTCATTCCTTTTTTTTTTTCTCAATTCAGGAAAATGGTGGTTCCTTTGCCTGCGCCTCTAGGCCTTGTTTGTGTGGGAAAATTTTATCCACTTTTGACTTCTTTCTGTTTTGTTTCCATGGCAAATGGAATTAACCTAACTGATGGGCTTGATGGATTGGCTGGCGGAATTGCTGCATTGGCATTTATTGGAATGTCAATTGCAGTGCTTCCAATATGTTCTGGTAGTATGCCAATCTTTACCTTTCAGGTTATAATGTCCAAATTTTAGTATTTCATCTTTAAAATCAGATTTTTGTGTGAATACTCTGCATATTACGTCGACATTTTCAAGATATTAATGATGTTTACCAGCATTAGCCTTCAGATTCATTGTTGGGTACTAAATTGTGCAACCAAAATCAGATATTGCTATATTCGGAGCATCAATGGCAGGTGCCTGTGTTGGTTTTCTTTTGCACAACCGGTACAAAGCATCTATATTTATGGGTGACACAGGAGCCTTGGCTTTAGGTGCCGCTCTAGCTGCAATGGCTTCTTGTACAGGAATGTTCTTTCCGCTGTTTATTTCATCAGGAATTTTTGTCATCGAAGCACTTTCAGTTATCATGCAGGTATTTTATCCACAAAATATGTGATTTTTCTCAGACTTCGAAACGCTTGATTCTTTTTAGTTCTTTTGCAATATTTGTTGGATATTTTGACTACTTTTACTTTATTATTTTTATTCCACGTGAGTGCCCCATAATTTGTTGGATAGTATCACACATCTAATGGCCATTGAGCTTTTACTTTTTGTGCATGAATAATTGATTTGCTGTCAAGCATATCACGTTATATCGTTTAGGGCACATTATAAATGTACTGAAGTTTGATCTGCTGCCAGAATTGCTGTGTCCGAACTTGTCTGCATCTGACAACAAAGTTCACTTGTGTCTTAGGTATGCATCTTCAGGACAACCAAATATTTTCGGAAAACTGGTTTTCGATTCTTCAGGATGGCACCCTTTCATCACCACCTTGAATTATGTGGAATTAAAGAACCTAAAATAGTTGCTGCTGCGTACATTGTCACTGGAGTTTTGATCTTATGCGGGGCATATGTGGGTCTTATTTCAGTGTAACTTTCAGATGCGCTGTAGATGACCGTGGAAGTTGATGTAGCTTGGGTTTACTCAGGTCTATCTTCATTTGAGCATCCCTTTTTTCTTATTTAATTTCTCGTCGTTACCACCTCAATTATTTTCGTTAATAGTTTTGTGACATAGGTTCATGTAATTTATCCAAATGTTAGCCAATTTTGAATTTAAGATGGCTGAATCGGGACTTGGGCTTGTTATCCCTCTAAATTATGGTCTTTTGTTTATTTAACTCTCCCACTAATCTATTGTTTTCTATTAGGCCCTTGTTTAGTACACATTAAAATTTTCATTATCATTCTTCTACCTATTTTCAACCACACATTCTTCAATCTAAAGGGGCTTATGTACTAAACTCGTTACCACTAAACGACGAAGCCAGGAGCAGAAGGAGGGACTTGAGCCCTCAACCTCAGCCTTGGCAAGGCTATGCTCTACCATTAAGCTATTTCCACTAGCTACGGTAGTGGCGAAGCACTACTGAGCAATTCACGTATCACTTGATACGGATGACTTCTGTTTTTCCGCCGGACCACAGTCTTGACCTCCGATCGAGCTACGAACACGAGTAGGTAGGCGGCTAGGGGGGGAGAGGGGCTGCCTTTTCAATCAATCTCCGGCCGCTCAGTGCCGCTATTGGTGAAAATAATATTTTTCATCACATCAATAATTTTTCTTTCTTTTTCAACCACATATTCTCCATCAATCTACTATTCCATAATACATTCTTCTAAAATAATGTTTTTCAATCTCAATGCTGCCATGTCTATTGAATGAATTAAACTTATGAAGTTATTATAATTTGTAATGTAACTGGAGTACTTGGCAAGTGCTTAAATTATTAACACTTTTGTCAATTATTTTTTATCGCTTATTTTTATCTTTTTATTATAATTTAAATTTATAACAAACATTTCCCTTACATGCATTTGCAACAAAAGAGTAAATACTAAATAATTAATATTTGAAATAAACAATTTGTTATATGGTCAAAGTTGAAATCTAGATCATGTTTGGTACGGATTAACATCAGATTTGAATTTAAGTCAAAGTCAAACAATCAATATTAACCATATCTTTTATGGGTCTCACAGTTTTTCAATCACATATTTTAAAAACTTCTATCACAATCTACTAAAAAATCTAATTTTAATTTCCATCAAACATCCTCCTAGTTACTAGCTAAAAAACTATTATAAGAAAAACAACTTTTTTTACATATAAGCACGGAAAAACAGTTTCTCAAAACATATTTGAATATATTAAATTACTTAAAATTAACTTCTTTTTTTCTTATACACACACACACTCGACAGCCAAATATGCTATTTTTAAAGAATTAAATTTTACTTAGAATGAAAGTGGGGCATATACGCATCTGAATGTTTAAGGGGAAAAATTCAAAAGTCAGGTGTTAACTTTAACACAATTCAATTTTTAGGTGTAAAGTTTCAAAATGCAAAACTCGGGTATTTATTTATTAATTAAAAATAATTTTATTAATTAATTATTAAATAATATAATTAACTCACCCCACATCCACCACCCTACCGTTCCAAGGGCTATTCCGACGATCGTTCCGACCACCACTCTTCTCCAGCGATCATCCCAACGACTATTTCGACGACCGTTCCGACGACTGCTCCGATTCCAACAATTATTCCGGCGTGCACAGATCAAAAAATTTGTAGGTCACAATTAATTCGTTGGTCACAAATCAAAATTTATAGGTCACACGGTTACAGATTTCCACATTAATTAGTCACGAATTTTTTTACGATCACAGATTATATAATTTTTAGGTCACAGATAACAAAATTGTTGGTCACGAATTATATTTTTAGTCACATATTACTGAATTTTGAGGTCACGGATTATATTTTTAGTCACAAAATCAAAATCACAAGATCCGCTTGATCCTCCACCTGCACCACCTTCGATTGCCACCTGGACACACCACGAACGCAACCACAACCGGCCAACCACGAACGCACCCACAACCCGCAACTGTAAAGAATCTGATTGTCAACTACACCCACTACAAGTATAGGGTTACATCCCAACCACACCCAACGGCCCTTCAATAGTAGAGAATGTCTATTGTTTATGATTCTTTCTCTCTCTTGATTTAGCACCTTCTACGATTCCCAATGGCCCCCCCAACTACTCAGATCCAATTTAATTCAATTTACCCACCCAAATCGACGTCGGACCTGAGCTGGGAAAGGTAGTACTTCGCATGAACGGCAGTGTCGCGACACTACCGTCGTTCAAAGCAGCGTCGCGACGCTGTCGACAGAGAGACAAGGGAGAGAGTTGGAGTGAAAGGGGGAGGGGAATGAGGCGGTGGGCGATGGAGAGAGTGGAGAGAAATGTAAGAAAGTGAATGAGAGAAATGAATTATTTAGGGTTTGGATAGATTTAGAATTTGATATGTAAAATAAAATATCTAATTTTTGAACAATTAAACTTTCACTCTAATTTTTGAATTGGTGTAAACTATACACCTGCTTTATTTATTTTTTTGTAATTTCCCATGTTTATATATCACCTTAGCCCATCACAACAAATTTTCGAATCACTTTTCTCTCAATAAGCTAAAGTCAATGACTTTATTGGTATTTAGTAAATATTCCAAGGTATGCCAAGAGGCAAAAGAAGGAGGAGGAAAAATGAATGGCTAATTAGCACAAAATGTCTCTACCTTTCATTTCTTGACATTTATGCTCTTACATTTCACTTTTCGTTTGTCGAAGGTCGCTTTCACCATGTTTTGACGATTTTACCCTCAATTCAATTGAAACAAAAAGAAAAGAAAAAAACAATCAAACAAACAAATTGCAACTATTGGCCCAAACTTTTTAAAAGATGCAAATAACCTACCAAACTTCACATTCTTCCCAAAACTCGCCCCCACCCTATCGGCCATTTTCAGGCCACCTTGGCCACTGGATTTTTGCACCAACACCATCTCCTCATCAATCCCTAGCATTCCTACACAAATTTCAGCCCCAAAATATATACATACAAATATATTATATTAAAAGAGAAATCGTGCGAATTGTACGAACCCCTTTAGTGGATGTGTGGCGATGGCGTTTGGGTTTCTTGATGCGGTTTTTATGGGCTTTGTGTGACTAATTGTGAGATGTGTGATTCTTCGACTTTGCCATTTTCTCCTCTAATTCTTCTCTGTTCTAATTCAGAAATTCAAAAAGATGATTTTAATAAAAATTTCGACTGCATACGTACATCCAGCATATATAGATAGAGAAAGCACACACCTGCTAAGAGACAGAAACTCGGCAACTCGGTTTTGTGTGTTCTATTATGTGTAAATGAGCAGCTGAAGTTGCCCAAGTTATGGAACCCTAATTTGGGTGCTTGAAATGAGCGAATTAATCTTGTTGAGTTAATTGGGAACCCTAATTTTGTTGTTTTTTGGGGCTGAAATTTGTGTAGTAATGTTAGGGGTTGATGAGGAGATGGTGTTGGTGCAAAAATTCGGTGGCCATTGTGGCATGAAAATGGCCAGCAAGCGGCGATAGGGTGGGGGCGAATTTTGGGAAGAATGTGAAGTTTGGTGAGTTATTTGCACTTTTTAAAAAGTTTGAGCCAATAGTTGCAATTTGTTCGATTGTTTTTCCTTTCTTTTCTTTTTGTTTCAATTGAATGAATGTTAAAATCGTCAAAACATGGTGATAAGGACCTTCGGCGCACGAAAAGTGAAAGGTAAGGGCATAAATGCCAAAAAATGAACGGTAGAGACAGTATCCGCAATATCCTCTAAAGGTAGGGACGTTTTGTGTCAATTAGCCAAAATGAATTGAACGTATCATCTTTATCCGATTTTGAAGTGATTATAATTTGAATTTCAATATCAATTTCCAACTAAATGCTACAAGTTCTATTTGATTTAATTGCATGTAACATCTAGAAATGATGGGGTGCAGTCTCATCGTAAAAACTAAAGTGCGAAGTACTATTCTGCCTCAACAATCTAATATCAATTGAAACCTATGAGAATTTGGAATTATTAGGGTTAACAAGCAAATTCCTTTTTGCAGTTGAGAGGGATGATGCGATACGAGGCTTTTAGACATTGTGTTTGTCCTTGCATTTATTTTTGCTTCAATGCAGATGACGTTTATGTTCATAATTAACGGAAAAACTAGATAGACGGTAAAAAATGATTTGCACATTGAGGGGATCGGTTCCAAGATTTGAATGTTAGTGACTTTGTGCCAATTTTCTTTCGGTGGAAATTACAGGGAACTAGAATTGAGAAATTATCGTTTCCAAAATTAAATTTGAAGTTTGTTTATACAATAATCAAATAATTCAATATTAATAATAATATTATAAAATTAAATTTCAAACCCATTTCAATTTCTACTTTCTTTCTTCTCCCTCTTTCCTTTCTCTCTCTACTATTTCTTATGCCCATTTATTAATCCTTCAACGGCGGTTCTCTTCCTTCTTTCACTCTCTTTACATTCTCTTCTACTCGTTTTTTTCTTCTTCATTGACGGTGCCGATGTGGCATCGCACATAATGGCGATGGGTTTGTGGTTGTGGTTTTTGTGATGGATTTGTGGTTTGTGGTGGTGGTGGTGACAAAGGTGTTGGTGGTGGTCACATATGGTGCGCAAGGCACTCGCGGTTTGGTGCTTTGGTGTTTGTTGATGTTGCAATTTGGCAACGACGATGGTGCTGGAGTATGGCGTGGCATGGTGTTGTGGTTATTGTGGTGGTGGTTTTGTATTGCTGTGGTGGTGGTTTTGCAAGTTTGGTGAGGCAGTGATGGTCATGGTGGTTGTAGTCATTTTGGCAGTGGTGCGATAGTCATGGGTAGATGGGATGGAGTAGGGGATGTTTGTGACTAATTATTTGATTGATTGTAATCAATAAGTTGGTTAAAGTGTGGCAAATAAGTAATATGCGACTTAAAAAATGTGATTGTGACTCACATTTTATTAAGTTGTGAGCCAAAAATTAATTGTAACCAATTATTTTGATAATTTGTCATCGATAAATAAGTTGTGACCAATAAAAATTTTGATTTTGTGATCGATAAATAAATTGTGACCTATAAATTTTATGAGTTGTAACCAATAAATAATTTGTGACCTATAGAATTTTTTATTTGTGATCGAGAAATAATTTGTAACCCATAATTTTGATGATTTGTGACCAAATTGTATAAATTTGTGACCTTAATATATCTAATTAATAAAATATTCTTTAATTAATTATTTCATAAATAAATTTTAATAATATCAAATTTTGAAATTTTAAACTTTATTTTTTAGTTTTGAAATGGATTACATTTTGGGAAAAATTCATGGATCAGGTAGATCTATCACGAAATTAAAAATCAGGCTCCAAGTTTTAGAATTGTAAAAATTAGGATTTTTCATGAATTAATTAATTATAATTTACAATTATTATATTAAATTAAATATTTAACTGTAATATTATATAATAAACCCACCCACCTCCACCACCCCTATTGCTCCGGTGACTGTTCTCCGGCTGCCCTTAATTCCGGCGACTATTCCAGTGACCGTTCGCCGCCGCTTAATTTCGGTAACTGCTCCAATTTCGAAGTCACATATATCTTATTAAGTAATTAAAAATTTAATTTTCGGTCACAACTCATCAAATTATTTGGTTAAAGATTTTTAATTGTTCACAAATGAAAAAATTTATAGGTCACAGATTTTTTATTGGTCATAAGTTAAGAAAATTTGTTGATCACGTATTTCCAAATTTGTTTGTCACAGAATAACAAATTTTAAAGTCACAGTTAAATAGTTAGTTACAGAGAACTATATAGTTGGTCACATATACCCAAGTACTTGTCCCTCAATCCCACTACATCATCAATACTTGGTCACAGATTGATATAGTTGGTCACATACACCTAAACACCCGTCCACCAATCCCAAAACACCACCAATACTTGGTCACAGATCGACCAGATAATTGGTCATAGAAACTCTTCGTCCCATCCGCCCGACGCCACCGTTGCCACCAATACTTAGTCACAAATCGACCAAATAGTTGGTCACAGAAACTTTTCATCCCATCTGCCCGACGCCGAAGTCGCCTCCATCGCCCCAACCACCGACCAACAACCAACAATAACACCAACGACAACCAACCACCAACAACAGCCACACACACAGAGATTCGCCATCCATAGCCACACACACAGAGATCGCCACACCACAACCGAGAAACCACCTCAAAATTACAACCAAAAAATCGTTGCACCACCACCGCAACAACCACACAACCTCCACCACCTCGACAACCATCTCTATATCTATCTATACCATGACATAACTCAAAGACCCACAATCTGCTGTTCGTTCTCTGCCGAGCGAAGATCTCCACCACACCCACAAATCGCCGCATCGAAGACCCACAACACCTCCACCGCTCGCCACAGCCACACAGCGTCGCGAAGTCAGTAGCAGCATCGAGACGCTGCTGTGATTCACATCAACGCCTTGGCTACATCGTGATGCTGCTGCCGATAGGGAGGGAGAAGGGGAAGAGGCAGCATGGAGGAGAAGGGAGTGAGGGCGAGGGAGAACGGGATGAGGCGGCGGGGCAGAGAGAGAGAGACGGACGATGCGTGGGGGGAGGAATTGATAAATAAATTTGGGTTTTAAAAGATTAATTATTTAACAAAAATGATAAAATGGTTAAAAACCTGATAAATGAAAAAAAAAATGTGGAAACCTGATTTTAAAAAAGGCCAAACTTATGACAATCGCGCTATGGGTACTTGCCCGTTTACATGCTCCTTTACACGGTTACGTGGCATGAAATTTGAAAATAAAAAGAAGAATTTTGACCCGGCCCAATTACGCAACCATTTTCCTTTCCCATGACTTCATCTCACCCACACCCTTCTCTCTCAAACGGTGAAACCCTTGGAGGCGACCCCAAACCTCTCGCCCTTCTCTTCAACTCTCTCTCAAACGGTGAAACCCATGGAGGCGAAGAGGAACATTGTCCCGTTGAGTTCACCCACCCAAGCCTCTCGAACCAGAGCAAAATCGTGGAGTTTTCGTCGACCCACCCCCAAACTTCTCGAACCAGACAGAACCATTTGAGGCGAAAATCGTTCGAATTTTCACTCTCTCCAAACTATTTTGAGGCGAAAACCATTTGAGGCGATAATCTTATGTAAGCAGTCTGTTATCTTGTGCATTCGAACAATTTTTTTTTGCTGCAAATCGCATTTTCTTCATTTAACTGGTTCTAATTAGTTCGAATTAACAGTAGTTAACACAATGTTCTTGTGCAGTATGCCTGGGAAGAATTTTGGAATGCGATTAATGAGGCTTCGGTCGAAGAAGATCAACACTTGTCTCGCCCGTTCCAAACTCGTCTTATGGTAACCGAAGAAGACAAATTGGAGATTCAATTGACCGTGAAAGGGAAGGGATCGGCCACTACTGATGTGTAGCTGGTGTTTTGTTGTGTGTCGTGTTCTGTTATGTGTTGTGGGTGATGTGTAGTGATGTTGGTGTTCCACTTGGGTGACTGTAATAGAAGATGAGCAGGATGTTGCTAAGGATGTTGGTATCATGTGTAGTTGGTGTCGTGTGGTGTTGCTAAGAGTGTCACATTTAGATGACTGTAATAGAAGTTTACTTGGATGCCTAAACTAGGCAAATGTATATAGTGTTTCCATTTAAAAACTCTGTCTCGCATCTTCATTTCCCCGTGCTCTTTCAAACTGTGTGCAACAATAATATATGAACAACCTCGTAAACGAAAACTACTATATATTATGGAAACCAATGGTGCATAAATGCCAAAAGTAGTGATCCATTGTTATACAAGATGAGTTCAATAGCATACAACCCAGTAATCAATTGAAGTTCACTTGTTATACATTATAATACATTGTTATACAACCCAGTTTGCTCTTTATGACTCCAGTAAAGAAGGTTTTCATGCCAAAATACATGCTGGGACTATCCATTGATCAGCCATCGCTCAACTGTCCATTGTTTTTTCCTGTTGTTTCTCCCAAACTATCTTCGCCTCCCCCATATGATGGAAGTAAACGGGACTCCATCATCCTATAACAACAATAAATTACAATGAACAACAACACATGAAATGATATGTGTAACTAAATTACAATGAACAACAGCTAAGAAACACTTATCAAGGTAATGTCCAAAATTCTCAAAATCCTAATATGGAACACTGATTTTAGGGGATCTTTACTTCACAAAAAATCCAAATATGAAACACTAATTTTCAAGGCTCGAGTTCATGCTACAAATACCCAGTGAGGCTGCCTCTAATTATTCTTAACACATACCTTGAGCATGTGCATTGAAGCTCGGTGCAACCTCTCTCGGTGTACTCGTGCTTGTCTTCCGTCCTCTCCCCTTTGATGACGTAGGACAGGACTATATAATCAACAGATAATAGGGTTAAATTACATTTTAGAAATAGGACATCATGAACCAAATAAAATCACAATTTTCAAATCAGTCATTACCTTAGCTTTACTCGATGTTGCTTCCAACCGACTTTTGTTTCGAAACTTCTTCGGCACACCTTTTCTCTTCGAGCATTTAGGATCATGTATACTTAAGTTGCTGTTATGTTGCGATGCTCCACCATCTGATGCAAGCTGAAATACATGCTGGGACACCTCATTACTTCCACCAACTGATCTCAGTGTCTCAAATGATTGTTTTTTTTAATTCTATCCACTCTAGTACATCATCGGTTTGATTGTCGTTCTCTATAGCCATGTCCGCGAGTGAAGCAAATGCCTGACACATTTTTTCATATGGTAGCCTGTTTGAATGGTAGGCTGCGGTTTCAGAGTACCAATTGTGGCACGACATCTTCCACCTTCACGGCTACATGTATACACAACGTATCTCACAATTCCATCATCTTTTTGCGAATTTCTTTTCCTAACTGGAAATCCCACATCGTACACATATCTTTTGTAAAAAATATACATTTCTTTTTCATCGTTGAACTTCATACCCACCTCCGGCACAATCACACCGTCGACTCATATATTCCTACCATCTACTCCTACATCGTCTACTACTACATTCCGACCGTCTACTCCTACACCGTCCACGAAGTTGACACTCTCCAAATTTATGTCATTTTCGAACTCCAACAGAATGAGATCATCCACCTCTTCTGCATTTACCTTGCATGCATTAAAACAATTAGTTAAGAGTTTGACTGTGTGACGCCCCGGATTCCATAAACACAAGGCGCTACTTAAGTCGAAATATCTTGTAAATAACTTTCCTCAATAAACGCAAAAATGCGTAAATATTTATTTTTTTCAAAACTATAGCAAATAAACACTAAATGCGGAAACATCATTTGAGTAATTTACTCATTCAAGAGTCAATACCAAATATAATAAGTAAAGTGCCACAATTTGCAAAAAAAATACTAAAATTTGAAATTTAAGACAAAATGGAAACCGACCATTAAAATACTAATTTCAAAAATTTATAATTTAAATTGTTTATTATTTAATCATGATTGCCCCGCTCATTACCTTGCATTGCCGAGCTCCTTAACCTGGAAGGGTGGAAAAATATTGGGATGAGCATAACGAATTATACTCAGTGAAAAACAATAATCAGTCCAAGTTAAATCTAAATATGAAATCAAATCATGGATATAATACCAATACAACATAATGTAGAAAAATGTACTGTGGGGCATCCCCAAGGACCCAATTACGATCCCGGACCTATTTACGGTCCCGACAATATGTTATAGCGCTTAACAGTTTTGCACTGTAGGACAACCCCAAGGACCCACTTTCGATCCCGAACCTATTTACGGTTCCTGGCAACCTTTTCATATGTATAAGCATTTTATCACAATCAAAATCACACATCAGGAATTAACATGGACAAAAATAACAACAATTGTTTAAATGTAAACCCCATCTCAAAATTTTGAAACTTTTCTTGAAATTGAACGGATGTGATGTTACCGTGCTTTAAACTTTTCCCGCGACCTCGTCTGGCAAGAACAAAATTAATATAATTTAGGATACTAAATCCTAATTAATGTTTTAAAACTTTTAGGGACTTGATTTGACTTTTTTTTTAAAAGTGAAGAATGACTAATTTGGGAATTCATTAAATCTTTAGGGTCTAATTATGATAATAAAAATGTTTATGGCCAATAAGGTAAAATTCGAAAATATTTTTATAATTAATTTGAAGAATACATAAACTTTAGGGGCGGTGAAAGAGTTAAAATTAAATAAGGGACTAACCTAAATGTTTGGCCAAACCTTAGGATTTAAAAATGAATTACATTATTTAATATCTAACCCCCACCCCTAAATCTATTTTTCACGCAGAGAGTTCCTGGCTTTGAATTCAAGGAGAAATTCCAAATGGGTTTTCACATATAATGCTTTCTAACCAAAATCGATGCCAGAGAATGAAGTCTACACAAATGGTGGTTCATATGATAGTGTTCCAGGCGAGAAGAGGGAGAATAGAGGTTGGGCTATGTCTCGTTTTTCATGAAAAGCTGCTGAAAATGAGTGTTCTGCTTACCACTTAGAATTTCAATTACGAGAAGCAAGATATGGAGAGCAAGGATTGGAATTGCGATTGAACCGAATGGAGTATGAGATTAAACTCATAGATTTCGTTTTCTGCATTTTTCCTCTCTTTGATATATATATATATATATATGTGTAGAGAAGAAACAAATTATAGAATTCCAAAGAAACTAAAAATAATTTCGAATGGGTTACCTGCACAGATTTTTTGCCGAGTGAAAGTTTGAACGTGTGCAACTTGAATTTTGCAGAACTGGTGCAAGGTTTATGTTAATTAGAGAATGATGATGATGAAATTAAAGGAAATAATTGTTCCAATGTTGAAGAATTTACTTAGTTGAATGCCAAGTTTTCTGAGAAGTTTTTGCCCAACCGTGAGAGTGAGTTTTTTGGAGATGGTAATGAGTGATTTTTAGGTTTAACACTGTTGAGCCCTACAACCATATGCTCCAGAATTTGGGCTACTTTTTTTTTGGACTGATAATGGACTTAAACTTGGGTCATAGAGGAATATTTGACCAAGAGAAATTTTAAAATAGATGTTGGGTGTAAAATTTGACCCGATAAGAAAAATTTGAATTTTTAAGATTAAAAATCGTTTTTGAATTCTTATATTAAATGTTTTTGCTAGACAATTCGATTGACGTAAAATAAATTCTAAAATTTGACGGAAAAGTCGTAGCGACATAATTTAAGTTATAAAATTGGTATTTTAAAATTCGGGTCGCTACAGACTGCAACATGGAATTGCTATAAATGTATTTTGTGAGCACAATTTTAAGTGATCCATTTCTCTTTCTCATTTTTCCTTGACATCGAAAGATGTCAAACTGTCGAAGTAGTGCTTAAAATTACTTTAATAGATAATAAATCTGGAAATGTTCTATGAAAAAAAAAGTAGTTCCATATACTTTTACACACAATCGAACATGCTACCTCCTATAACTCTTCAAAATAGTTGCACAAGGAAATATTAAGGAAAGTTCACTGCCTGACTCTTTAATTTCAGTATAAGGACCAAAAATGCCGAATCAAACATTTAATTTCAGTATATTTGACTGGATTTTTATTTCACTGGGTTTTAAAGCACGTCCAATTTAGTTGACAATAAATTGATGACGGGAAATACCGTTGTTGTCCGTCATATTTTCGGGTGAGCGAGCAAAGCTGAAGTCGGCGACGGTCAAAGCTTCTTCCACCGGATGTTCACTGTTGAAGACGGCCCGTAACGGAGTCGGAAAAAAAGAAGGCTTTCTTCCACCGGAGGTCCTCTGTTGATGACGGCAACGGCCCACTTGTTTTCGAGCGGATTGCTTCAAAATGGGAG
Organism: Fraxinus excelsior; assembly: GCA_019097785.1. Lineage (NCBI taxonomy): Eukaryota > Viridiplantae > Streptophyta > Magnoliopsida > Lamiales > Oleaceae > Fraxinus > Fraxinus excelsior. The sequence continues at coordinate 2,860,951 of CM032631.1, forward strand.
GAAGGTTTCACTCTCTTCACGGGAATGTTTGGTTTCGTCTGACCCACTTTTTATTTTTTCAATTTTAGATCCCGCCAGCAAGTGGGTTGTTTTTGTTCTTTGTTTTTTTTTTTTTTATAATTAGCTTTGCCACGTAACCGTGTAAAGGAGCAGGTAATGTAAAAGGTACCAATAGCATTTTCCAACTTAAGACCTGATTTGATGTAATTTCCACTTTGTTCCCCTTTCTTTATTCAGAGTGTGTTTGGTAGGGATTAAAATTGAAAAACTAGCCGTTATTGTTGACTTTTGTTAGACGCGTGTGACCCAATAACGACTATATTTTCAATTTTAATTGAATTAAAATCTATATCAAACACACTCGAGTAAAGTTAATGAAGGACAACACAAAACTGGCAAGTCAACACACATAAGCCCAAGTAACCCAACAGCCCGATAAAGTCCATTACCAAGTAGGGTTTCTTCCCGCCACAAAATCCTCTGCATCCTCTCAAACATCCCATACACTCACCCCACCAGAAGAAAAATCTCATCAGAAATGGCGACTTACAAGGTAAATACTCCGCTCTATATATATGTGGTCTTGTTTAATGAAATTAAAGGTTTTCAAATTTGGATAGTTTTGATATATGGTTTTTGGGCGTGTTTGTACTTTGTGCAGTTTCATCAGTACCAGGTGGTGGGGAGAGCTCTACCGACGGAGACAGATGAGCACCCGAAGATCTATCGGATGAAGCTCTGGGCCACCAATGAGGTCCGCGCCAAGTCCAAATTCTGGTTCGACCTCCGCTACAATTAATATATACGTAATGTGTTTTGTATAAAATGAGCTCTGTTGATGATTATAGTGAAACGTATTGTTATTGTGATTTTAAAGGTATTTCCTGAGGAAGCTTAAGAAGGTGAAGAAGAGCAATGGTCAAGTCCTAGCTATTAATGAGGTGTGCCTTCAATTCTGATTTATTCAAGTGTAAACATTGCGCGCTGATTTCAATAATTGGGTAATTCGTTTCTTTTGATGTTATTTGATCTAAATGTATATTTTGATGTAGTACCATCATTTTGCGTTGCAGAAATGCTCCCAGTGCCTGTTTCAGTATTCCTAAAATTGGGTAAATTTGCCCCCGATCTGTAGTTTTTCTGCTTGGTCCCATCTTAGAATTTTTAAATATTAAAATGTTCAGTTTTTGGATTTGACGAATGCTATACTGGTAGAACATAAATCTGATAGGGATTGTTATATCTTGATGAATTTCCAACCTTTCTTCACTTGTAATTTACACTGTCAATTCTTTATAGTTGATTTGGGTGTGTACATCACACAATTTGAAGCGCCAAAGTCTATAGGAAATAACGGGAAGGGAAAATTTAGAAAGTATATACTATGTCATAAAACTAGAGCAGATGACTCGTTTGATAGTAGAATTTACAGATACAATGATTATGTCTAATAATTGTAGTTTCTGCATTCAAAAAAACTGTTATTGTTTGCTTAGTTGTGAGGTGTAACAGTGTAAGCCATAATTTAATTCTCGTTTCCCAGCTTTATTTCCTATTGCATACATAAAGAATGGTGTAGAATCTTTCCAGTGGCGATATGAGAAGGATTTGGATAATGTTCTTTTAGTTTGTTCTCACGTAACGTTTGTTCTTTTGATGTATCAATTGACGGCCCTGCAAAGATAAATACTCGTCCATTTTTTTATTATGTTTATATGCAAAGATCTCTTTTTTCCCTACAAAAGTCTATTTTGCATCTTTCATTTGAGCTCCTAATCCGTAGTTCCAAAAAATTATCTGTTTCTTCCATCTCCAAGGGCACATTTTTCGTTCCTACTTGATCATTTATTTCTTACAATCCTTTCTGTGATTTTGTGAGTAGATCTTTGAGAAGAACCCAACTACAATCAAGAACTATGGTATCTGGTTGCGTTACCAAAGTAGGACTGGTTATCATAACATGTACAAAGAATACCGAGATACCACTTTGAATGGTGCTGTACAGCAGATGTACACCGAAATGGCTTCTCGTCACAGGGTTCGCCATCATTGCATCCAAATTATCAAGACGGCCACTATCCCAGCTAAACTTTGCAAGAGGGAGATTACCAAACAGTTCCATAACTCAAAGATCAAGTTCCCTTTGGTGTTCAGGAAGGTGAGGCCACCTACTAGGAAGCTCAAGACGACATACAAGGCATCAAGACCCAACTTGTTTATGTAACTTGATTGGTCATTTTTTGAACTCGGAACTGCCTAGTTTCTGCAAATTTTGTTGTTTAATTATAAGTACCTTAAGTTTTATATAATTATTGACCATTCATTTGTGTTTGATGATCGGTTTTGAGAAAATCTAGGATCATACCAAAGAGTTATTTGTTTTATCTCTGGTTTCGAGTCTACCCTGATTTTTGCTTGTGTATGTATATTTTTTATGGAGAGATGCTCGTTGATTTACAAGTAATATCCATCACAACCTATTAACAGAATCATGGAGAGAATACACGCTATTATTTTGGCAATGGTGCACGTGTATGTCAACCCTTTATGGAGAAGATTTCACCCATAAATTGTGCTGAGTTATTTAAGAACAAGAAACATATAACTTATAAAATTTATCAAGTGATATTTTTTTAAAAAATGACTTCTGTAAGAAACTAAAATTTCTTACAGTTTCTCAAATTGTCCAGTTTTTTCTAATTAAAAATAGTTAATTTTTCAAAAAAGTTAAAACAGAACGTCTCATTTTCTCTGAAAAATTAAGCATTTATCTATTTTGAAAACTCAAACCGTGTCAAACGCTGACCATATAGCAACATAATTCTTTTTTTTAATATATAACCGTAGATGTCCGGACTAACTTGCACACACCCCAACTAATCTCACGAGGCCCTGAAATCATATAGCAGCATAATTCTAAATGATATAGTTCTTGATTGCTTCATTTCTGTACAAGAAATTGCAAGTAATGCTGAAACCACTGGTGCATACGACATCAAAAACCCCATTTTCTTTCTTCTGATGAGCATAAGATGAAAAAATTCCAAGGCACAAGGAATAAAAATATGCTATTTTAACACAAGTTAGCAATAAAGATTTATTACATCGAGCAAGACATGCTACTCAGCTCCATGACGTGCAATTCCACGAGTAATTAAATCTGGCTTCATTTCCACAGTTTGGGAGTTCTCTGGCAAATAAAGACCTTCAAGCTGTCTCCTGTCACTTTAACTAGACAAAATTCCCTGATAATTGACGAAGAAAGTTATCAACTACTAAAATATTCAAAATCTACAACTAATTATTTTGTATTACATGTTAACAAGCTTTTTTGTCATGTATATGAAATTAGGAATGTAAGTAGATGTAGACTCATTAATATGGTTTTACTAGGCTAAAAGGCTTGGTTATGCTCGATGATCTACTAAATGAGTAAGCTTGTACTGATACAGAAAAGTCCTCAAAACAAGGCCGGAAATAATAATAGTATTTAAGTGCAACGGAGACATCTGTTAAAAATTTGAATACCACCTGCAAATTTCATTGCAGAAGATTAGGCTGGATAATTAAATAATGGCATACCATCACTGCATCACATAACAACAGGAAAACTTCAATTGACCGCTTCACATGAAGTACACTGCATTCATGTCTCTGACTAGCATCAAGCTGCCTTTCTCGTGCATTATCTGCGGAGAGATGGAAATTTTATTCTGCTACTAGTTATGGCCAAAGCCACACGACTCTTTAACCTCTGCCTCCCAAAGGGAAGCCACTTAAACCAAAACTTTAATACTTGGTAAAAAATGTCAACATTACCTCTAGAAGGGACATAATATCTGCTGTTGAGTAAGGCACAGGTTCCCCACGGTTAACAACCCCCTCAATATCTGCAATTGACATTTGTTCTATATGTTGTGCATGCCTATACCTCCCCAATGCAGCACTAAATGCTTCCAATCTACAAGCAAAGGAAAGCATTATACCAACAACATAAAACATTAGCCCCCATCTTTGGCAGCAAGAGTAACATTGTATTAGCAATATTTGAAGATAAGACGTTGTCAAGATCCTTGTAGTGTATGAGCAATAAACCTGTCCGGGGATATGTTGACTTCGCTTGCAGGGGGTGCATCCACATCCATGGCTTCCGTTTCACTTGCCAAAGTATTTAAAAGAAGAAATGTCAACATAATCAATTTGATGCAACAATAATCATCAAAGAAACCAAGCAAAGAGCCTAATTCACAACAATAATAGTGGCTACCAACATTCTCAAACACAGCCTCCTTGAATATAAATTCCTATCTTCATTGATAGGTACTAAAAAGGTTATTAAGGAGAATGAAACATAGAATAAAACATGAACAGATGATATTTGAATTTAGCTTGATAATATGCAAGAAGTTTGATGAATCACTCTTTCATGCAAAGAAAAAAGGTGTTCTGCTCTCAGATAGTACTACATGACTGTCGTAACTTCCAGAAATCATACTAGACATTACTTAAAAATCCCCACATTAAACAGTAGCTAGAAGAACGATAAATTCACTTACCCTCTAGCAGTAGTAGAACCTCCATTAGCAGGTCCATTTCTACCGCCACTGCGCCCTGTATTGTCAGTGGCACCATGTTCAGCTCCACGTTCTCTCTCCATTTCACTCTGCCTTTCTTGCTCTCGCTCCTCCATTTCATTTAGCTCTTGATGATATATAGCAAAGTTTAGAACTTGAAGAGCAGCTTCAACATCAGACTTCAAAACCTGCCCAAGTCAGGTCATGAGACATTATTCTTCAATAATAAAACAAGGTTTGCACATCATAACCATGCTGAGAGGTGCATATTACTAGTTATCATAAACTGGTGATATACTTATTTTCAGTTTTGTTCATTAGCCAATGATGACTATATAAAAGTTAAATTTTATTTTTTTTGATAACTGTGGATGTTTGGGCCAACTTGCGCACGTCTTGACTAATCCCACAGGACCCTAAAGTTTACGGCCGGGTACTCACCTCAGTGGCCCTGAGGGGACTCTAACTGGTGACCATTGGGAAGCAAACCCAAAGCTTCACCATTTGAGCAACCCCTCAAGGTTAACTATATACAATTTTAATTAGTCAAATTGATTATTTAATGATAAACCTTTAAGTTCCATCACACTACTTTTTTACTTCCAAATGGTTGATGAACCAAAAATAACCATTACCTGTCTCCTCAGCCTCAGCTTGGCATGGGCAGTTGATAGACGTATAATAGTTTCTAACGTCCGGGCAGTAATTGGCAGTGTTCCTCCTCCAGTCTAATAAATGATTCAGATCAGCATATTATAGCAGCAGCTTAAACACTAAATATGGATTTCACCTAATATTACCGAAAGAAACCAACCTTTGCATTTGAACTTGCGTTTCTCAGCTCTGCATATGTAGTTGCAATGTGCTCTGAAGCCTGCAGAGGATGATTTGTAAAGGATGAAATCAGGAGGGAAGCTATATCAAGGTGTTTTGAGAGAGAAACTCAAGGAATGAATAAAGTTCCAGCAACTATATGGCATGTGGGCTTTAAAAAAAAAAATTTAATTTCACAGGACATATCAAAATGATTCACAATCTACACTCTCATGTAGTAGTTATGGATTTTGCTGATGAGTAATAAGCCTCACCTCATCAGTAAGCTCAGGCTGAATCCTGTTTTTGGCGTAATGAATGTACTTCTTAAGAAAATTGATGGTGAGAGTATCACGCTTACGACCTCTGTCAGTTTTCCTCCCATGTAGCATTCGGTTGTACTTGACAAAAATGGTTGAATCTGTCTCGGCTTCATTTTCTTGTTCATATCTTGAATTACCATCTAACATTGAGCTGCCTAAAATATCAGCACTTTGCTTAAGGAATGTCAAATGATTTAGAAAGACATCTAAATTTCAGTCACGAACAAAAGCTGCATACCTCCATCTACCACTGAGCGAAATCGGTGCATACGCAACACATGTTCAGAAATTTGACGATCAATCCCAGGATCCATTTGATCCAAAACGATGAACAATAAATCAAAACGAGAAAGCAAAGAGTCTGGAAGTCCAATGTTCTTTGTTGGAGTTAATGAACGGTCATACTGTATACAGGCAGAAGAAGAAAAATTAAACAAACGGTAATAGAAGATGCAAGTCGACACTCCTGTTTTTCCCATATTCTTTAAGCAACTTACAGTCCCATAAATTGGATTTGCAGCTGCTACTACACTGCACCGAGCATTCAAGGATGCATGAATACCAGCTTTGGCAATTGTTACAGTCTGCTGTTCCATCACTTCATGTATAGCAACACGATCTTGATCGTTCATTTTGTCAAACTCATCAATACATACAACACCTCGATCAGCAAGAACCATGGCCCCAGCTTCTAGTCTTCTTTCCCCTATTTTCAAGAATTCTAATCTCATGAGTAATCACCAATTAAAGCTTACACTTTTTCTGCAGATATGTCCTACCTGTTTCTTGGTCGGAAGTGACTGCAGCTGTTAAACCAACTCCAGAAGAACCCCGACCAGTTGTTGATATGGCTAGAGGAGCAATATTTATGATTGCTCTTAGCAACTGAGATTTGGCAACAGAGGGGTCACCGACCATCATCATGTTTATGTCACTATAATCAGCAAAATTGTATTGTGAGAACTTGACAAAACATGCTATATGAGGTTTATGCAATATGTCTACAATGAAGAAACATGAGAATAAATATAGCAGGTGAAGGAATCCACACATCCATGTATTGCATACCACTATATAGAGCTTGTTCTAGCCAATTGACAAAAATAGTATTACCCTCGCAAGTGAGTTCCATTTTTCAGGTTCTTTTCTGTTCCTCCAAGCATCAATAGAATCACTGCTTTCTTAATCCATAGATGCCCATATATAGAAGGTGCAATAGAATTAGCAAGCACATCAAATGCGTCATCTGTTTCAGATATCTTTCTGATGTTTTTCATGTCTTCACTTGAATACTGTAGATTGTGTGCCATTTTGTTGAGAAGAGAGACATTGTTGGCTATGAGGACAGTCCTACAAAATTGGTAAACAAGCTTTAAAGAATATTTGATAGCACGAAGGAGAAATAAATGAGCAGACTATTAGGCATACACATGGCAACCTGAATACTCCATTCACACTGCCCTTGCTTTTTCCAGGAAGGGCTTTGTATATCCCAACAATTGCCACACGGTCTCCAGGCTTGCATGAATCCACTAGGTCATCTTCTACGATGACATCCACTGTTCTTGGAAGTTGACCAGGAGCAGCATTTTCTGGCACTTCTTGCATTGATAATGTCTGGTGGTCCTTATAAGTGCATAGCCCATACTCAGTCACTAATAAGTTGCCATTCTCATCCTGAAAATATTAATTTTCAATAAGGAGTTTACTTTTGTCAAAAATCACAAAAAGATGCGAACAGGGGAAAGGGGAAAGAAAAGATAAAACTGTGGTGGCTACCCGTGTTGGATATACTGAACCCGTTGGCAAGCCCATGTTGGATGTAATATCTCTGTATTCACGAAGTGTGAATTTCTCTGTAGCAGGGCAGAAGTGGACACTCTTAACAACCTTGGGCCTCACAAGAGAACCTATACATGTACAATAGGCAGATAAGATACATGCACCCAAACAGCATCATTAAAAGTACACATATAAGACCATACGAACATAATGTCATTTAGAACATAACAATGAAGCCATAAGAACATAATGTCATTTCTCCAGTGCTGGACCATAACAATGAAGCAGCATGTAGGGGTGGGCATGGGTTGGGTTGGTTTTTGCCCCAACCCAACATTGTCGGTTTGTTAAAAATCCAACCCAACCCAACCCACGTAAATGTTGAAACCCAACCCAACCCAACCCAATCATGTGTCGGTCGGGTTGGGTTGGTCGGTTTGAGAAAAATTTATTGTACAAAAATTAAAATCGTCCATTTTTTTTTTTTATGTAAAATAACATTAATAATACCCATTAGTCATCCAATATCAATAAACTTGAAAAAAAATAGTAGAATCCATCAAATATTCATCAAAATAATCCATCAAATATTCATCAACAAAAATAACATTTTAATAAAAAAATAACAAAGTACTTCATACATGGTAAAATCATACTTAACATGTCCACAAGAGACTATTGAAATGTAATTTCATATGAAGAAAAATATTTCATTATTTCAAGTCATGATTTAAAAAAATAGAAATTATAACACTAGTAGAATTCAGCATGAAATTCCATAAATATATGTACATATTTTTGTCAAACTATCAACAGATTAATTACTTTCAAGGAATCAATCAAAGAAATAAATATAGTTATGTTGCTCTCAATAACAAGAATTAATGGAGTTGGGCCAAAATAAAAAATAAATAAAACATTCATAGAACAAATCTATATTGAAGAGAGCAGATACTTAGTTTTGTTAATTAGAAGGTCAAAAAACTTAAAATTTTGTTAATTAGAAGAGAGAAGAGACTTAGTTGTGTTAATTTCTTGGATTCCTTCGAGGATAAACAAAAACAAAATAATTAAAACTAGTAATTGAAAGTTGAAAATGAAAGCGCATTCAAAGTTTTTTTTTTTTTCCTCGGGTCGGGTTGGGTCGGGTTTGGGTTCCTAACCCGCAACCCGACCCGATTAAGCTACCCGAAACCCGCCCCAAAAATTCAAAAAACCGACCCAAACCGGTCGGTTTGGGTCGGGTCGGTCGGTTTGGCCGGTTTGGTTTGGGTTTTGCCCACCCCTAGCAGCATGTCAACAGAAGTTTAGAACACCAAGAACCTGAAGTAATGTAAACGCTGCAAGTCAAGAGATATACTGGTTTAAAGAGCATAAAAAGAGGAAAATATTTGGTAACTTTCGCGAAAAGGTAATATTTGATGAACCATCTAGACTAAAGACCACAATTGTTTCTCCAGTTCGCCTACTTCATCTTAACATTAGTAAAAATATCCCATTGAACTATGCAAATCTTACTAACTTTACTTAGCATTATGGTTTCAAATGAAGAATGTGGTCCTGACATTGGCTAATGATGACAAATAGTTTAGAAGTTCCAACCAAGAAATGTAAGAATACAGAGGTCACATACTCATCGTTCTCTCTAAAAAGAACATAATGTGAAGCGAACCCGGGTATGGGATCAGTGTGGAAAACGCCGAGAAAGCCCAAAATTCAGGTTGTAGACGGTAGAATCTCGACTCGCGAATTATTGAACCAAGCAACCAAACAAAAACAAAGTTTGAATGACCTCTTGATTACAAAACCAACGAACCTTGATTTGCGAACGCCACAAGGTGTCTAATCCTTTGATAAGTTCTAGGGTTGAACGCCACAAATATAATAATATATTTGAAAAGTTCGAATATTCATGAAGAACAAGAAGAGACAAAATCTCAATATTTCAATATGACAAAAATGTTTTGTTTTTTACAATGAAAGAAAATAAACATATTTATACTAAAACCTAATTAATGTAGTTCAAATAGAAAATAACTCTAAATATTACAAAATATATCAAAAGATTGTATTTTAGTCAAACTAGAAAACTCTAAAAAATTAGCAATTTTTCGTCAACTTGTTCTCGGCTTGTTTCTGTGCGACTGCAAGTCCAAAACTAGTCATTCACGTAACCTTGTGCAGAATTTAGTGTCATTTCCGGAATGTGCTCGTGAACGAAAATCCGACAACCGAGCTGAAAGTTATGCCCGTTTTCGTCCACGCTGCTCGTTTTCTTTCCAAATATCTTCCAAACTTTGAATACAACTTGTTTTAGCTCTGAAGCCCTTCACGAAACTTAAACCTTGATTTGTCAACTTCTTCAATTTGGACTCCGATATCAAATGACGTGAACCCGGGTACAGGATTAGCGTAAAAACCGCGTAATTAATTGAAAACGTCGGGAAAGCCCAAAATTCAGGTTGTAGACGGTGGAATCTCGACCCGTAAATTATTGAACCAAACAAAAACTAAGTTTGAATGATCTCTTGATTACAAAATCAACTAACCTCGATTTGCGAACGCGTCAAAGGGTGCATAATACTTTGATAAGTTCCAGGGTTGAACGCCACAAATATAATAATATATTTGATAAGTTCGAATATTCATGAAGAACAAGAAGAGACAAAATCTCAATATTTCATTATGACAAAAATGTTCCTTTTTTTTACAATGAAAGAAAATAAACATATTTATACTAAAACTTAATTAATTTAATTAAAACAGAAAATAACTCTAAAGATATCAAAAGATAGTATTTTAGTCAAACTAGGAAACTCTAAAAAATTAACAATTTTTCGTCAACTTGTTTTTGGCCTGTTTCTGTGCAACTGCAAATCTAAAAGTACTAGTCGCTCACGTAGTCTTGTGTAGAATTTCCATTTTCAGAATATACTCGTGGACAAAAATCCGACAACTGAGCTAAAAGTTATGCCCGTTTTTGTCCACGTTGCTCGTTTTCTTTTCAAATATCTTCCAAACCTTGAATACAACTCGTTTCGGTTCCCGAGCCATTCACGAAACTTGAACATCGGCTTGTCAACTTCTTCAATTTGGACTCCAAAACTCGACCAAGTGATTGCCTACCCCGGATCATAGCATGATGCGTTCTTTTTTCAAACAACTTTAAGATGCCAGAGTTAAGTAAAAATACTTTACCCGACTGGAGAAATAAAGTTGTTTAAAGCCCATTCCTGAGAAATCTTATGCTATTACTAATAGTAGATCATCAGAATTCAAAAGATTTCTATACTACCTAAATAATGAAACAAGCACAGAGTACATCAAAATTTGGTGTATAATTGGATGAAGTGAGCAGGAAAGTTTCAAGTGCAAAAGAAACGTACATTTAGTAACAATCCCCTCAACGCAGACCATGGAACCAATAAACCCCGACAAGAGTTCCCTGGGGGTTACCCTCCGTGAAACAAAAGGACCCTCTAATCCAACCAGTATTTGCTCTCCTTCCTTCAAGTACTTGGCATTCATGCCCCGAACCATGTCGGTCACAGAATCGCAAAGTGGCTGCATATATTCGCTTGGGTTTTGCAGAAGCCTGGCAATTTTAACACAAAACACAGGAAAAAAAACATAATCTTTAAAAATCAAATTTCTCACCTAAAGAATGCATCAAATACATTTTTATTTTAAACATATAAATAGATACACATGTGTGTTAATACCTGCGAGCCAAATCGGAGCCTTCCCTGAAGTGGTAGAAATGTGCGAGATTGATTGTACACCGGCGGCGATTTTGAGCGAACATTTTGTCAAATGACTTTTTCAGCTCCACGCTTAGTTCCTGAAAATCAATTAACGAAATTTTACTTGCTTATACAAAAAAATAAAGGATTTTATATATAGAAATTAGACATTTTGAGTCTTACAGTTTGTTCGAAGAACTTAAGGAAAGTTCGCTTGTGCGCAGTCCTGACTTCGTCGCTCAAATCCATCGCTTCTTCGCCCCTGATTCTGATCTGTCACTATGAGTATGTGTCTGTGAATTGATTTAGAGAGAATTTTGTTCTGTAATTTGCATCTAGGGCTTTGGGATTGGCGGGAAACAAATAGGGGAAGGGTCCCATTTTGGCGGGAAATGAGGCACGTTTGGACTCGGGGACCAGTCTGTTCTGTGCGTGGAATCACTTGGGTCCGTTTGGCGTTTCACAAAATGAGCTTTCAAAATTATTCACTTTTTGATGAATTTTTAAAAAGGCCTTCTCCCTATGAACATGGTCGGGAATATAGCCTTATGACACCAAAAATAATTCATAAAAATGTCTTGGATAACATTTATAATTATCCATGAAATTAATAAAAAATGGTCTAGCTTTAATAATGCTAACTTTAATGTTGTAAGCATATTTGGGCCATGTCTGGTTCCCATTAAAATCAAGGGAAATGGCCATTTTTGGACCGTTGGTTTTCAAACTGTGAAACCCACTGTGAGAGCAAATTCAAAGTTTGCGGCTCCCAACGGCAACAATTCTGCTTCCAACGGCTTCATTTTTGCTAAAAAGCTAAAACAGACAGCCACTTGAGATTTTAGTGTTTGATATCGAGCGTCAACACTTTAAGAAGTCAACTATATTTCATTATTTTTATTAAAAATAAAATTTCAGGAATAAAGTTTACTCAATTTGGGTTTTTACCACTTTCCTCTAGGTTTTTCTATAGTATTATCATATTTAGCTCATGTTTGGTGCAGTTTAAAATGTTGATAAAATTTAAGTTAAAATCAACATTTAATTTTAATTGACAGAGATGTAGGAATTTATTGACAATCTATTCAATTAATGATAATCGAGTGATTTCTCCCTAATAATAAATATCATAATACCATCATAAGTTGAGAGTTCGCAACCCCTCAATTGTTATGTGAAGCTATTGATAGAAAGCCATTGATCAGTTTTCATAGTCGAAAAGATAGTAATCTAAATTAATGAACCATCTTTAATAGACGTTGCACATATACGATCAATTCGAGTTTTCAAATGTTTCTTCTAATATTGCCTCCATATAGCAAATTTATAAACTGATTTATTTTATTCTTATTTATTTAAAAAGTAAAACAATAATTTAATGAAGATATTTGATGAGGAGGACATTTGCTTGATTTGGCGGTGTATTCACTGGTGTGTTTTATTTTGAAAAAATGTATTTTGGAATAATAGATTGATGGATAATGTGTGGTTGAAAAAGAATAAAAAGTTATTGATGTGATGAAAAATATTATTTTATTGAAAAAGGATGGATGGACAAGCAATAATTAATTTAAAAATAGTTTCATATAAAATTAAAAATAGGTAGTAAAAATAAACTATTAAGTGTTTGTTTGAAGAGATATTTGAAATGAAAAATAATTTTTTTTAGAGAATGCTGATAAAAAGTAGGATAAAATAATAAATTCACAGTAATGACAAATAAGTTGAGGAAAAATAATTTTTAAATAAGCAGCGACAAACAAATCCAATCGTATATATCCCAACGAGAAAATAATGAAAATGAGTTTTTCTCTTTTCTTTTCTAATTTTTCTGGTTTGGGAAGGAAAAAAAAAAAAAAAAAAAAACAACGCACTAAACTCCCACCTACCATCCACATCGTACTCATCGACACTCTCAATCTCCGCCACCACCGCAGCCATGCAAGCCGTCCACTCTGCCGCTCTCCGCCCCTCCCCTCTGGACCCTCTCCGCAAACCCACACCTACCTCCCCATTATTTTCCAGTACCAACAATGCCAAACCCCCGAATCACCACACCAAAAAACACCCCTTCACAATCTCCGCTTCTTCAGCTCCCAAGCGCGAGACTGACCCCAAGAAGCGTGTGGTCATTACGGGCATGGGCTTGGTCTCCGTTTTCGGAAACGATGTCGATGCTTACTATGAGAAACTGCTCGCCGGTGAGAGCGGTATCACACCCATAGACCGTTTTGATGCATCGAAATTTCCCACTCGGTTCGGTGGACAGATTCGGGGATTCAAATCTGAGGGTTACATTGATGGGAAGAACGATCGGAGACTTGATGATTGTCTTAGATACTGCATTGTCGCAGGAAAAAAAGCCCTCGAAAAGGCCTATCTAGGTGGCGAAGATTTAGGGAAGGTATGTGATTTATGGGTATAATTGAGCTGAATTTTGAAATTATTGACTTTGTTGGATTGCTAGTTGGTGTTTTATCGTTTGTTTTGAGCTATTCTTTTATTACTGGCTGTTGTACGATGTCAAAAGCAGTAGTTCAGAAAAATATTGATTTCAGTATCAAATTTAAAGATTTCTTGATTACTTAATTGAAGTTTGTTTATTGTGTGTCTGTGTATTTTTATTTTTTATTTTTGGTTGGTCTTATGGAATTAGTTTAGCTGCTAAATGTGAAATTTCTTAATTTGGTCTTTGTTATTACTTATGTTATGATTTCATTGCTTGTTTGATTTATTGATTAAATTAATTGAATTCAGTTTGTGCCACTATTGCAAGACTGAATGTTGCTTCCATCATTTTTCTTGTGAATGTTTCAATTTTCATTCTTATTTTGAAGCTGCGGATATATTCTTCTGGTTCATTTGCTTTTCTTTTCGTTGCAGATTGATAAGGTGCGAGCTGGTGTTCTGGTTGGTACTGGAATGGGTGGTCTTACGGTATTTTCCGATGGTGTTCAGGCTTTAATAGAAAAAGGTCACAGGAAAATCACTCCATTCTTCATACCTTATGCAATAACAAATATGGGATCAGCTTTGCTTGCAATTGATCTTGGTTTGATGGGACCAAATTACTCAATTTCAACTGCTTGTGCTACCTCCAATTATTGCTTCTACGCGGCTGCCAATCACATTCGTCGAGGTGAGGCTGATTTGATGCTAGCCGGTGGAACTGAAGCTGCCATTATTCCTATTGGATTGGGAGGTTTTGTTGCATGCAGAGCTTTGTCTCAGAGGAATGATGATCCCCAAACAGCTTCTAGGCCTTGGGACAAGGATCGAGATGGATTTGTTATGGGTGAAGGTGCTGGAGTCTTGGTAAGCATGCTGGTTTTTGTTTCTTTAATCAAATGTTTAATTTTTGTTATATTGGCCATATGAATGGAACACTCCGTGAATATACAATATGGGTAGCAGTTTTTTTATTAGTTCTGATGCTTATTTGCCTATGCTGTAACTGAACTCTTCTTAGTGATGACAGAGGCTCATAAACAATACCTAGTATTATAGAAGGGGAAGGGGAGGGAAGAAGAAGAGAAGAGAAGAGAAGGGAAATAGAAGAAGAGGAGGAGGAATCAGAGAGGCAGATGAGAGAGAGAAGAAGAAATTGGAGGAGAGAGACAGTTTTAGTCAATAATCAAATCTTGAAAATACATTGCATAAACCCCATTTGTAGAGAGTTTTAACTAATTTGTGGGAAACAACATAAAAAACTAAAAATCAGTAAAATAAACCCAAAATTCTTTTCCTAAAATAAGATTCCAAACTTAGAAATACTTTCATTTAGTATATTTGGATCTCCATCCCTTAGTCTACTCAAAAAATGAATTCTGATGTGGTTTATTGTAGTTCACCATAGCATTTGCTTCTCAAAGCATTGTAGACTAGGTGCTTCTTTTTTCTCAATGCATTTGCCATAGATATTAGATTAAAATAATTCCTTTTATCTTCTCAGTGCCATCTGTCCAATCTTATGTTTTGGTATATTGAAAAGTGAAATAGAAGGACATTTCAAGTAGAAACCTATTTTGGGTGCAGACAGGTGCATTAATGGATTTGTCTGTCCTCTCCCTTCATCTTTCACCTTTTAGCCAATTAAAAGACACATGGTCTGGACTGAAATGAAACTAGCAGTTTTCCTTTGCTTCTTACAGGTGATGGAAAGTTTGGAACATGCAATGAAACGAGGTGCGCCAATAATTGCTGAGTATTTGGGAGGTGCAGTGAACTGTGATGCTTATCATATGACTGATCCCCGATCTGATGGACTTGGTGTGTCTTCATGCATCCAGAGTGCCCTTGAAGATGCTGGTGTTTCACCAGAAGAGGTTTTGTTTTATTCCTTTCATCAGTTCATGCTGTAATTTCTGCTACCAAGCCCAAAATTTAACTTGTTATGTACACATCATTTTCATCTTTTTCCCTAGGGGTAATATTTGATATTGCACTTCAAATTAATTCTAAATTTTTAAGCTTTAGTTGGACATATGAACTCAATTCCAGTGGAAGGCTTAGGTTAACCACAGTTTGCTTCTGTTTTTATATTCATAGTTTCATTCACCACTAACTCTTAGGAAAATTTGATGACCTGTATGAGAATTGAACTGAAGCATCGTCGAGAATGAAAAATAAATCATATAAGTCATTTGAAATGTGGATGTCGCCATCTGCAATATGAACCACTTAAATTGACTGAAGAATTTTGTTTTCATTTCTCTTCACTGATTTTTATACGAAAAGCAAGTAATCAACAAGAACTGGATGTCTTTCTTTTCAGGTTAACTACATTAATGCCCACGCAACTTCCACAATAGTAGGTGACTTAGCTGAGGTGAATGCTGTTAAGAAGGTATTCAAGAACACTTCACAGATCAAAATGAATGCAACTAAGGTAAGTCCAATTCTTGCACAGTAGAGTCCTCACACTTAACACACATAGATACACCGACAGAAGCAAGTGCATCTGTACTTTTCTGCGGAATTTTTATTTTAATACTTGTACATTAAAGCAGACAATATTGACGTTGAATTATTAATTCAGGTAGATCATAGAGCGTTAGTTTTTAGGTCATTGCTTGCTTCTCACTTCTTCTTTTATTCAGTCTATGATCGGGCACTGCCTTGGTGCTGCTGGTGGTCTGGAAGCTATTGCAACAGTTAAAGCCATAACAACAGGCTGGCTGCATCCTACAATAAATCAATTCGTAAGTTCATTTTGTTCTTGATAATTGATACCATTGTCTTCAACTTCTAGTTCACATCTCTTTGGTTCTTCTGTTTTATGCCTTAATTTTATAGCAAGTTCATTTGAGACTGATCATTCGTCATTTTTATTGGATTGATGACAAATTTTTTGCATGTTATTCAGAATCCAGAGCCTTCCGTTGAGTTTGACACTGTTGCAAACCAAAAGCAGCAGCATGAAGTTAACGTTGGTAAGATGCTTTTAATGTGTTCCCTGCCACCTCTCATTCCATTTAGATGCGTTAACTATAGAGGAAAAAAGTTAAAATTTCGTTGAAGCGCTTTGTTAAGAAATGGCTTCTAATTCTTTTCTGCATGCTATCAAATTCAGCCATTTCAAATTCATTCGGGTTTGGTGGACACAACTCTGTCGTGGCGTTTTCTGCATTCAAGCCCTGATCATGTTGGTAGTGTTTCTCTTGTGGCAATAGCAACCTTGCTTGTCGAGCTGAATTTGGATTACTGCGGCTGCTTCGTATTTATCCTGCAAGTTGCTTGATTTGTTTGTTGAGTATATTTGTTTTCTCTGTAATAATTTTGGATTTAGAGCTTAGATCTGCCGTCAATTTTAAATTCGATATATTTGAACTGATGTTTGATTAGATGGGGATCCGGAGAACTTTGGAGGCAGTATAATGAAAAAGCTATTTTGGTTTCATCTATAAGCTGAAAGAGTGAAAGTTACTTATTTTAATACTGCGGTAAATAGTAAATACTGATTTTGAGTATGAAATTTGAATGCCTGACTAACCCAAAATGCCCATAGCCAGCCAGATGTGCGTGTATTACTACTACATTTCTCCAAAATTATACTAGTCACAAGTCAGTCTGACCATCTGCTCTCTCTTGGACTTGGACTTGTCTATAATATATTTTGAAGACGGCTCTTTCTTTCTAGAGCCCAATACAGCTGGAAACAAGCCGCCTCCAAATGATTTTTCATGTGTTTGGATTATGACAACTTGGTACGATTTATTGAAGTCTTTGTCGCCTTTTCTCCATTTACACTTATAGCTACAAGTACTCGTAATTGTAAGATTTCCTTATTTACCATGGCTACTTGTTTATTTATTTGGAGTCAAATCAGTCTTTTATAATTGATAATTAGGTGGTAAAGATAATTTATTGGTACGCGTTAGTAGTTGTAATTCTTTTTACTTGTGTGCACGTTTAATTTGTGATATTATATAAGTAGAATAAGTTGACATTATTATTGCATTTGTATTATATGTTTTCATTAAACACGTGCATTTCAAATCTTGATCCAAGACCCGTCAATGCTAGTAATAGTCAAATCGTATCGACGGCATCATCATTCCAATTGACCAAACAAGACAACAATGCGATAGCACATGACATAGGTGTAAGACCTATATTCCCTTACGACTTCACCTCAATTGAATTCTCTAGCAATCAAATCCCTTCAAGGCGGGTGGTGACACACAACTCTAAATAAAACATTGTAACTTGACATGATTAAGGTGACAATGACGACAAGCTTGTGTCCAATGTTCAATATAAAGGGATCAATTATATTAAATCTTTACTTCTTTCACATTCAAGCAATTTAACACTGTTATTCTGCTCAAACATCTTTAAGTTGATCAAGAAGTGTCATTTTTTTGATACTAATGGTAATAATCAACAAATATTGAGGAAATAGAAAGCATTTGATATTGCTCTGACTAATGGCTAAAAGGATGGCCACATCTCCAAATTATCGATCATAACTTTGGAAACCTGGCCAGATGTAAGCTTGCACGTTTGAGCAACTTGATTTGTCTAAAGAATTCTACATATAATATCTTTTGTTTGCTGTTTCAACTTTGTTAAATAAAGCTGACAACCAAAGCTTGCTAATTACAAATGTCACTCGCAGTTGTTCCTAACATAAGCTCCTTAAAATGATCTGGCATATATTTTATTAGTAAAATATATAAGCGTTTTTCGTCGGGCTTTAAAGTAGCTTAAAAGCTTTTTTTTTCTTAAGCTCCTGTTTGTTTTTCAATATTAGAGCCTAAAAATTAATCTTTTGACAGTTTATTTTCAAACAGTGGGGCCCCTTGTGAAACAAGAAGGTCAAAAGTTGCGGTCAAAAAATTTGTAACGGTCTAAAATTTCATTAAAATGAGAGAAACAATTGGAAACAAACAGGGGCTAAGACTGTAGTGACATAGTTTTAGTACAAATGCTTTGGAAATTTTTATAAGTTAAAATAGATTCTTTACATACATTGAATCTACAGAGAACAAACATTAAAAAGAATAATGAATACCTTAAACATTAAGTAGCCAAGTCGAAAGAATGATCATTTGACGCTATCGTTGGCCCCTTAATTAAAGAGCCTTACATATTAATTCAAGACCTGATAATAAGCAAAAAGGGTGCTTATAAGTGGAATATCAAGAAAATGATCAGAAGTGGCAGCCGCAGCAGAGGAAGAAGAAACAGAGATTTGCAACCAAAATTATGGCTTCAAAAATGGATACAATCTTGAAAAGAATATTATCCACGAACCAAAGATGCAAGCTGAACCACCTCTTCCACCGCAACCCGGTGGAGCTATTGAACTTCCATCTCCTTGCACCACCACTATTGCCAACGTCTCCGCCTTCTCCCTGGCTGGCTTTCTTGTTTAGCCTCTTGAAGAAGAACAGAAAATTAGAAGGCTTCTTCACCATATCTTTCTGTCACTAATGAATAGAAAACGTATCGGATTTCAGAAAACTTGAGATGGGTTTTAAGGAATTTGGGATCGACTGGTTTTTATGTTATTCGAGGTTTCTTGGGATTTAAGATTGGACAGGAGAGGAGGAATATGATAGGCTGTGTGGGTGTACGTATTTAAGGATGCGTTCAACAGTTACGCGTATTCGTGGGTCAAAAGTGGGTGATGTGCGAACTGGGTGGGTTGTGGGCATGGTAACAAATTGTTCTCGTCTGAGATTGTGATTGATTTTAATAATCTCTCTCAATTTAGGTGATTTTAATGGATTTCATTAAAATTTTGCTGTCTCCAATTGATAGTTTAATTAAATTGAGTGAAATCTTTCAAAATTTACGTATCCTTTATAACTAGTGAATTTATAAAAATATCATTAATAAAGAGATTTTCAAAGATTTGGATGAATGTAAACTTAAAAATACATATAATCAGATATTTTGAAATTTCACCATATTTGATGAGATTCTTATGAAATTTGTGAAAATCTATTCAAATCCACAAAATTTATTAAGATTTATAATCTTTAAAAATCCATCAAAATCTTAGTTGAGGACGCATTGTTACCCTCAGTTTAGCAAAATTTATAAATTAACTATAGGTTATCAATTTTTTATTTTTTTTCACCACATTTAATATGTCAACAAGTACTATCCAATCATACACGCCCATTTATATACATTTATAAATTCTTTCTTAACATAGGCTTAGAATTGAGTTAGAATTTCTTCGAATAAGATCTTAAAAATAAGGTAAAATCATGTCAAATGGGTATACGGGTCTTGAGTTTTGCTATACGTACACCGGGTGTACAAGCCCCTCACAATGAAAGGGCTCACGAATTTTTTATTGGATGTAGAGAGGGGGTGTATAACGAGGTGGGTTGACAAATAGCAAAATCCAAAGATCTTAAATTACCTTATTTTTTCTTTTTTCTTTTTTTTTTGTAGAAGAATTTTTCGAAAAAGTTACCTCATATCAACTTCTTTAAAAAAAATAGTCAAACAAAGTACTTTCAAAAAATTATTTAAACATATTCAAAATCAATTTTTTAGCTCATGTTTGGTACACATTAAAATTTTCATTTTCATTTTCAACCACACATTCTTCAATAGAATAATATTTTTCTTCACATCAATAATTTTTCATTCTTTTTCAACCACACATTTCCCATCAATCTATTATTCTAGAATACATTTTTTTTTCAAAATAATGTGGCTCAAGCAGACCTTAATCTTAAAAGAAGTTTTTAATTTTTCAAAAGTATGATCAAACGAACTTGAAAAAAAAAAATACCAAAATAGAATGTGAAAAGGAGTATGAATTTGCACAACTTTTGAACCCACTACAATATTCTATACAAACTGGATGCCTCAAAACAATATTCTCTTAATTTATTTGATCTGTCACTCACTTTAAAATCAATTTTCTTTCCAAGAGTCACACTTCTTTAGATAGGCAAAGCTTTTCTTTGTGACATTTTCACATGTTAGGGACGTAGTTAAATATGTTGGAGAATATATTCTAGTTTTCACAACTATAGCTTTTCTTTTAAGACATACATTCTTAAGCATTGGATATATTTGTTGCGCTTAATAGAGAGTATTATAATCCTTTCAGCATTGTAATTAATTTAGAGCTTATACGAGAAGTGTTTATACGTGATTTAAATTATATGTAGATAAAAATGAGTGATGAATAAATGGACAGTGTTTATGGACCCCACAAAATGTGCGAATAAAAAAATAATGAATTGACCATTTATAAATAGTAGCCATACACGGGCTTAGCATACCGAACATGCCCTGAATTTACTTGGATGTGGCCCTTAATATTTTTCTCACATTTTTGTGTATTTGTATTTGTTTTTCTCTGTGGCTACTTATATAATGAGTGTTTGGTAGAGATTAAAATTAGATTTTTAGTAGATTGTGATAAAAGTTTTTGAAACGCGTAGTTCAAAAGATGTGAGACCCATGAAACAAATAGGGCCATAATTCATTTTTATTGTGCTATTTTTGTTAAGAGGGAAAATTTTACTTGATGTCGCTCAACTCACAAGTTTGTTACATGATAGCCATCCGACTTTGATTTGTTTCAATTTGATCCCCTAATTCACATTTTTGCTTCAATTTGAATACTATTTGTTTGTAGTTACGACTGTCATAAGAAATGGCTAGTTCCACCGGAATAACGCTTCTCGTCAAACAAATTCAAAATTAAATTTGGACAAAAGCAAGTTTATATTTCTTAATTCACTCATTTGATCTTTTATTGCCGGCGAGAACTACTAATTTAACGTTAAACAAGTTTCAACACACACAGTTTGTCGATTAGTGCATTAAACTGTACATAAACCAAATTTGTCATTCAAGAAATTGTCCATTACGTTTTCAATAATTACCTTGCTTGGTCTACAAACTGTATTGTACAATCATTGCCAACCTTCTAATTGAGATTTGGACAAATATGAGTTGGATTTTTGTCCACAAGTAGACAACCTCAAACATCCATTTATTTAAAGTTATTTCTACTAAAATTATTTATTTGTAGTCAATTAATAAATAAATATTAAAACTTTTGGATTCTATTTTAAAATATTAATTTTGTTAAGATGTGTAGTTCAAACACTTATATGCTATAAATTTATTTCATTTTTATTCGATACAAGAGTGTTATTGCAAGAGAGTGGCTTATTTATAACCATCTGTCTTGAAATTCGATAGCTTGTTTGAGTTTAATTAATTTTAATAGTATTAAAACTCGTGATTTTTGAAAATGACAACCTCGTGAAGATAGAGTAGTTCAAGTACTTAAATATTTATTTCATCTTAATTCAAGGTGCAATGTACTTTTAATGGTAAATGACATTGAGATTTTTACTAAAAAAAATAAGTAGATGCCAACATGCATAAAAATACATTAGGAAAAGTGCACGTCCAAGGTATGACGAGTTTTGGATAAATGGTTTGGGTGGGAAAAAATTATGAATGAAATATCACTCTAAATTTAGTTGGGTTTATGAATTAAGAAACACCGAAAATTCTTAAGGCCTCTCAATAAAAAATAAAAAAAAATTCAAGATCTGAATTGATTTTTTCATTTTCATGTGAAGATTACATCCTTTACGAGTACGTACACCCACACCACCTGATATCAGTGATATGGATGCATTCGTATGGGCTTTGGCGCGATATTGTGAATCAATTCTATAATGGCACAATTAAGAATAATATATAGTACGTCTGAGAATAAGAGGTAAACACGTGATATAATTAATATCGTAAAAAATTGTATTTTATCATTTTCGAATTCTACGTAACGTCAAGCCATGTGGATTTTGAATTTTAAAAGAATTTCAAACGAATAATTTTAGATAACATCATCCTAACTAAAATGGATAAGTTCTCAAATCCTATAAATAAGCCATTCCTATACTGCTATGTAACTATGAAAAATGGCCAAATTTTGCTTTATTCTCTATTATATATACTCATTGTTTTGGCCATTTTTTGCGAGGCAAGAAATGCCCCTTCAATTGCCACAATAAATAATTTACAATCGAACCTTAACAAAACTTACCCAAACATTTGTGATCCACAATTAATGGTTTTTTGACCTTGGATTGGACACGAACGATTTTGCCTATTGTGATTCTTCGTTACCGTGTGATGTTTTGGTTAAGAATTTGATAGATAAAATGACATTGACTGAAAGGTGCTATAGACTGAGGATACAGCTTAGAATTACACTTCTTTGCCAGAAAGAGAATGTCACCTTTGTTGACAGATACTCACATAGAAGTGGGATCCATGTGAATAAAAAAGGCCAAAAATACTCTATCCACCATTGTGAGGTGTCTGTCAGGGAGGGTGTGTCGGCATAGCGGGATTGTAAAATTTATGGGGTTCCCCCGATTGGACTTGCTAAGTACGAGGGGCGGTTGGAGGCGTTGCACCATGCACGGAATCTCAAACGTGGGCCAGTGGAATAGCAAGGCCTTGTTTTTTGACGACGACCACTGCAGCTTTAATCAGTCATAGTGGTAAAACGTTGGCCAGGTAATTTGAGGTTATGTTTGATACATAGGAAGAGATGTCATCTCACCGTTCTCAATTCATTATGCAATATTCAATAGTACTTAATAGTGTTTTCTAAATTTTTGTCGACAGAAGCAAGAGCTATGTACAATCTAGGACATGCTGAACTGACATTTTGGAGTCCAAACATTAATGTAGTACAAGATCTTCGATTGGGATGAGCTTTAGTGACAATCGGTGAAGATCCATTCGCTGTTGGAACATATGCATCAAACTATGTTAGAGGCTTGCACGATGTTGAAGGGATCAGGGGCGGACCCAGACAATTCGTCTTGTGGGGTCAAAAATGAGAATTCAAAAATATTGAAAACTACATATCATTAACGAAAATACGACAATACGCTATTACAATTGTAGCCTACGAGTTTTCATACTCTGAAAACGTCGTATAATTACATCATTATCAATATTGTCAAATACATCGTTTTCAATATATGCAACCAAACTATCACTTAACCATTGATCTCCCATCCGACTACGCAGTCGATTCTTGACAATCTTCATTGCAGAAAATACTCTCTCTACAGTAGCAGTAGCAACTGGAAGAATTAACGCCAATGTTACAAGCCGGTAAATTAATGGATATACTTCATTTTTTTCGTTTCAACCAACTTTTCTGCAAGATGATTAAGACCTCGTAAGCCTTGAAAATCTTCGGTTGTGCGCATATCAATAATATATGTCTGAATTTGCTCTTCAAGAGCCAAGATCTCTACTGGTGTAAAATCCTTAGGATAATACTCACACAACTGAATTAACTTGTCCTTGTTGAAAGCCAAAAATGAATTATCCGGACACAAGCATGCAACACAAAGGAGTAAATCACTATTTACCTCAGAGAAACGATCATTCAACTCTTGAATTTGCATATCGATGATAGCATAGAAGAAATCCACACGAAAGTGATGTAGATTTGTCATTCTTTGCATGTTACGCCGTGAACGGCCTAGAGGTATAAAAATATCATCCATGTTGGGAACATCAATGTTGTACCTTTCGCAAAAACAAGAAACTGTTCTTAAAAATGATTCCCATTCATTGTCCCTCATTGCTTGGAGTCGTTCTTTACATATTTTCACTAATTTCATAGCGTTGACAATATCTTGATATCTCCTTTGTAATGATTTTGACAATTCATCTGAAATACCCAATACCTTTTTCATGAGATGCAGACTGAATACAAACTCAAATGTCAACATAGATCCCAGCAAAAGACGCGCTTCCCCTCGCTTTCCACAACTATTATCATCAGTAGCAATCATCTCAACGACATCAACTGTAGCAGAAAACATAAGAATCAAGTTAAGTAAACAGCTATAATGAGAGCCCCAACGAGTATCACCGGGTAGTTGAATGGTAGTTTCTTGATTAAGGCCCTTTCCACTTGAGATTTCACCAATATTCAATGATTCAACAACTTCAAGCCTCTTTTTCTCTCGAAGAAGATCGCATCGCTTAGCCGATCCGCCAACGACATTTACCACTTTATTCACTAAAGTAAAGAAAGTATCAATATTTGCATGCTTGTTTGCCACAGCTACAAGAGCTAGTTGCAACTGATGAGCAAAACAATGAATATAGAAAGCACTTGAATTCTCTTTCAAAATAAGTGCTTTGAGACCATTGTACTCACCTCGCATATTGCTTGCACCATCATATCCCTGACCTCTTAAACTAGATATACTTAAGTTAAATCTAGAGAATAAGCGATCGATAGAATCCTTCAGTGAGAGAGCTGTGGTACTAGAGATATGTTCAACACCGATAAAATGTTCCATTACTTGTCCTTTCTGATTCACATAACGTAGAACAACTGACATTTGCTCATTAACTGATACATCACGAGATTCATCAACAAGAATAGAAAACAGTCCGTCACCAATATCCTTCATAATAACATCAAGTGTTTCAAATGCAATAGCACTCACAATATCCTTTTGAATTTTAGGTGATGTTAACTGAAGATTTTCCGGAGCATTCTTCAAAGAAACACCCTTAATCTCTGTATTATGATCACATAACCACTGCAATAGTGCAAGAAAATTTTCTTGACTTCTTGAATCTTCAGATTCGTCATGCCCACGAAATGCAAGCCCTTGTTGTAGAAGGAATCGAACGCAATCAATTGATGCATTCAGACGAATTCGATACTCATCTTTCGTTTTTTTAGACTTCTTAAAGAGAACACAATCAATATTTTGAGTCTGATTCACGAAAGCCTCATACTTAATCCGCGCTTGGTTGTGTGAACTACCTAATTTCCCAACATGAGTTTGAAGCCTTCCTTTCTTTTTCCAATTTGAGAACCCTCTATCAACAAAAGAATCACCCCCACCATGTTCTTCATGATTTGAATTGAAAAGGTAACAATAAAAGCAAAATATGGCATCTTTTGCTATACTGTATTCCAACCAATCAGGAAAGTCATTAAACCAAGAAGTTTTAAATCGTCTTAAAGACAAATCTCCAAATTGTTTCTGTGGACACAAGTGATTTCGAGGCTGACATGGACCCCTTTGTACATATGATCTTCTAATTTCATCCCGATCATTAACATTATAACTCCCAATTGGAGTTCTTAATCCAGGATCCGAAGGCAGTTGTGCTAAATCAATTTTATCCTCAAGATCTCTTTCTCTCCCAATATCTGATTCTTCCCGACCATCATTTTCTTTTTCAACACTCGATTCAACAGTAATTTCATTTTCCCCCACACTCGAACATACGGATTTTCGTTTAAAATATTTCTCCATGCCTGTTGAAAAGCAAATTCAGTTTAATGATTAATGAGTTAGCGGGCGTGTTGGATCATGGATGTTCTGACTATTGGGATAACCAAGAATCATGCAAACCATAATCTCAATTCAAAAACACAGGTCCACAGACTACAACATTCAATTCAATCTAGACTATCTAGTGTTCTACACTTCTACTTCTACATAATTCAATCCAGAGCTGCAATTGCAAAGCACTGGAGAATGGATAATGGAGATTAACCAATTGCAAACTGGAGTCTGTGGGCAACAGGGCAAGTGCAACTCCTCATAGCAAATTAACAATCCAATCACAAATGACAAATATGCATATATTCAATTATTCAAAAACACCAAAATCCAAAATCATATAAATAATCGATGAAGGAATCAAAACCCCAATTCCAAATGCCAAACAGTCGCAAATCCAAAGAATTAGCTAATAATAAAAAAGACCCAAGCCATTGGAAATTTGGAATACTTACAGTAGGTTAAGGTTACTGTTGCTGGCTTGCTGCCGATTATTGAAAGATGAAGAAGCTTCGAAGTTCGAAGAAGAAGCAGCCAGCCACGCAGGTCAAGAAGAAG